>CM054143.1:67972193-68129056 GCA_028751875.1 Rapana venosa
ACCCTGGTGGTCACCTTGACTGTGCACTGTGACTCATCCCTGGCAACATTTGTGGGAAAAGCCACTCTGATAGGGAAACAAATACAGTTGCAGACAGGAAAAGGAAAAAGAATGTGTGGTGCTGCTCTTGTTGTGCCCGAATTTCACTCTGAGAAATCTGCCATGACTTAAAGTGGTATAAAAATAAAATAAAATATTGTGATCCAAACTGTTGCAAAGATTATTCCTGAAGCACAGAAACTACTACAATCGCAACTTAATGCCAATTAGATTTGAACTTTTGTGACTAAACTAAAGAAACGTTTATATTCTGTGATCTTCAGCAATATTTTGTGACACGACTAAAGAAACATTGATAATTATACTGTCACCTCCAGCAAGAATACTTATAAATTGAAAATTTCACATAATTTAATTGAATGGTGTAATATAGCATTCTAGATTGTTCTTGTTATTATTTTAGTTGTTTATAGGTTCCTGTTGTTTGTCCTTGACATTACTTTGTGTTCAGTTTTTTAAAGCTTAAAGCATGTTTTATGGGGTATTTAGTGTGTTTAGTATTGCAGTATTTTCATACAGAATACATGTAAACACCTCTCGCACAATTGTGTTTTATGTTTACTAGAGATTATGTTATAATTGTGGACAAAACAAACAAATTAATTTGACACATGATACAGACATGTGAGAAAAAGAATGCAGCATAATTATTCAGCCATTATCCTCAGATTTCATGCAGATCTGTTCTGTAGTATAAGAGAGAGTACATTTTAAACATACCTAGTCATGTCAGCTTATTTTGGCCAAATCTGTCCATGAACAGGAAGTTCATAGTGTCAGTTCTCTGTATGAGACTAAGAGTTACAATAAAAGAAGTAAATAAGAAAAAGAAACAAACAAAGTGCATAAGATGTTTATAAAGTACACATACTCTTCTTTTTCAAGTTCCTAAAGAGTACACATATACTGTATTGTTTTTCAGGTACATAAAAAGTGCACATGTACTGTATTTTCAGGTACCCATACACTTATCAGGTACACTCAGGACAAGGAGAATGCAAACAGGTGCACTGTCTTCAGAGTGGAATTGTGCCAGATAAGATGGCTGCTGTGACCTTTGTGCCCTTTCCGGGGGACGGCGTCTTAAAGCCTGAGCAGACCTTGTCACTTCCTGTCTGGCTGCGCGGCAATGACATAGGGGGCGTGCATGAAGTGGACTTCCTCTTCTGCTATGAGGCGTTGGGAACGCAGCGCTCTGCCAAGTAAGTGGTCAGTGCAGGGTGAGGGAGGCTTGAACCTTCTGCTATGAGGTGTTGGGAACACAGCGCTCTGCCAGTAGCATGTGGTATAATGAAGGAATGTGGTATGATTGAAGAAATGTGGTATGGTTGAAGAATATTGAAGAAATGTGGTATGGTTGAAGAAATGTGGTATGATTGAAGAAATGTGGTATGGTTGAAGAAATGTGGTATGGTTGAAGAAATGTTATGGTTGAAGAATGTGGTATGGTTGAAGAATATTGAAGAAATGTGGTATGGTTGAAGGAATGTGGTATGGTTGAAGAAATGTGGTATGGTTGAAGAAATGTGGTATGGTTGAAGAATATTGAAGAAATGTGGTATGGTTGAAGAAATGTGGTATGATTGAAGAAATGTGGTATGGTTGAAGAAATGTGGTATGGTTGAAGAAATGTGGTATGGTTGAAGAAATGTGGTATGGTTGAAGGAATGTGGTATGGTTGAAGGAATGTGGTATGGTTGAAGGAATGTGGTATGGTTGAAGAAATGTGGTATGGTTGAAGGAATGTGGTATGATTGAAGGAATGTGGTATGGTTGAAGAAATGTGGTATGGTTGAAGAATATTGAAGAAATGTGGTATGGTTGAAGAATATTGAAGAAATGTGGTATGGTTGAAGGAATGTGGTATGATTGAAGGAATGTGGTATGGTTGAAGAAATGTGGTATGGTTGAAGAAATGTGGTATGGTTGAAGAATATTGAAGAAATGTGGTATGGTTGAAGGAATGTGGTATGATTGAAGGAATGTGGTATGGTTGAAGAAATGTGGTATGGTTGAAGGAATGTGGTATGGTTGAAGAAATGTGGTATGGTTGAAGAAATGTGGTATGGTTGAAGAATATTGAAGAAATGTGGTATGGTTGAAGGAATGTGGTATGATTGAAGGAATGTGGTATGGTTGAAGGAATGGGGTATGATTGAAAGGATGGGGTATGATTGAGGAATGGGGTGTGAGGAAAGAATGTGTGGTATGTGAATGTGTGATGTGGTGGTGTGATGGAGGAGGAATGTGTGGTGGTGTGATGATGGAGGAATGTGTGGTGGTGTGATGATGGAGGAATGTGTGGTGGTGTGATGGAGGAATGTGTGGTGGTGTGATGAAGGAATGTGTGGTGGTGTGATGAGGAGGAATGTGTGGTGGTGTGATGGAGGAGGAATGTGTGGTGGTGTGATGGAGGAGGAATGTGTGGTGGTGTGATGGAGGAATGTGTGGTGGTGTGATGAAGGAATGTGTGGTGGTGTGATGATGGAGGAATGTGTGGTGGTGTGATGATGGAGGAATGTGTGGTGGTGTGATGGAGGAGGAATGTGTGGTGGTGTGATGAAGGACTGTGTGGTGGTGTGATGGAGGAGGAATGTGTGGTGGTGTGATGGAGGAGGAATGTGTGGTGGTGTGATGGAGGAATGTGTGGTGGTGTGATGAAGGAATGTGTGGTGGTGTGATGATGGAGGAATGTGTGGTGGTGTGATGATGGAGGAATGTGTGGTGGTGTGATGGAGGAGGAATGTGTGGTGGTGTGATGGAGGAGGACTGTGTGGTGGTGTGATGAAGGAATGTGTGGTGGTGTGATGGAGGAATGTGTGGTGGTGTGATGAAGGAATGTGTGGTGGTGTGATGGAGGAGGAATGTGTGGTGGTGTGATGGAGGAGGAATGTGTGGTGGTTGTGATGGAGGAATGTGTGGTGGTTGTGATGGAGGAGGAATGTGTGGTGGTGTGATGGAGGAGGAATGTGTGGTGGTGTGATGAAGGAATGTGTGGTGGTGTGATGGAGGAGGAATGTTTTGGTGGTGTGATGATGGAGGAATGTGTGGTGGTGTGATGGAGGAGGAATGTGTGGTGGTGTGATGATGGAGGAATGTGTGGTGGTGTGATGATGGAGGAATGTGTGGTGGTGTGATGGAGGAGGAATGTGTGGTGGTGTGATGGAGGAATGTGTGGTGGTGTGATGAAGGAATGTGTGGTGGTGTGATGATGGAGGAATGTGTGGTGGTATGATGATGGAGGAATGTGTGGTGGTGTGATGATGGAGGAATGTGTGGTGGTGTGATGGAGGAATGTGTGGTGGTGTGATGGAGGAATGTGTGGTGGTGTGATGGAGGAGGAATGTGTGGTGGTGTGATGGAGGATGTGTGGTGGTGTGATGAAGGAATGTGTGGTGTGTGATGGAGGAGGAATGTGTGGTGGTGTGATGATGGAGGAATGTGTGGTGGTGTGATGGAGGAGGAATGTGTGGTGGTGTGATGATGGAGGAATGTGTGGTGGTGTGATGGAGGAGGAATGTGTGGTGGTGTGATGATGGAGGAATGTGTGGTGGTGTGATGGAGGAGGAATGTGTGGTGGTGTGATGATGGAGGAATGTGTGGTGGTGTGATGGAGGAATGTGTGGTGGTGTGATGGAGGAATGTGTGGTGGTGTGATGATGGAGGAATGTGTGGTGGTGTGATGGAGGAGGAATGTGTGGTGGTGTGATGGAGGAATGTGTGTGTGGTGTGATGGAGGAATGTGGTGGTGTGATGGAGGAGGAATGTGTGGTGGTGTGATGAAGGACTGTGTGGTGGTGTGATGATGGAGGAATGTGTGGTGGTGTGATGATGGAGGAATGTGTGGTGGTGTGATGATGGAGGAATGTGTGGTGGTGTGATGATGGAGGAATGTGTGGTGGTGTGATGAAGGAATGTGTGGTGGTGTGATGAAGGAATGTGTGGTGGTGTGATGATGGAGGAATGTGTGGTGGTGTGATGATGGAGGAATGTGTGGTGGTGTGATGATGGAGGAAATGTGTGGTGGTGTGATGAAGGAATGTGTGGTGGTGTGATGATGGAGGAATGTGTGGTGGTGTGATGATGGAGGAATGGTGTGGTGGTGTGATGATGGAGGAATGTTGGTGGTGTGATGAAGGAATGTGTGGTGGTGTGATGGAGGACTGTGTGGTGGTGTGTGATGGAGGAATGTGTGGTGGTGTGATGAAGGAATGTGTGGTGGTGTGATGGAGGAGGAATGTGTGGTGGTGTGATGAAGGAATGTGTGGTGGTGTGATGAAAGAATGTGTGGCGGTGTGATGAAAGAATGTGTGGCGGTGTGGACGGAGGGCTTTGTGGTGTGACGGAGGGCTGGTGGTGTGACGGAGGGCTGGTGGTGTGATGGAGGGCTGGTGGTGTGACGGAGGGCTGGTGGTGTGATGGAGGGCTGGTGGTGTGACGGAGGGCTGGTGGTGTGACGGAGGGCTGGTGGTGTGATGGAGGGCTTGTGGTGTGATGGAGGGCTGGCGGTGTGATGAAGGAATGTGTGGTGTGACGGAGGGCTTGTGGTGTGATGAAGGAATGTGTGGTGTGATGAAGGAATGTGTGGTGTGACGGAGGGTTTGTGGTGTGATGGAGGGCTTGTGGTGTGATGGAGGGCTGGTGGTGTGATGGAGGACTGTGTGGGTGTGACGGAGGGCTGGTGGTGTGATGGAGGGCTTGTGGTGTGATGGAGGAATGTGTGGTGTGACGGAGGGCTTGTGGTGTGATGGAGGAATGTGTGGTGTGACGGAGGGCTTGTGGTGTGATGACAGACATCGAGTGCTGCGTCACCGTGCTGTGGTCAACACTGTGGAGTCGCTGAGTGTGCGGGCACTGGCCACACGGCAGACAGGCAGTGTGCTGCGCAGCGCTGGACAGGAGCTGAACACCTGCTATATTTTCTGTGAACTGGAAAACCTGAGCCAGGTAAGTGGAGTGCTGCAGTGGTGTCATCAGCAGTGATGTCATCAGTAGTGATGTCATCAGTAGTGATGTCATCAGCAGTGATGTCATCAGCAGTGATGTCATCAGCAGTGATGTCATCAGTAGGGATATCATCAGCAGTGATGTCATCAGTAGGGATATCATCAGCAGTTGTGTCATAATAATAATAATAAATGAAATTTATAGAGCGCTATATCTTGCAATTACAAATCAGAGCGTTTCCATTCAGTCCGCTCCTACACATGCAACCAAGAATGATTAACCCTAGTAGCGCGGTTCCCGGAATATTCCGGTAAAGGCGGGTCTAAGCTGTGTGGCGGATCCCGGAATATTCCGGGATGACGCGGGTGATCATAGTTGAAAGCTTACTTTCGCTTCCAAAGGTCAGCCAATGAATGTTAAGGCCGTTGTAGGCCCGCAGAAAGGGGTGAAGGTCGTTTGACACACACAAGCAACGAAGAATCTGATTGGTTAAGAGTGTATTTTTAATTTTTTTCGGACCAGCCGAGATCGTCTTCAACAAAAATGGCGGCCAGTGTTTGCACTAGAATTTCTTCAAGCGTTTTTCGAGCTTTTTTACAATATTGACAGCGAGGAGGAGTTTTAGAGGCTGGATTTGGTTGAAATAAACAATGAGAGAGACGATGAGGTAAGGATTGTGGAATATTTTTGAAAAACTTGGTAAAAATCGATCGCGATCGGACTGAATCGAGCGGTGCTAGTTTTGCTGGATGGACTTCTTCGCTACTCGGCGATTTCGACGTCACAGATTGTTTTGCTTTATTTTGACGCAACAAGGCTTCGAAATAACTGTTGTTGAGTCAAATCGCTATGCTGCTGAATACTTTGCATCACATGAAATCAAGCGATCTTTGTATTTTCGTCATAGAAAGCCACCACTTCGCACATTCCACCATGACGGTCACGATGGCGTCGATCCTTTCGCTGAACTTTTCCGAGTATTTGGTGACCGATAAAGCGATACAAACTCCTTATTTTTGAAAAACTAATGTCAAGAAATAGTGTTTACCTAATCATGACATTTATGCACCACAAGAACTTTGCTTATCGTGTTAAAATCGATCCGGGGCCCTGACGATGGAACAGTGATCAGTAGTGCGCACACAATTTTTTTTTTGTGTGTGATTTTTTTTACATAATCATAATCACTACACACTATTATAAAATTACACTCATTTAAAAGCATATTATCTGTTCTTTCCATTGATATATAGCTTAACACATTTAATTCAGTTTTATATATCAATATCAAGGGTTGTTTGAGCCCACCCTGCTCCAAAACAATGCTAGCCAATGTTAATTCAGCCAATAGAAGTGAGGCTTGTTGCTGCATATTCAGCGCTACTAGGGTTAACAATATTCTAACAAATTCAAATGTACCCACACGCGCACACACACACACACACACACACACAGGTTGTACATTTCAGCAGGATGATGGAATTTTGGCTTGTTTTGAGGCTGGATTTAAAGCTTTCATAAGTAGGCTTTTCACGAAGGGAGAGAGAGAGGTCATTCCAGATTGATGGACCAGAAATAGAGAAAGAGCGACGTCCAACAGTGGACTGGTTGAATCTAGGTATTCGTAAGCCCAGGGTATCTGCAGCAGAGAGGAGGAATGAGAAGGAGTGTACAGGTGAAGACATTCACAGAGGTAGGAGAGTGCTGTTTTGTGGAGACATCTGTAACAGAGGGTACTGATCTTGTACTTTACTCTCTGTGGCACAGGCAGCCAGTGGAGAGATTGCAGGAGAGGAGTAATATGCTCAGATTTTTTTCTTTTTGAGGACTAATCGAGCTGCAGTTTTGTATGCATTGAAGGGAGTGGATAGATGATGCTGGCAGACCAGCCAGAAGAAAATTACAATAGTCCAGACGTGAAAGAATAAGAGATGTGACAAGTTTGGATGTTGCATCAGTGGACAGGTACTTTCAGATTGCACTTACATGCCGTAATTGATAGTAGCAGGACTGGCAGGTCTGGGTGATGAATTTTTGCATAGAGAGTGTGTTGTCAATAACACCTAGATACTTAACTGCAGTGGATAGCAGAACTGATTTATTGCCAAATTCTATTGAATCTGTTGTGATGGAAGAGAATTTGTGTTTGGTCCCTATAATCATGGCTTCGGTTTTATCTGTATATAGCTGTAACTTGTTTTGTGTCATCCAGTTTTTAATATCTTGAAGGCAGAGTGACATATTTGTCAAGAGAGAAGGCAGATTTTCAGAAGTGTCACTGCTTTGATTCTGAGAGTCATCAGCGTAGAAATGATAGTTGATCTGGTGACGGTTTATTATATATGAGAGTGGAACAGTGTAGAGAGTGAACAGAACAGGGCCGAGAACTGATCCCTGTGGGACTTCACATTCCAGTTTTGCAGGAATTGATTGGATTTTGTTTACTGTGACTGTCTGGAATCGGTCAGTGAGGTATGAACTAAACCAGGTAAGGGCTTCACCTTTAATACCAAACGTTTTTTGGAGACGGGAGAGAAGGATAGAGTGATCTATAGTGTCAAATGCTGCAGATAAGTCGAGAAGAGTGAGAAGGGAGATTTTCCCTCAGTCAGAAGCGTTTAGAAGTGTGTTTAACGTATGGACTAGGGTGGTTTCAGTGCTGTGGTTGACGCGATAGGCAGACTGAAATGCGGGAAGGAGACTATTTGAATGAAGATGGCTGTTGTTTCAGAACTACTTTTTCAAGGACTTTGGAGATGAAAGGTAGGTTAGAAACAGGTCTGTAATTTTTCAGTATGTTAGGGTCGAGGTCATGCTTTTTGAGTAGAGGTGTAACTATTGCAGTTTTGAGTTCTGATGGTAAAATTCCCGAAAGAAGAGATGAGTTTACAATCTTGGCGATAGTTGGTATAAGCTGTGGAAGGCACTGCGTGAAAAGAGAAGCAGGCACAGGATCAGGATGACATGATTTTATGGTCATTTCATTTGTAATTTTCCTGATTTCTTCCTCCCTTTTTGGCTGAAAGGAGAGGAGAGGAGTACCAGTGAATTGGGGATCAGGAGGTACAGGTTGGAATGGAGTCTGATCCAGTCTGGAGCGGATGTTACGGACTTTGTCTGAAAAGAATGAAGAAAATATATCAGGAAGTTCAGAGTGACTGTGGATAGTAGGCAGAGGGCTTGTCTTTCAGATCCAAGAAGAGTTGAGGTGAGGGAAAAAAGAGATGTCATGGATGTTGCATTGAGAACTTGAGCAGAGTAGTAGTTTGCCTTGGCTGAGTGGATGAAGGTTTTTACTTTGTTGATTTGTTTTCGAAAGAGCTGTTTGTTTATTTCAGTTTTGTTTTTCGCAACTGCCGTTCTAGTTGTCGGCATTCGCGCTTTGCCCTCAGGATATCATGGGTGTACCATGGGGTGAAAGGCCTATCAGGCAGAATATGGTCAGTGGGAGGTGCATGCTCATCAAGCATTTGGCTGAGAACAGTGTTATAGCGTTTAGAAGGGTCAGTGTGGTCAGGGGTTTGTGATAGGTGTTCAGCAGCTTGGGAAGAGAAAGTTTGAATATCAATAGCCTTGAGGTTACGACGGGTGATGCACTTCTTCTTTTTGATAGGTTTTGCAATGTTAAGGAAGAAAAGAATGGCAGATGATCAGAAAGCAGTTGGACGGGTGACGAGAGTAGTGATGTCATCAGCAGTGATATCATCAGTAGGGATGTCATCAGTAGGGATGTCAATCAGCAGTGATGTCATCAGTAGGTATGTCATCAGCAGTTGTGTCAGCAGTGATATCATCAGCAGTGATGTCATCAGGATTGTTATAATCAAAACAACACAGAACTTCTGTAATCCTACACAGTTTTTATCTTGGTAGTCTTTAAATAGTCATAGTGACGACACTGGGTCACATCACATCACAGAAAGCAAGTTGTGGAGGTGTGGGGGTACCCATTGCTGTCAGCTGTCCCACCTTGGCAGACCGCAGACCTATTTTCTTTCCCTTCTGGCTATTTTCGTTATCGGCATATCTGTTTGTGTCTGCCATTGCAGTTTCAAAGGAAAAGTGTGGTACTAATGAGAAAACAGTCAAAAGGTGTTAGTCAACTTTCTCCACAGTCGGTGTGTGTAGCACAGGTCAGGAGAGTGCAGCCGTGGAGCGTGTTATTTTCTGGGTCACTCTGCTCCCTTGCTAAGTTACTGCAGCATTTCCTTCCTCCTCTTCTGCCTCAGCTTTTAAACTCACTTAACATTTATCATTCAAATTTTTCTACTTCCAAAACAATAACATTCAATTCATCGACTCGCTAATCAAATGACTCATCATCATCATCAATGCCTTTGTGCCTTATTGGCACGTAGGGCAGCAACAAATGTTCTCCACTCCTGTCTGTCCTGGGCCAGCTTCCGAATGGTTCCCCAGGTATGTTGGAAGGTCTTCAGCTCTGTTTCAACAGTCCGACGCCAAGTGTTCTTGGGTTGTCCTCATTTGCGTTTTTCCTCTGGTGTCCAGTGGAGGGCTGTTCGGGCGATGTTTCCCTGTTCCCGACGGCAGATATGCCCTATCCATCCCCATCGCCTATGCATGATGATGTTGTCCATGCTTTCTTGGTTGCAACGGGCAAAAAGTTCTTGGTTGGAGATGGTCTCAGGCCAGAAGATGCGCAAGATTCTTCTGAGATTCTTCGTGTGGAATGTGGATAGTTTGTCAAGGTCACTCTCAGTCATCCTCCAGCACTCCGAGCCGTACAAAAGGGTGGAAAGTACACAGCTCTGGTATAGTCTTAGTTTGGTTCTGGTGCTGTACTGGGACGATTTCCACACATTGTTCAGATTTCTGTAAGCATTTCTTGCTTTGCTAATCTGGTTCTTGATGTCGCTGCCTGCTCCGCCGTCATGCCCAACAGTGCTCCCGAGGTACGTGAACTCTTCAGTTGTTGGTAAAACTTCTCCATTCACTGTGACCGGTGAGGGGTTCTGGACGTTCAGTGTCATCACCTCTGTCTTCTTCTGACTGATTTTCAGGCCTACTTGCTGTGTGAAAGAGCTCTTGAATGTGATGGTGGATATGTGAGAGCAGTGCCAGATCGTCGGCAAAATCTAGGTCTTCAAGCGTTGAGAATGGGGTCCATCTGATGCCCTGTGACTGGTCAGCTGTTGTCTGTCTCATCACCCAATCAATTGTCAGGTTGAAGAGTAGTGCTGACATGGGGCAGCCTTGTCTGACGCCGGTTTGTACACTGAAACTGGTTTTGCTGTTTCCTACTCAGCACGTGAAGTTGTTGTAGAAGCTCTTAATGACTTGGATAATCTCCTGTGGAATTCCATATGCTCAGAGTATGCGCCATACACTTTCTCGATGAATGCTGTCAAAGGCTTTTTCAAAATCTACAAAGTTGATATACAGCTGTCTCTGCCATTCCGTGCACTGTTCGATGATGTTGCGCAGGGTGAAGATCTGGTCTATGCATCTTCTTCCTGGTCGAAAACCTGCCTGTTCCTTTCTGAGTTGTTGGTCCACTGCCTCTGAGATTCGTCCGATGATGATCTTTGCCAGAATCTTGCTGGGAACAGATAGCAGAGTGATTCCTCTCCAGTTGTTACAATTGTTCTGGGCTCCTTTCTTTGGGATCCTCACGATGACTCCTTCTTTCCAATCTGCTGGTAGCTGTTTCTCCTCCCATATAGCTGCAAAGAGTGGCTGTAGAACTTAAGATGCAAATTCTGGATCTGCCTTGAAAAGTTCTGCGTTGAGGTTGTCCTGGCCAGGGGCTTTTCCATTCTTGAGAGAGCTGATTGCTGCTATAATCTCTTCTTTGGTGGTGTGCTGTTCACATTGAGATCGGCATCAGGATCTTGTACATCTGCCTCTTCAGTTGGCGGTGGTCTGTTGAGAACTTCGCTGAAATGTTCTGCCCATCTTGCATCTTGTTCTGCTTCTGTGGTAAGTATTTGGCCTTGTTTATCTAGGATTGGTGTTTCGGTATTGCCCCGGTACTTGCCACTGACAGTCTTGGTGATCTTATACACCTGTCCTTGCTCTCCCTTTGCGGCGGCCTCCTCTGCTTGTCTTGCAATATCATCCATGTAGGTACGCTTGTCTGTTCTTGTCATTCTCTTCACAGTTCGGTTTGCTTCTCTGTACTGTTGTTTGTAAATCTGATGACATTGACCTCATGGGCGGCAGCAAACAAGAACTGCAAAACCTCACAGATAGTCTATCAGATCGAGCGAGCACATACGGCATGGAGGTCAGTACAGAGAAATCAAAGATCATGGTCAACAGCGCAAGTAATGACAGCACGGAAATAAAGATGAATGGAGAAATACTGGAAGAGGTGAGCCAATTCAAATACTTAGGCTCCATCCTAACAAAATGGCACCTCAAACAATGAAGTGAAAGCTCGCATTGCAACAGCAACATCTGCTCTAGCCAGACTCGAGAGGATCATCAGAAGCAACAACATCAGCTTCTGCACCAAATATCACCTTTACAAATCCCTCGTGATATCTATCCTCCTATATGGCTGTGAATCATGGACTCTGTCAGCAGAGCTAGAGAGGAGAATCCAAGCATTCAAGAACAAGTGCCACAGAAGACTCCTCAAAATATCATACAAAGAACACAAGACCAACAACTATGTGAAAGAAGAAATTAACTCATTGGAGTCGCAGTGAAATGGATCCTGCCATTTTGTGGTGACGCGTGATTTTGGCTATATTTGAAAAATTCAGTAAACTTACCCAATATAATAATGACATACACACTATACATAATTAAAAAGCTCATAATGTCTACTTTTGAGATTTTTTCACAGTTTTTTAATAGATGACTGTATTTATGTTTTACAAATTTTAAAAATGTCACTGAATGCTGAAAAATAAAAAGTTTTGAAAATTAGGGCTGCGTATCTTACATGGCTTAAACTGTTCATCAACTAGTCCCCTTGAACCAATGTGATGATTTTTCACCAAGTAAAGTTCCCTGAAGCTGGCTGAATCCATCTGATGTCACTTTTTGTACAACAGATTTTTTTTTTTTTAGAGAATCATAACACTGGAGAGCCTGAAATCCCAAAGTTATCACTTGTTGATATGTCAAAACAAAATTAGTCAACAGACAAAAACTAGGCAAGCTTATGGTCAAGGAAAGCAACTCATCATCATCATCAATGCCTTTGTGCCTTATTGGCACGTAGGGCAGCAACAAAAGTTCTCCACTCCTGTCTGTCCTGGGCCAGCTTCCGAATGGTTCCCCAGGTATGTTGGAAGGTCTTCAGCTCTGCTTCAACAGTCCGACGCCAAGTGTTCTTGGGTCGTCCTCGTTTGCGTTTTCCCTCTGGTGTCCAGTGGAGGGCTGTTCGGGCGATGTTTCCCTGTTCCCGACGGCAGATATGCCCTATCCATCCCCATCGCCTATGCATGATGATGTTGTCCATGCTTTCTTGGTTGCAACGGGCAAAAAGTTCTTGGTTGGAGATGGTCTCAGGCCAGAAGATGCGCAAGATTCTTCTGAGATTCTTCATGTGGAATGTGGATAGTTTGTCGAGGTCACTCTCCAGTCATCCTCCAGCACTCCGAGCCGTACAAAGGGTGGAAAGTACACAGCTCTGGTATAGTCTTAGTTTGGTTCTGGTGCTGTACTGGGACGATTTCCACACATTGTTCAGATTTCTGTAAGCATTTCTTGCTTTGCTAATCCGGTTCTTGATGTCGCTGCCTGCTCCGCCGTCATGCCTAACAGTGCTCCCGAGGTACGTGAATTCTTCAGTTGTTGGTAAATCTTCTCCATTCACTGTGACCGGTGAGGGGTTCTGAACGTTCAGTGTCATCACCTCTGTCTTCTTCTGACTGATTTTCAGGCCTACTTGCTGTGTGAAAGAGCTCTTGAATGTGGTGGTGGGTATGTGAGAGCAGTGCCAGATCGTCGGCAAAATCTAGGTCTTCAAGCGTTGAGAAGGGGGTCCATCTGATGCCCCGTGACTGGTCAGCTGTTGTTTGTCTCATCACCCAATCAATTGTCAGGTTGAAGAGTAGTGCTGACATGGGGCAGCCTTGTCTGACGCCGGTTTGTACACTGAAGCTGGTTTTGCTGTTTCCTACTCTGCACGTGAAGTTGTTGTAGAAGCTCTTAATGACTTGGATAATCTCCTGTGGAATTCCATATAAGGAAAGCAACTGTGTTTAGAAAAATGATTGCCCTACAGGCCAGAGTACTTTTCCTTGAGTAAAACATCACTTAGTGTTTTTTAAAAAAATCTGAATTCTGCCGATTCTTAAGCTTCGGCACGTCACCTCAATGTTAAAAAGCGTGTGGGCCCCCAAGAACCTCTGCTCTCCACCATAAAGAGGAGAAAACTGATGTGGTTTGGTCACACCACAAGACACAACACCTTAGCAAAAACCATCCTGCAGGGAACAGTTGAAGGCAAGAGAAGAAGAGGCCGCCAAAAGAAATCATGGGTTGACAACATCAAAGACTGGACCGCCCAACCCCTGCAACACCTTCTACTAGCCACACAGGATCGTGAAGCATGGAAAAAGATCTCTGTTGCGTCTTCTCTCATGTCCCCCCTACGTCCTTTGAGACATGGGACTGAGTGAGGGAGTGATACAGGTATATATATATATATATATATATATATATATATATATATATAATATCAACAGGTGTGTTTTATGCTGTGTATACAGGTACAGCATTAGGTGTTTTTATGCTGTGGTATACAGGTACATGCATATCAACAGGTGTGTTTTATGCTGTGGTCTACAGGTATATATATATATATATACATATCAACAGGTATGTTTTATGCTCTGGTAAACAGGCACATGCATATCAACAGGTGTGTTTTTATGCTGTGGTATACAGGTATATATATATATGCATATCAACAGGTGTGTTTTATGTTGTGGTATACAGGTATCTATATATATATATATGCATATCAACAGGTGTTTTATGCTGTGGTGTACAGGTGTATACATATCAACAGGTGTGTTTTATGCTGTGGTGTACAGGTGTATACATATCAACAGGTGTGTTTTATGCTGTGGTGTACAGGTGTATACATATCAACAGGTGTGTTTTATGCTGTGGTGTACAGGTATATACATATCAACAGGTGTGTTTTATGCTGTGGTGTACAGGTACATACATATCAACAGGTGTGTTTTATGCTGTGGTGTACAGGTATATACATATCAACAGGTGTGTTTTATGCTGTGGTGTACAGGTATATACATATCAACAGGTGTGTTTTATGCTGTGGTGTACAGGTATATATATACATATCAACAGGTGTGTTTTATGCTGTGGTGTACAGGTACATACATATCAACAGGTGTGTTTTATGCTGTGGTGTACAGGTACATACATATCAACAGGTGTGTTTTATGCTGTGGTATACAGGTATATACATATCAACAGGTGTGTTTTATGCTGTGGTGTACAGGTCCAGGTGCAGCGGCCCCATATCCAGGAAGTTCAGGTGAGCCAGGTGTCGTGTGCAAGTCCGTCGTGGACGGTGGCTACTCTCTCGACCAACACTCTGAAAGGTCAGTGCGAGCCTGCTGCTGTTGTCCGCTCTTCCCTGGCTCTCGTTCTCTTCTCTTTTCTTTTCTTTTTTCTTTTCTCTTCTCTTGTCTCTTTCTCTTCTCTTGTCTCTTCTCTTCTCTTTCCTCTTTTCTCTTTCTCTTTCTTCTTCTCTTTCTCTTTCTCTTCTCTTTTCCTCTTCTCTTTCTCTTTTTCTTCTTCTTCTCTTCTTTCTTTCTCTTCTCTTCTCTTCTCTTTTCTTTCTTTTCTCTTCTCTTCTCTTCTCTCTTTTCTCTTCTCTTTTTCTTCTCTTTCTCTTCTCTTCTCTTCTCTCTTTCTTTTCTTTTCTTTCTCTTCTCTTTTCTCTTTTCTCTTCTCTTCTCTTTTCTTTTCTCTTCTCTTCTTCTCTCTTTCTCTTCTTTCTCTTCTCTTCTTTCTCTTCTCTTTCTCTTTTCCTTCTTCTTTTCTCTTCTCTTCTCTTTCTCTTTTCTCTTCTCTTGTCTTTTCTTTCTCTTTCTCTTTCTTTCCCCTCTTCTCTTTCTCTCTTCTCTTTTCTCTTTCTCTTCCTCTTCTTTTCTCTCTTCTCTTCTCTTCTTTGTTCCTCTCTTCTCTTCTCTATCTTTTTCTTCTCTTTCTCTTTCTTTCCTCTTTTCTTTTCTTTTCTCTCTTTCTCTTTCTTCTCTTTCTCTTTTCTCTTCTTTCTTCTTTCTCTTTTCTTTTCTCTTGTTCTTTCTCTCTTTCTCTTCTCTTTTTCTCTTTCTTTTTTCTTTTCTTTCTCTTTTCTCTTCTCTTTTCTTTCTCTTCTCTTCTCTTTTCTTTCTCTTTTCTCTTTTCTTGTCTCTTTCAGTGCTCTGTTTTGTCTTCTGTTTTTGTCTCTTTGCTACCGTGTTCTGTGTTCTGAGTCTTCTCGATTTTCTTTTGGTCCTGTCTCTTACTGCTTTCTCTTTAGTGCTTTTCTGTGTTGTTCTTGTTCTGTTCTTTGTCTTGTTTCTTCTCTATGTCTGCTGTGTGTTATTTTCTCTTGCTTTTTCTCTTTGTGTTATTAGTCTTGTGTTATCTTTTTTAGTTCCTGTATGTCTTATATTTCTAGGTTCTGTTCGTTTCTTATGTTCTGTATGTTCTTATGTTTGTGTGTCTGTGGTCCTTTTCTCGTGCTCTGTTTCGTCTTTAGTGTTTATTCTCTGTGTGTCTATGGTTCTGTAGTGCTTTGTAGTCTTACTCTTATCTGGTTTTATGTGCTGTTTGTAGTGTTCTTGTAGTGCCTGTAGTGTTCTGTAGTGTTCTGTAGTGTTTGTACTGCTCTGTAGTGTTATGTAGTGTTCGTACGTAGTTATGTAGTGCCTGTATTGTTAGTCTTAGTGGTTCATCGCAAAGTCCTGTGGGTATCTTAGTGGTGTTCTGTAGTGTTATGTAGTGTTCTGTAGTGTTCTGTAGTATTATGTAGTGCCTGTAGTGTTCTGTACTGCTATGTAGTGTTATGTAGTGTTATGTAGTGTTATGTAATGTTATGTAGTGTTCTGTAGTGTTATGTAGTGTTATGTAGTGCCTGTAGTGTTATGTAGTGCCTGTAGTGTTATGTAGTGTTCTGTAGTGTTATGTAGTGTTCTGTAGTGTTATGTAGTGTTCTGTACTGCTATGTAGTGTTATGTAGTGTTATGTAGTGTTCTGTAGTGTTCTGTAGTGTTATGTAGTGCCTGTAGTGTTATGTAGTGCCTGTAGTGTTATGTAGTGTTCTGTAGTGTTATGTAGTGCCTGTAGTGTTCTGTAGTGTTATGTAGTGCCTGTAGTGTTATGTAGTGCCTGTAGTGTTATGTAATGTTCTGTAGTGTTATGTAGTGTTCTGTAGTGTTATGTAATGTTCTGTAGTGTTATGTAGTGTTCTGTAGTGTTTATGTAGTGCCTGTAGTGTTATGTAGTGTTATGTAGTGCCTGTAGTGTTATGTAATGTTCTGTAGTGTTCTGTAGTGTTATGTAGTGTTATGTAATGTTCTGTGGTGTTATGTAGTGCCTGTAGTGTTATGTAGTGCCTGTAGTGTTCTGTAGTGTTCTGTAGTGCCTGTAGTGTTATGTAGTGCCTGTAGTGTTATGTAGTGTTATGTAGTGCCTGTAGTGTTATGTAGTGTTATGTAGTGCCTGTAGTGTTATGTAGTGTTCTGTAGTGTTCTGTAGTGCCTGTAGTGATATGTAGTGCCTGTAGTGTTATGTAGTGCCTGTAGTGTTATGTAGTGTTATGTAGTGCCTGTAGTGTTATGTAGTGTTATGTAGTGTTATGTAGTGCCTGTAGTGATATGTAGTGCCTGTAGTGTTATGTAGTGTTCTGTAATGTTATGTAGTGTTCTGTACTGCCTGTAGTGTTATGTAGTGCCTGTAGTGTTATGTAGTGTTATGTAGTGCCTGTAGTGTTATGTAGTGTTATGTAGTGCCTGTAGTGATATGTAGTGCCTGTAGTGTTATGTAGTGCCTGTAGTGTTATGTAGTGTTATGTAGTGTTATGTAGTGCCTGTAGTGATATGTAGTGCCTGTAGTGTTATGTAGTGTTATGTAGTGCCTGTAGTGTTATGTAGTGCCTGCTGGGTCACTAAACCGAAGCCCCGTGTTCAAACGTATGCAGAACATCTTGCGCACACGTTTAATCCTGTTCCACTTTTCAGAAGAGTAGGCCATTGTGTGCCGGTGGAAACAGATGACCAAATTTACAAAACCGCATACACACAGGGACTGGATGTAAAAAAGCACATGAGTGCTTATTCCATTATCCTTGATATAAAAGAATAAATAAATAAATGAAAATAAATAAATGCTCTCTCACACATGCTCTCTCTCATACACACACACTTTCTCTCTCTCTCACTCTCTCTCTCTCTCACACACTTTCTCTCTCTCTCTCACTCTCTCTCTCTCTCACACACATGCACTCTCTCTCTCTCCCTACACACTCACACACCACTCTCCTCTTTCCTCTATCTCTCTCTCTGTAGTGTTCTGTTGTATTCTGTTGTTCTGATGTTTCAGTCTGTTCTGTAGTGCCTGTGTGTTCTGCAGTGCCTGTTGTGTTCTTGTTTCTGTAGTGCTGTTAGTTCTTAGTGTACTGTTTGTTCTGTAGTGCCTGTTGTTTCTTATGTTCTTGCAGTGCCTGTGTTTTCTGCAGTGCCTGTTGTAGTTCGTTGTTCTGTAGTGCCTGTTGTGTTCTGTAGTGTTCTGCAGTGCCTGTTGTGTTCTGTAGTGCCTGTTGTGTTCTGTGGTGTTCTGTAGTGCCTGTTGTGTTCTGTAGTGTTCTGCAGTGCCTGTGGTGTTCTGCAGTGCCTGTTGTGAGCCAGAATATACATGTATAGCATCACCTTCTCTGCTGATAACAGCAATATTTTAGTTGTCAAGTCCATTCCAAAACACGTGAATCATCCCATGAAGTGCAGTTACAATACTGACAGGCCCATTGACATGAATCATTGTCTCAAAAGACACAAGGAAGCTGGCAAACCTCACAGACTGCTCTGTGTGTGTGTGTATCTGGCAAGGCTCACAGACTGCTCTGTGTGTCTGTGTCTGGCAATGCTCACAGACTGCTATGTGTGAGGGGGGGGGGGGGGGGGGGGGGCAAAGCTCACAGACTGCTATGTGTGTGTGTGACAAAGTTCACAAAATGCTGTAACAGAATGCTGTGTGTGTGTGTGTCAAAGTTCACAGACTGCTGTAACAGAATGCTGTGTGTGTGTCAAAGTTCACAGACTGCTGTAACAGAATGCTGTGTGTGTGTCAAAGTTCACAGACTGCTGTAACAGAATGCTGTGTGTGTGTGTGTGTCAAAGTTCACAGACTGCTGTAACAGAATGCTGTGTGTGTGTGTGTGTGTGTGTGTGTCAAAGTCACAGACTGCTGTAACAGAATGCTGTGTGTGTCAAAGTCACAGACTGCTGTAACAGAATGCTGTGTGTGTGTGTGTGTGTCAAAGTCACAGACTGCTGTAACAGAATGCTGTGTGTGTGTGTGTGTGTGTTGTGGTCAAAGTTCACAGACTGCTGTAACAGAATGCTGTGTGTGTGTGTCAAGTTCACAGACTGCTGCAAGATGCTGTGTGTGTCAAGTTCACAGACTGTAACAGAATGCTGTGTGTGTGTGGTGTGTGTCAAAGTCACAGACTTCTGTAACAGAATGCTGTGTGTGTGTGTCAAAGTTCACAGACTCTGTAACAGAATGCTGTGTGTGTGTGTGTGTGGTGTGTGTGTGTTTTGTGTTTTGTGTGGGTGTGTGTGTGGGCAAAGTTCACAGACTCTGTAACAGAATGCTGTGTGTGTGTGTCAAAGTTCACAGACTCTGCCATTTTTTTGTCAATCACAGACTGCGCACAGAATGCTGTGTGTGTCTGGCAGGAATCCGTCATTGGCAGTCGTGAAACTCTGCAGCTGGTGCTGAAAGGAACACAGAAACCTCAAGCCAGTGGTATGTCTTTGACACTGCTTCTTCTTGATGTGGACTCAAGCGTGTGTGTGTGCATGCATGTGCATGCTCTTGTATCAGTAGGGGTTGGGGGGAGGGGTTACACACTCATGCATGTGCTCACACATATGCACACACAGACACTGACAAGCACACACATGCACGCACATGCTCACACACGTTCCCACCTGCGCGCACACACACTCACATACTTACACACACGCCTGCACGCATGCATGCTTACTGAAGTGAAGTTTATCTTTCCTCATTAGTTTTATTTTGTATGTATAGTTCAGTGAGTTTCTCGTGGTTAGATCTTTTTTTTCCTTGTATCATTCAGTCAGCAGCATCAAGCGTGGTTACCAGTTGGATGGGTGACCGTTTGCGCGCTCTGGCTTCAGTACAGTGTCTCCAGTTCACCCAGCTGTAAATGGGTACCTGCATCTCTAGGGTCAGGGAAGGTAAAGCAGCGAGGGAGAGGAGATGGGCGCCGCCCTCAATATGCTGGCCCTAGAGAAGTGAGGTCTCTGACGCCTCGCTCCCCTACAAACACATAGGTTATGGGACACCTTTACCTTTATCATTCATTCTTATAATCACACACTTATAATCACTTCTCCCTCCCCCTTCGCATGTCCTGCCTAAAATCACTTTTTAATGGATACAAATCTTCCTTCCTTTTTTGTCATGTTTCTCCCAGGGGAGGTTTGACATTGATTGAGACTTCTCCATCTCTCTCTGTTTTGAGCTTCCTCCTTATTTATGCCCCTTTATCTAAGATCATCTGCAATACAGGTAGCCCAGGTTTTGCTAGGTCTTCCCTTTGGTCTCTTTCCATCCACTACGAAGTTCATTGCTCTTTTTATGATGTGGTGGGCTGCTTTCCATTGAACGTGCCCAAACCAGCGCAGTCTGTTGTACTAGCTACAGACTTCAGATCATCAACTTTGCACATTCTCCATAGTTCTTCATTCATGATCCTGTCTTCCCATTTGATCTTTGTCATGTAGCGTAACATTCTGTTTTCACAGCTCTTCAACAAACGTTCGATGTTTTTTATGAAAACCCACGTCACCGAACCATACAGGAGAACAGGTCTGATGCAGGCCTTATATATCAGACAGTGTCTCTCCAGTGGGATTTTCTGATTTCCGAGCAGACTTGCCAATTCTTTCCATTTCTTCCAAGCACTCGCAATCCTGGTTCTGACAGCTAACTCAGATTTTGCTTCGCAGCTCATCATCTCTCCTAGGTAGCAGAATTCATCTACCACTTCTATCTTCCCTTGTTCGAATTCTAGCTCCTTCTTTCCTGCATCGGTATTGTCTTCATCCTTCTTATTCATACAACTGGGGCAGACAAATACTCATCCTCCTTCTTCAGACTTTTGAGCTTTGAGCATCTTTTGTGACAACAATATTGACATTTGGAGAATTTGATCGAATTGTTCCCTACACCTTTGTGGCAGACACCACACAGGTATTTGCCTTGCTCTCTATGTGTTCTGCGGTCTTTTCCAACTGTCATTGCTTTGGTCTTGTCAACATTTACCTTCATTCCTCTGCGTTCTGTTCTCTGTTTCCAATTGCCAAATCTTTTGTCTCTGTGAGACAGGCAGCCAGTGAAGAGATCGCAGAAGAGGAGTGACGTGTTCAGATTTTTTCTTTCTTAGGACCAGTCGAACTGCAGAGTTTTGTATGTCGTTGAAGAGAGTGGATAGATGATGCTGGTAGGCCAGCCAAAAGAGAATTACAGTAGTCTAAACGTGAAAGAATGAGAGATGTGACAAGCTTGGAAGTTGCATCAGTGGACAGATACTTGCGAATCGCGCTTATGCGCCGTAACTGATAGTAGCAAGACTGGCAGGTCTGGGTGATGAATTTTTTCATAGAAAATGTGTTGTCAAGAACTACTAAATACTTCACAGAGTTGGACAAAGGAACTGACGCATTGCCAAATTCTATTGAAGTTTTTGTGATAGAGGAAAGTTTATGTTGGGTCCCTATGAGCATGGTTTCGGTTTTATCGGCATTAAGCTGTAACTTGTTCTGAGTCATCCAGTTTTGAATGTCTTGAAGGCAGTAGGACATATTTGTCAGGAGGGAAGGCAAGTTTTCAACAGTATCACTGCACTGAAGCTGAGTATCATCAGCATAGAAATGATGATCAATATGGTGGTTATTTATTATATTTGAGAGTGGAGCAGTGTAGAGAGTAAAGAGAACAGGGCCCAGGACTGATCCCTGCGGGACTCCACATTCCATTTTGACAGGTTTTGATTGAATTTTGTTTACAATAACTTTCTGGAATCAGTCTGTGAGGCATGAAGTAAACCAGGTGAGGGCTGTGCCATTAATAACAAAGGTATTCTGGAGGCGAGAAAGAAGAATTGAGTGATCTATAGTATCAAAGGCTGCAGATAAGTCAAGAAGAGTGAGGAGGGAGATTTTTTCCTGCATCAGAAGCAAGTAGAAGTGTATCTAAAGTGTGGACTAGGGTGGTTTCAGTGCTGTGGTTGGGGTGATAGGCAGATTGAAAAGGGGGAAGGAGATCATTGGAATGAAGGTGACTGTTGAGCTGTTTGAGAACAACGTTTTCTAGTGCTTTAGAGACAAAGGGTAAGTTTGAGACAGGTCTATAATTCTTCAGAATGTTGGGATCGAGGTCGTGCTTTTTCATTAGAGGTGTGACTATTGCGGTTTTAAGAGCTGATGGAAAATGTCCTGACACAAGAGATGAGTTTACTATTTTAGTGATAATAGGTACAAGTTGTTGGAAGGTATTGTAGGGCAAAACCAGAGGTCAGGTTGCGATCCCAGGTCGCGGTGTTTTTTAAGACACTTATCCTATTCATTGTCCATGTACAATGGATTGCTGGTGTATTGGTTGTTACAGTCACATGGTGGTGGTTAGAAAAACCTCGTTGCTGTACGCTACAGAACGGGATAAGCTCGGACTCTATGGCTTCTGGCTCGAAGGAACAGTACTTTTTTTTTTTAGGTACAAGTTGTGAATGGTTGGTGATTACAGAGAGGATATGGATCATGTTTCGGTTTTACGGATACATGGATTTGTTCGTTGTTACAGGATACATGGATTGTGTGTGGTTGTTACAGGGGATACATGGATTGTGTGTCGGTTGTTACAGGGGATACATGGATTGTGTGTTGTTGTTACAGGGGATACATGGATTGTGTGTTGGTTGTTACAGGGGATACATGGATTGTGTGTGGTTGTTACAGGGATACATGGATTGTGTGTTGGTTGTTACAGGGGATACATGGATTGTGTGTTGGTTGTTACAGGCATACATGGATTGTGTGTGTTGATTGTTACAGGGCATACATGGATGTGTGTGTGATTGTTACAGGATACATGGATTGTGTGTGTTGATTGTTACAGGGATACATGGATTGTGTGTGTTGATTGTTACAGGGATACATGGATTGTGTGTTGATTGTTACAGAGGATACATGGATTGTGTGTTTTGTTACAGAGGGATACATGGATTGTGTGTGTTGATTGTTACAGAGGATACATGGATTGTGTGTTGGTTGTTACAGAGGATACATGGATTGTGTGTGTTGATTGTTACAGAGGATACATGGATTGTGTGTTGGTTGTTACAGAGGATACATGGATTGTGTGTGTTGATTGTTACAGAGGATAAGTGGACTGTGTGTGTTGTTACAGGGGATACATGGATTGTGTGTGTTGGTTGTTACAGGGGATACATGGATTGTGTGTTGGTTGTTACAGGGGATACATGGATTGTGTGTTGATTGTTACAGAGGATACATGGATTGTGTGTTGATTGTTACATGGCATACATGGATTGTGTGTGTTGATTGTTACAGGGGATACACGGATTGTGTGTGTTGATTGTTACAGGGCATACATGGATTGTGTGTGTTGGTTGTTACAGGGCATACATGGATTGTGTGTGTTGATTGTTACAGGGCATACATGGATTGTGTGTTGGTTGTTACAGGGGATCAACTGCTGTACAGTGAGGTGCCCTTCGACATGGAGCAGGTGGGTTATTTGGCCATCGCCATAGTGATCAACACACACACACACACACACACACACACACACACACACACACACACACACACACACACTACCCCCACACCACCACACCACACACACACACACACCCACATGGGGACTGGATGAAAAAAAGCACATGAGTGCTTTTACCATTATTCTCGAAATAAAAGAATAAAATAAATAAACAAATAAAAATAAACACACACACACAATCTTATTCACTTGAAAAATAAGAATGTGTAATGTTAACAAACCCAGGTAGCACTGAACAGACGGCAGCAGGGCTCAGTGCTTGCTGCTGAATTAACATTGGCTAGCGTTGTTTTGAAGCAGGATGCGATCCAACAACCCTTGATATTGATATGTAAAACTGAATTAAGTGTGTAGCGCTATAAATCACTGGAAAGATTAGACATCAAGCTTGTAAATGAGGGTACTTTTATAGCAGCATGTCATGTTTATGATTATGTATAAAAAAAAGAAATGGTGTGTGCACTGCTGATCACTGTTGCACCATCAGGACCCCAGATTTTAGCACAATAAGCAATGTTCTGGCAGTGCAAAAATGTCATGACTAGGTAAGTACTATCTCTTGACAATAGTTTTGAAAAAATAAGGAGTTTTTGTCAGTTTATCAGTCGTAAAATACTCGTAAAAGTTCTTTGAAAGGATTGACGCTATCACGGCCGTCATGGCAGAATGTGCAAAGTGGTGGCTTTCTATGACGAAAATACGACGATCGCTTGATTTCATGTATATCGATTTGACTCAACAACAGTTATTTCGAAGCCTCGTTGAATCAAAGTAAAGTAAAACAATCTGTGACATTGATATAGCTTTAAGCGCTTTGATTTGTCTCTGCAAGATAGTACTATATAAATTCCATTTATTATTATTAAATTGGCCGTAGCGAAGAAGTCCATCCAGCAAAACTAGCACCGCTCAATTCGGTCAAATCGCAATCGATTTGTACCAAGTTTTTCAACAAATATTCCACAATCCTTACTTTATCATCTTTCTCATTGTTTAATTCAACCAAACCCAGCTTCTAAAACTCCTCCTCACTGCCAGTATCATAAAAAGATCACAAAACACTTGAAGAAATCCTGGCGCAAACACTAGCCACCATTTTTCTTGAAGACAATCTCAGCTGGTCTGAACACCACCACCCCCCTCCATCCCCCCACTCTAAACCATCAAGACCTTCACTGCTCGTGTGTTTTGAGCAACCTTCACCCCTTTCTGCGGCCCTACAATGGCCTTAACATTCATTGGGTGACCTTTGAAAGAGAAAGTGAGCTTTCAATGATGATCACCTACATCATCCCGGAGTATTCCGGGATCTGCCATACTGGAGCTAATCCTAGTAGCGGGATCTGTTAATCCTAGTAGCGGGATCTGCCATACTAGGGTTAATCCTAGTAGCGCTGAACTTACAGTGGGCTTAGTGCTGCTGGCTGAATTAACATTTGTGATGCTCCACCACGTGTATGATGAGTCGCATTGCTCCACCACGTGTATAATGAGTCGCATTGCTCCACCACATGTATGATGAGTCGCATTGCTCCACCACATGTATAATGAGTCGCATTGCTCCACCACATGTATAATGAGTCACATTGCTCCACCACATCTATAATGAGTCGCATTGCTCCACCACATGTATAATGAGTCGCATTGCTCCACCACATGTATAATGAGTCGCATTGCTCCACCACATGTATAATGAGTCGCATTGTCGCATTGCTCCACCACATGTATAATGAGTCACATTGCTCCACCACATGTATAATGAGTCGCATTGCTCCACCACATGTATAATGAGTCGCATTGCTCCACCACGTGTATAATGAGTCGCATTGCTCCACCACATGTATGATGAGTCGCATTGCTCCACCACATGTATAATGAGTCGCATTGCTCCACCACATGTATGATGAGTCGCATTGCTCCACCACGTGTATGATGAGTCGCATTGCTCCACCTCATGTATAATGAGTCGCATTGCTCCACCATGTGTATGATGAGTCGCATTGCTCCACCTCATGTATAATGAGTCGCATTGCTCCACCACATGTATAATGAGTCACATTGCTCCACCACATGTATAATGAGTCACATTGCTCCACCACATGTATAATGAGTCACATTGCTCCACCACATGTATAATGAGTCGCATTGCTCCACCACATGTATAATGAGTCACATTGCTCCACCACATGTATGATGAGTCGCATTGTCGCATTGCTCCACCACATGTATAATGAGTCACATTGCTCCACCACATGTATGATGAGTCGCATTGTCGCATTGCTCCACCACATGTATAATGAGTCGCATTGCTCCACCACATGTATAATGAGTCGCATTGCTCCACCACATGTATAATGAGTCACATTGCTCCACCACGTGTATGATGAGTCGCATTGTCGCATTGCTCCACCATGTGTATGATGAGTCGCATTGTCGCATTGCTCCACCACGTGTATGATGAGTCGCATTGTCGCATTGCTCCACCACATGTATAATGAGTCACATTGCTCCACCACGTGTATGATGAGTCGCATTGTCGCATTGCTCCACCACATGTATAATGAGTCACATTGCTCCACCACGTGTATGATGAGTCGCATTGTCGCATTGCTCCACCACATGTATAATGAGTCACATTGCTCCACCACGTGTATGATGAGTCGCATTGTCGCATTGCTCCACCACATGTATAATGAGTCGCATTGCTCCACCACATGTATGATGAGTCGCATTGTCACATTGCTCCACCACATGTATGATGAGTCTCATTGTCGCATTGCTCCACCACGTGTATGATGAGTCGCATTGTCGCATTGCTCCACCACGTGTATGATGAGTCGCATTGTCGCATTGCTCCACCACGTGTATGATGAGTCGCATTGCTCCACCACGTGTATGATGAGTCGCATTGCTCCACCACATGTATGATGAGTCGCATTGTCGCATTGCTCCACCACATGTATGATGAGTCTCATTGTCGCATTGCTCCACCACGTGTATGATGAGTCGCATTGCTCCACCACATGTATGATGAGTCGCATTGTCGCATTGCTCCACCACGTGTATAATGAGTCGCATTGCTCCACCACATGTATGATGAGTCGCATTGTTGCATTGCTCCACCACGTGTATAATGAGTCGCATTGCTCCACCACGTGTATGATGAGTCGCATTGCTCCACCACATGTATAATGAGTCGCATTGCTCCACCACGTGTATAATGAGTCGCATTGCTCCACCACATGTATAATGAGTCGCATTGCTCCACCACATGTATGATGAGTCGCATTGCTCCACCACATGTATAATGAGTCGCATTGCTCCACCACATGTATAATGAGTCGCATTGCTCCACCACATGTATGATGAGTCGCATTGCTCCACCACGTGTATGATGAGTCACATTGCTCCACCACATGTATAATGAGTCACATTGCTCCACCACATGATGAGAGCACATTGCCCACCACATGTATGATGAGTCGCATTGCTCCACCACATGTATGATGAGTCACATTGCTCCACCACGTGTATGATGAGTCGCATTGTCGCATTGCTCCACCACATGTATAATGAGTCACATTGCTCCACCACATGTATAATGAGTCGCATTGCTCCACCACATGTATGATGAGTCGCATTGCTCCACCCTGACTGCAGATTTGGAGAGAAGAGTACAGGCGGTGGAGATGAGATGCTTTCGGAGACTCCTTGGCATCTCCTACAAAGACCACATAAGCAACGAAAGCGTGCATAACAGAATCCAGCAAACCATTGGACCCTATGAGAACCTTCTAACGATCGTGAAAAAGCGTAAACTTAAATGGTATGGGCATGTCACAAGATCCAAAGGACTTGCAAAGACAATTTTACAAGGCACTGTCCAAGGAGGAAGAACCAGTGCTGAGGTGGCTGCCAACGACCGTTCAACACAGACAGGATTCCTCTCCTGCAGCAACTCCCCAGGAACTGACACTGAACACAATGACAGACAAAATAGAGAAGCTGGAAAATCGGTTTAAGTCTACAGTGGACAATTTGAAAAGAGAGATTCAGGTGTTGACAGACAGTGTTGATGCTCTGAAAGAAGAAATGTGTGACCTTAGAAGAGACATGGACAGTCTCAGAACTGAAAACATAGAACTACAACAGACAAATACAGAACTGACAAACAGAGTGGATAAGCTGGAAAAGAGGGCAGACGATGCAGGACGATCACGGCGAAATAACATTATTGTTCATGGCTTAAAGAAGAAAACAAATGAGAGTGGTGCTGACTGTGAGATGGCTGTGAAAAATCTTCTTTCAGAAAAAATGGATGTCAAGGATGTAAAGTTTGATAGAGTGGCCCGTATAAATTCTAAAGCTAACTCTCCTATTATTGCCAGATGTTGTTTTCATCAGGAAAAGATTAGAATTATGAAGGCAAAATCTCGCCTGAAAGGCTCTAGTATTTTTGTAGACGAAGATTTTTCTCAGGCTGTTAGAGAAATTAGGTGTAAATTGACCCCATATCTAAAGAGCGCTAGAGCAGAGGGGAAGCAAGTAGGAATGGTTTTTGACCATCTGATAATAAACGGAGAAAGGTTGACCCTCAATGATCTCCAAAGAAGGGAATAGCTCTTCCCATACACACATCTGTCCCTAGATCACAATCACAGGGTAGGCCAGAGAGTGAACCAACACTGGTCATAAGTGGGCCTCAGTCAGCCACACAGGAAATACAGCTCTGTGCTGTGGAGCGTGACAGAGACGCAACTGGCTTTAAGAGGCAAGACAAGGACAGGTGTGACCAAGGTTACTAGGCTGAGGACTGAACATCTGTCCCCCAGGATTTGTCTGGTTGTAGGTGGCCCTCCAATAAAGGGCCCTTGTTAATAAATGATGATGGTAGTACTGATGATAGCATTAACTTAGCTTCTAGTCTCATCAATATAAATAGTGATAGTGTCAGTTTAGATGATGTAGACTTATTGGATCATAGCAATAAAAATGAAACAAATAAAACGTTTTCTTTTTTATCTTGGAACGTAAATGGGTTGCTTTCTAAGTTGGCAATTAAAGTTAGTCATCAAGGGAGACGATCCGTTGGATTGTTTGTTTAATAAAGTATGAGTTAGCTGCCCTTGTGAAATGTTTGGATGTTCCTTTTTCTAACATTTGTGTTTTTCTCTTTGACAAATCTTTGTTGTGTACTTCAAGGAATGTATTATTTGTATGTGTGTATAAACCACCTGAAGGTTCACCATTTTATAACATGTTTGACAATGATAATGGAATTTCTATGCTGGAAGAATGTTTAGTCAATTGTGTTTAATTGTGTCAATTATGACATTGGATGAAGTAGATATAATACTGTGTGGAGATTTTAACAGCATGACATCAAACTTTTCCTCTTATCATGTAGCAAATGATTTTAATTCAGATTCCCATAGTAAAAGCATGTCTCTCAGCAGTAATCGTAATTCTGAAGATTCTGTTATCAATAATTATGGTAAATTATTAAATATGTGCACTGCTCTTGGGTTACAAATTATAAATGGTGTGTGTAATGGTGACCAACTAGGACGCTATACATTCATTTCTGATGGAGGATGCAGTGTTAATTATTATTTTTTAGTGTCAGATGATTTGTTTTCTCAGATTTTTGACTCATGTTGTTTTTTTGTTGCTGAGCGTTCTGATTCTGATCACCTTCCTGTTGAATTACATATTAATCTAGTTTATGATACATGTGCGGTAACTGAGGAGCCAGCAGTTGAGGAAAAGTTTGTGTGGGATGAAAACAAACCCTCAGTTTATAAAGAAACAAACTCTCAGTTTATAAAGAAACAAACTCTCAGTTTATAAAGAAACAAACTCTCAGTTTATAAAGAAAATCTCTGTGAAGAGAGCATGTGTGAACAATTTCTAAACGCCTTCCAGATGATTGATAAGAACATTGATGAAGCTCTAGATTTGTTTAATGATCTCATAAAAACCAGTGCTGTATGTGTGAAGAAACAGGTTCATATCAATAAAAGTCTGTCAAATGATACATGGTTTCATAATGAATGTAAAAGAATGAAATTTAGGGTCAGAAAACTTTTGAAGTCTTACGGAAAAACGTTAAAGAATGAAGACAAAAACTTGTACTGTATCACAAGAAGGGAATATAAATACATGCTTGAAAGGAAAAAGAAAGAGTATAACAAGACATTACTTGCAGATATGACGTCTTCCATCACTTCTCAAGTTCAGTTGTGGAAGAATATTAAGAAGGCTTCATTTAGAAAGAGTCAGCCAAAGAATAATATATCTGTCGACAGATGGTTGCAGCACTTCAAACCCTGCTAGAGAAAGACTCAGTAGACAACTCCATGAACACTGATGGTGACTATGAAGAAACTGAGGAAGATTTTGATGTCCCATATCTAAAGATGAAATATTATTGGCACTTAAAAAACTTAAGCATGATAAAGCAGCTGGTTCTGATCAAATCATTGGAGAATTACTAAAAAATGGAGGTGAAAATGATGTACTTTTTCTGCTAAAATTATTCAACAAAATGTTTGATAATGGTCTTTTTCGATAAACTGGACTGAATCTATCATTCTAACATTACACAAAAAAGGCAATGTTGACAACCCTAATAACTACAGGGGAATCTCTCTTAGTGATATAAGTAGTAAGCTGTACAGTACCATCATTAATAATAGGTTCCAGGAATGGGTTAAGAAAAACAACATTACAGGTGAACACCAAGCTGGTTTTAAGAGAGGGTATTCCACTATAGACCATATGTTTACTCTACTTGCATTTATCCAGAAACAGTTTGCTCATAACTGTAAGCTCTATGTAGCATTTATTGACTTTGAAAGGGCATTTGATTCTGTTAATAGAAACTTGTTATGACCTATTCTCCTGAAAAATGGTGTGAAGGGTCAATTATTACGTTGTTTGAGAGCCATGTATCAGAATGTCAAAAGCAGAATAAGATGTAGATCTAAGTTGACAGACATAATATACTGCACCACGGGGGTCAAACTGGGTGATGTATGTAGCCCTCATTTGTTTTCTGTTTTCATTAATGAGTTAGCCATATAAGTCATTAATACGGGTAAACATGGTGCCACTTTCCCCCAAGATTTCACAGAATTGTTTATTCTTCTGCTTGCTGATGATGTCATCCTGCTATCTGAAACTGTTGTAGGCTTACAACAGCAGTTGAATAGCTTAAGCAGTGCTGCAACAGCACTTGATCTTAGAAGGTTAATCTGAATAAGAGTAATACTGTTGTATTCACAAAAAGTGGTTATTTAGCTGCTCACAAAAAATGGCTGTACAATGGAAAAGTCATGCCTGTGATTAATGTATATAAATATCTAGGAATCTGTTTTTCTACAAAGCTTAGTTTTACAACTGCATGTAAAGATCTGGCAAGTCAAGGTAAAAGAAGCTTGTTAATTGTTTTTAAAAAAAATTACGATTATTGAATAATAATGCTTTTGACTTGTTGATTTAGATATTTGATGCACAAATACAACCCACTGTGTTATATGGCGCGGAAATTTGGGGACTGGATGAAGCTGTAACACATTGTGAATCAGTACACCTCTTTGCGTTAAAGCAGTTTTTAGGCTTAGATAGACGTACACCTAATGATCTCATTTATAGTGAAACCAATAGATATCCTCTCTCTGTTAATGCTGCAATAAGATGCATTAGATATTGGGTTTTGGTTTTGACCAAAATCAAAACTTACAAAGCTGTCGTGCTGACCACCTTGTTGTACTGCTGTGAAACATGGACGACGTACTGCCGTCACATTTAACAGCTTGAGCAGTTTCACCAGAGATGCCTACGAAAGATCCTCGGAATAAAGTGGCAAGACAGGGTCTCCAACCTCCAGGTCCTAGAGAAGAGCAGCCTGCCCAGCATCGAAAGCCTACTGATCAAGTACCAGCTACACTGGACAGGACACGTTGTCCGAATGACAGACAGCAGGATCCCAAGGACGCTATTGTATGGCCAGCTGAAGGAAGGCCTCCGAAAACTTGGAAGACCCTACAAGCGCTTCAAGAACACTTTGAAGACAAACCTTAAAGCCTGTGACATAGGCATCGCTACCTGGGAAACTGATTCCCTTGATCGTTCTCGCTGGAGGATGCTGTGCTCCAGTGGCATAAAGACGTTTGAAAACAAGAGAACGCTGGCCATTAACGAGAAGCGTGAGCGAAGGAAGCAGGGCTCAACTTCTGGGACGTTTTCCCTTGCAACACCTGTGGGAAGTGCTGTGCATCCAGAATCGGCCTCTTCTCCCATATGAGGATACATTCTGACAGATAAGCCTGCCTGCCTACTCATCCGTCGATCCGACGGGAGACTCCATCATCAGATATTGGATTAAGATTCTGCATATGGATGAGTGCAGGTTACCTTCTTACAAGATGCTTTATGATCTAGATGTCAATGGGAAAAGCATCTGGGCTTCACAAATACATACCTGTTTATGTGAACTTGGCTTTGGGTTTGGTTGGCTCAATCAAGGTGTCGGAAATTGTAGAGAGTTTATCAACGTTTTCAGGCAAAGACTGATTGACTGCTGGTGGCAGCAGTGGAGAGGTCATATACAAAACAGTGAAAGATTTCAGACAATTTATAGGCTCACACGATGTCAAACCTTATCTAAAGCTTGATATGGACATACATTTGAAAAGAATTATGTCTAAGTTTCAACTTAGTGTATCAGACATAAATGTTCATAAATTTAGATATATAGAACATGATGATGACCTCAGGTTGCTATGCCCATTATGTAAGCAAACAGTGGAAGATGAAGTGCATTTTGTGCTGTGCTGTCCAGCATTAGAAGATGTAAGACAGAATTACATTCCGGTAAAGTATAGTAGACAGCCTAATTTATTTAGATTCTGTCTACTCATGGCATCTAGTCACCCTGAGATTGTGCGCAGCCTTGCTTTATATTTGTGTAAAGCCTTTAGAATAAGAGATATCTTGGTTTCTTAAGTCATATTTTTTGTAACTGATTTTTATTGTGGTGGTTGTGGGTATACAATAACATTTTGGTTTGTTGTGCTTCCTTATTTTTCTCACTATAATACTAAGCAGCTCGGCAACCCCCCTTCATGTATGGGCCAGTGGCCTTTTTGTGAATAAATCTTTCGAGTTTGAGTTCTCTCTCTCCTCTCTCCTTTCTCTCTCTTCTCTCTCCTCACTCCCTCTCTCTCACTCTCTCTCTCTTCTCTCTCCCCTCCCTCTCCTCTCTTCTCTTTCTCTCCCCCCTCTCTCTCTTCTCTCCCTCTCTCCCTCCTCCCCTCTCTCTCTTTCTCTCCCCTCTCACTCCTTCTCTCCCCCTCTCTCTCTCTTTCTCTCCCCTCCCCTCTCTCACAACACACACACTCTCTCTCACTCTCTCTCTCACACACACTCTCTTCTTCTCTCTCTCTCTCATCTCTCTCCTCTCTCTCTCTCTCTCTCTCTTCTCTCTCTCTCTCTCTCTCATCTCTCTCTCTCTCTCTCTCTCTCTCTCTTACACACACCACACACACAAGAATTTCAAATGTACACACACACACACACAGCATTTTGGGGTATTCCATGTGTTTCCCCACCATCACAACCCCACTCTCTCCTTCTCTCTTTCTTCCTCCCTCTCTCTCTCTCTCCCTCTCTCTCTTTCGCTCTCTCTCTCCTTTCTTTCTCTTTCTTCCTCTTTTTTAGTGCACATTTGTCTAGATATGCCCTTATTTTTGCTATGTGATTACTTGGGTATAAAATCTTGTTTGGGTTGAAGAAATGACTGATAAAGAAGAGCTTACTTTAGGGCAGAGATTGCTTAGTATACTTACTTACTTAGGCCCATCACTCCCCCTGGAGCATAGGCCGCCGACAACAGTCCGCCAGTGTCCTCTGTCCTGGGCTGTTCTCTCCAGCTGTCTCCAGGTATATCCCATCTTCTGGTTTCTGCCTCAAGGTCACATCACCAGGTGTTTCTTGGCCTTCCTCTTTTTCGTTTTCCCTGGGGGTTCCATGATAGTGCCTGCCTTGTGATGTTGCTGGCTGGCTTTCTCAGGGTGTGCCCGATCCATCCCCATCTCCTGCGCCGGATTTCATTCTCGGCTGGCAGCTGGTTGGTACGTTGCCACAGGTCTGCGTTGCTGATGGTGTCGGGCCAGTGGATCTGGAGGATTCATCTCAGGCAGCTGTTGATGAAGGTCTGCACTTTCTTGATGGTGGTCTTTGTTGTCCTCCATGTCTCCGCTCCATATACGTTGGATTGCTTAGTATGAAGAAGCAAAATCAATTCAAGGAGAGGCTTTTTTACAGCCTGGAGTTATTGGAACCCTTCAGATGCCGGTGCCCCTCACCCCCACACGGGCTCTGCCCCTTGACCCTGCCAGGGGTCAAATGTCCCCTGGACCCCCAAACCATTTCAGGGAAAAACACTTTTCCTTCAGCACCATGCCTGTTAGATTGAGCTATTGTTTAAATGCACCGTGTGTGTAGTTCAACGGCTGTTGTGTATCAAATACACTGTGTGTGTAGTTCAACGGCTGTTGTGTATCAAATACACCGTGTGTGTATTAACAGCTGTTGTGTATTCAAATACACCGTGTGTGTATTAAACCGTGTGTGTGTACAGTGATAAAACACCGTGTGTGTAGTTCAACAGCTGTTGTGTATTAAAACACCGTGTGTGTTAGTGTTTAATCAGATCTGTGTTATCAAATACACCTGTGTGTAGTTCAACAGCTGTTGTGTATTTAACACGTGTGTTGATTCAACAGCTGTGTGTATTAAATACACCGTTGTGATAATATGTAGTTCAACAGTGTTGTGATCAAATCTACCGTGAGTTGTTCAAGAATCTGGCTGTGTGTGATCAATACCGTGTGATGTGTGTGTAGTTCGAACGGCTGTGTGTGTGTTAAATACTACCGTTGTGTGTAGTGTGTTCAGCGGGTGTTGTGTATCAATACACGTGTGTGTGTGTCAACAGCTGTTGTGTATTAATCACGGTGTGTGTGTAGTTTGTTCAACAGTGTGTGTGTATTAAATACACCGTGTGTGTGGTGTGTTCACAGTTCTAAAGACTGTCGTGTGCTCAGTGCAGCTGTCAAGACACCTGTGGATTGTGGGTGGGTGTGTGGATTGTATGGGGTGTGGGTGGATGTATGTAGGTCAGTGTGATGTATGTTGGTGGTGTGTATAGTGTGTTGTAGTGTGTGTTGTCGCTGTGTAGGTGCTGTGTGTGTGGTGTGTGTTGTTGTGTGGGTGTGGTGATGTATGTATGTGGTGTGATGTGGTGGTGGTGTGATGTGTTGTGTGTGTGTGATGTGGTGGTGGGGTGTGTGATGTGTGTGTGGTGGTGTGGTTTATGTGTGGTGTGTGAGTGGGGTGTGCGTGGTGGGGTGTGGTTTGTGTGTGAGTGGTGTGGGTGGTGTGTGTATGTGTGTGTGGGGTTTTAGTGTAGTGTGGTGTGTATGTGTGTGTGTTGTGTGTGTGTTATGTGTGTGTGTGCGTGTGTTGTTATGTGTGTGTGTGTTATGTGTATGTGTGTGTGTAGGTGTGTGGTGTGTATGTTGTTGTGTGTATGTGTGTGTGTGAGGTGTGTGTGTATTGTTGTTGTGTGTGTGTGTGTGTGAGGTGTGTGTGTGTGTGTATGTGTGTGTGTGTGTGTGGTGTGTGTGTGTGTGTGTGTGTGTGGTGCAGATTGACAGCACCAAGACGCCCTGTCTGGACTTCTACCAGCGCAGCGTGGCGGGGGATCGTCATGGGCGGTGAGAGCGGCAGCAACAACAGCAGCAGCAGCAGCAACAACAGCAGCAGCAGCAGCAGCAGGCCTCACTTCCACGACCTGGAGGCTGCCCTCAGTGCTGAGCTGACGCTCATCTTCTCTGGAAGGGGGGGGGGGGTCTCCTCTGAGAGAGCACACACACACACACACACATAACAAAGGGGGAGTGTCTGTGGAAGGGGAGGGCATGGTTATGTGGAAGGAAGGAAGGAAGGAAGGAAGGTGGGGGGTGAGGTTGTTTCTGTGCAGTGTGGGAGATTTCAGCAGAAGAGTGGGGAAGGGGGCGGGGAATTATCTGTAGAAGTTGGCTGTATCCGTGCTGTCTGTCTGTCTGTCTTATCGTGTGTGTGTGTGTGTGTGCAGGCTGTAGTCCGTGCTGTACTGTCTGTCTGTCTGTAAGGTGTGTGTGTGTGCAGGTGTAGTCGGTGTCTGTCTGTCTGTCGTATCGTGTGTGGGGTTGTGTGCAGCTGTAGTCCGTGCTGTCTGCTGTCTGTCTGTATCGTGTGTGTGTGTGTGCAGGCTGTAGTCCGTGCTGTCTGTCTGTCTGTCTGTATCGTGTGTGTGTGTGTGTGCAGGCTGTAGTCCGTGCTGTATCTGTCTGTCTGTATCGTGTGTGTGCAGCTGTAGTCCGTGCTGTATCTGTCTGTATCGTGTTGTGTGTGTGTGTGCAGGCTGTAGTCCGTGCTGTATCTGTCTGTCTGTATCGTGTGTGTGCAGGCTGTAGTCCGTGCTCTGTCTGTCTGTCTGTATCGTGTGTGTGTGCAGGCTGTAGTCCGTGCTGTATCTGTCTGTCTGTATCGTGTGTGTGTGTGTGTGCAGGCTGTAGTCCGTGCTGTATCTGTCTGTCTGTATGTGTGTGTGGGCTGTAGTCCGTGCTGTATCTGTCTGTCTGTATCGTGTGTGCAGCTGTATCCGTGCTCTATCTGTCTGTCTGTATCGTGTGTGTGTGTGCAGGCTGTAGTCCGTGCTCTGTCTGTCTGTCTGTATCGTGTGTGTGTGTGTGTGTGCAGGCTGTAGTCCGTGCTCTATCTGTCTGTCTGTATCGTGTGTGTGTGTGTGCAGGCTGTAGTCCGTGCTCTATCTGTCTGTCTGTATCGTGTGTGTGTGTGCAGGCTGTAGTCCGTGCTGTATCTGTCTGTCTGTCTGTATCGTCTGTGTGTGTGTGCAGGCTGTAGTCCGTGCTGTATCTGTCTGTCTGTATCGTGTGTGTGTGTGTGCAGGCTGTAGTCCGTGCTATCTGTCTGTATCGTGTGTGTGTGTGTGTGTGCAGGCTGTAGTCCGTGCTGTATCTGTCTGTCTGTATCGTGTGTGTGTGTGTGCAGGCTGTAGTCCGTGCTCTGTCTGTCTGTCTGTATCGTGTGTGTGTGCAGGCTGTAGTCCGTGCTCTGTCTGTCTGTCTGTATCGTGTGTGTGTGTGCGTGCAGGCTGTAGTCCGTGCTCTATCTGTCTGTCTGTATCGTGTGTGCGTGTGCAGGCTGTAGTCCGTGCTCTGTCTGTCTGTCTGTATCGTGTGTGTGTGTGTGCAGACTGTAGTCCGTGCTCTGTCTGTCTATCTGTCTATATCGTGTGTGTGTGCAGGCTGTAGTCCGTGCTCTGTCTGTCTGTCTGTATCGTGTGTGTGTGTGCGTGCAGGCTGTAGTCCTGTGCTGTACTGTCTGTCTGCATCGTGTGTGAGTGTGTGTGTGCAGGCTGTAGTCCGTGCTCTATCTGTCTGTCTGTCTATATCGTGTGTGTGTGTGTGCAGGCTGTAGTCCGTGCTCTATCTGTCTTCTGTCTATATCGTGTGTGTGTGTGCAGGCTGTAGTCCGTGCTCTATCTGTCTGTCTGTCTATATCGTGTGTGTGTGCAGGCTGTAGTCCGTGCTCTATCTGTCTGTCTGTCTATATCGTGTGTGTGTGCAGGCTGAAGTCCGTGTGTGTGTGCAGGCTGAAGTCCGTGCTCTGTCTGTCTGTCTGTATCGTGTGTGTGTGTGCAGGCCTTTGTGGTTCAGGAAAACGGTCAGATGAAGATTTTGGTTGGTCAGCACCACGCCCACATCCACACTGTCAACACCTACGTCACCTCCTACCCGCTGGTTCTGGTGAGTCAGGTCTTTTTCTGCCTGAATGTCGCCAGTCACTTTCCTGCCTACAAGAGTGGCACTGGCGGTCTGTTTCAGCAAAGTTAGGGAGAAGAGTGACCCAGAAAATGACGTGCCACTGGGTACATTCCTGCCATTGTAGTCACCTTTGACCCACATCAACTGTGCAGAAATTTGACCTCCCAGCTGGTCTGCAGCATAGACGCCTGACAATGTTACACCTTTGACTTTTTTCTGCTATTACAACACTTTTCTTTTGAAATGGCTGTGGCAGAAACAAACTGACCTGCTGATAAAGAAATCAGCAAGAAGGGAAAGAAAATAGGTCAGCAGTGTGCCAAGGTGGCACAGATGACAGCAGTGGGGACACCCCCGACACACACACGCGCATCATTTGTGCTTTTTTGTGATGGGATTTTATTTGTTTTTTATTTTTTATTTATTTATTCTTTTATATCGAGGATAATGGAATAAGCACTCATGTGCTTTTTTACATCACATGGGATGTGTCCCCGTGCTATCACTGTGACTACTGTAGTAACTCGTACAGATACATACTGCAGTATAATGGTCACACTTTGATTGAATATGACTTGTTTTAAAAAAACCACACAAATGTACAAAACTTATAATAATAATAATAAATGAAATTTGTATAGCGCTATATCTTGCAAAGACAAATCAGAGCGCTTGCATTCAACATATTCTTACAGAGTCATGCAGCCAATAACTATCAAAAGCTTAAACAAAATTCAAATGTACACACACACACACACACACACACACACACACACACACACACACACACACACATACAGAGGTTGTATGGGATTTGGGCTGTTGAAGGCAGGGGCAGGTTTGAGATGAAAGAGGGAAAAAGTTAGGTTTGAAACAAATATGTCTTGAGGCTGGATTTATATGTGTCATATGTAGGCCTCTGTTGAAGAGAGAGAGGAAGGTTGTTCCAGATGGATGGACCAGAAATAGAGAAAGAGCGACGACCAACGGTAGACTGGTTGAATCTAGGTATTCGTAAGCACAAGGTATCTGCAGCAGAGCGGAGGGAACGTGAAGGAGTGTACAGGTGAAGACATTCACAGAGGTAGGAGGGTGCAGTTTTGTGGAGACATTTGTAACAGAGGGTACTGATCTTATAGTTTACTCTCTGTGGCACAGGCAACCAGTGGAGAGATCGCAAGAGAGGAGTAATGTGTTCAAAACTTCTGTATTTTCAGACATATTATAAAACAGCAGGTGTTTTAGGGACATTGTGTGACACATCCTTAATGTACAATTGCATATGACCATTGGTAAACACTCAGCTTGGCATCAGTCCCTTGTTGATACTAACATGCATGAACTGTTGTCATATCCATGCACATTTTGCTGGTTTACCACAGACATCTTACTTTTACCTGTGATTGGTGACGTTAGGTGACCTGACATGTACACTTGTCTGGTGACAGACATGTACACTTGTCTGGTGACATGGTGACAGACATGTGCACTTGTCTGGTGACAGACATGTACACTTGTGTGGTGACATGGTGACAGACATGTACACTTGTCTGGTGACATGGTGACAGACATGTACACTTGTCTGGTGACAGACATGTACACTTGTCTGGTGGCATGGTGACAGACATGTACACTTGTCTGGTGGCATGGTGACAGACATGTACACTTGTCTGGTGGCATGGTGACAGACATGTACATTGTCTGGTGACAGACATGTACACTTGTCTGGTGGCATGGTGACAGGCATGTACACTTGTCTGGTGACATGGTGACAGACATGTACACTTGTCTGGTGACATGGTGACAGACACGTACACTTGTCTGGTGACATGGTGACAGACATGTACACTTGTCTGGTGACATGGTGACAGACATGTACACTTGTCTGGTGACAGACATGTACACTTGTCTGATGACATGGTGACAGACATGTACACTTGTCTGATGACATGGTGACATACATGTACACTTGTCTGGTGACATGGTGACAGACATGTACACTTGTCTGGTGACATGGTGACAGACATGTACACTTGTCTGGTGACATGGTGACAGACATGTACACTTTTCTGGTGACATGGTGACAGACATGTACACTTTTCTGGTGACATGGTGACAGACATGTACACTTGTCTGGTGGCATGGTGACAGACATGTACACTTGTCTGGTGACATGGTGACAGACATGTACACTTGTCTGGTGACATGGTGACAGACATGTACACTTGTCTGGTGACATGGTGACAGACATGTACATTGTCTGGTGACAGAAATGTACACTTGCTTTGAAATGCAAGTTCAAGACATATCTAGAATGTGTCAGTATTTCAGTTTGATAGCTTATAGTATTTCAGTTTGATAGCTTATCATGCACACACACACACATACACACAGAGCTGTCTTATGAGTTAAGTAAGTCAGTTGGGGGTAGAAGATCTTCAAAGAATTCAAAATGTGCCTGCAGGCAGTTTAGCTCTGTACAATTCAAGGACCAAGGGTAGGTTGTGAAGGTGTGGACAGCCAGCCAGCCAGCCTGCCTGCCTGTGTCATTGCAGGCTCCTGCACACCAGCCCCCTCTCAAGTTCCGTCGTGACTTGGAATCGGAGAGAACGGGCGGCCCCAGTGCTGACGTGACCACACGCCTGGTGTCCTACGCCTACCACCACGCGCCCTCCACCTCCCACAACTTTACCAAAGGGTGAGACAGGCTCTGTCTGTCTGAGGTGTCTGGTTGTGCCAGTGACAGGGTGACACGCGTTGTTTGTAGCATCAGCCTTATGTGTGCTGACAATGTCAGGATGTCTGGTGATTGTTACACTGTGGATGTGTGTGGTGACTGTTTCAGGATGTGTGGTAACAGTTTTTCAGGATGTGTGATGACAGTTTTTCAGGATGTGTGGTGACAGCTTTTCAAGGTGTGTGGTGACAGTTTTTCAGGATGTGTGGTGACAGCTTTTCAAGGTGTGTGGTAACAGTTTTTCAGGATGTGTGGTAACAGTTTTTCAGGATGTGTGGTGACAGTTTTTCAGGATGTGTGGTGACAGTTTTTCAGGATGTGTGGTGACAGCTTTTCAAGGTGTGTGATGACAGTTTTTCAGGATGTGTGGTGACAGTTTTTCAGGATGTGTGGTGACAGCTTTTCAAGGTGTGTGGTGACAGTTTTTCAGGATGTTGGTGACAGTTTTTCAGATGTGTGGGTGACAGTTTTTCAGGATGTGTGGTGACGTTTTTTCAGGATGTGTGTGACAGCTTTTCAAGGTGTGTGATGACGTTTTTCAGGATTGTGTGACAGTTTTTCAGGATGTGTGGTGACAGCTTTCAGGATTGTGGTGAAAAGCTTTTCAAGGTGTGTGTGATTTTTCAGGATTGTGGTGACTTTCAGGATGTGTGTAGTCACTGTTTGTGGATGTGTTGTAGTCACTGTTTGTGGATGTGTGTAGTCACTGTTTGTGGATGTGTGTGTCACTGTTTGTGGATGTGTGTGATCACTGTGGATGTGTGTGGTCACGTTTGGGGATGTTTTGTGATCACTGTGGATGTGTGTGGTCACTGTTTGTGGATGTGTGTGGTCACTGTTTGTGGGTGTGTGTAGTCACTGTTTGTGGATGTGTGTGGTCCTGTGGATGTATGTAGTCACTGTTTGTGGATGTGTGTGGTCTATGTGGATGTATGTAGTCACTGTTTCTGGATGTGTGTGGTCACTGTTTGTAGATGTGTGTAGTCACTGTTTGTGATGTGTGTAGTCACTGTTTGGGTGGTGTAGTCACTGTTTGTGGGTGTGTGTGGTCACTGTGTGATGTGTGTGTCACTGTGGATTGTGTGGTCACTGTGGATGTGTGTGGTCACTGTTTGTTATGTTGTAGTCATGTTTGTGGGTGTGTGTAGTCACTGTTGTGGATGTTTGTGTAGTCCTGTTTGTGGATATGGTGTGTGTATGTTTGTGGATGTTGATGGTCACTGTTGTGGGTTGTGTAGTATGTATTGGGAGGTGTTAGTCACTGTTGTGGATATGTGTGTGTCACTGTTTGTGGTGTGTGTGGTCACTGTTTGTGGGTGTGTGTAGTTACTGTTTGTGGGATGTGTGTGTAGTCACTGTTTTGATGTGTGTAGTCACTGTTTGTGGATGTATGTAGTCACTTTTTGGGGGTGGGGATGTGATGTGTGTCACTGTGTGGATGTGTGTAGTCACTGTTTGTTGGATGTAGTGTAGTCACTGTTTGTGGTGTGTGTAGTCACTGTTTTGGAGTGTGTGTGGTCACTGTTTCTGGATGTGTGTGGTCACTGTTTGTGGTTTGTGTGTGATTACTGTTTGTGGAGTGTGTGTAGTCACTGTTTGTGGATGTGTGTGGTCACTGTTTGTGGGTGTGTGTGGTACTGTTGGGATGTGTGTGGTGACTGTTTGTGGATGTGTGTGGTCACTGTTTGTGGATGTGTGTGGTCACTGTGGATGTGTGTGGTCACTGTTTGTGGATGTGTGTGGTCACTGTTTGTGGATGTGTGTGGTCACTGTTTGTGGATGTGTGTATCATGTGATGTGTGTAGTCACTGTGGATGTGTGTGGTCACTGTTTGTGGGATGTGTTTGTGTAGTCACTGTGGATGTGTGTGTGTCACTGTTTGTGGATGTGTTGATCACTGTTTGTGGATGTGTGTGGTCACTGTTTGTGGAGGGTTGTGTCACTTTGTGGATGTGTGTGTCACGTTTGTGGATGTGTGTGGTCACTGTTTGTGGATGTGTGTGATCACTGTGGGGTGTGTGTGATCACTGTTTGTGGATGTGTGTGTAGTCACTGTTTGTGGATGTGTTGTGGTCACTGTTTGTGGATGTGTGTGTAGTCACTGTTTGTGGATGTGTGTGGTCACTGTTTGTGGATGTGTGTGGTCACTGTTTGTTGATGTGTGTGGTCACTGTTTGTGGATGTGTGTGATCACTGTTTGTTGATGTATGTAGTCACTGTTTGTGGATGTGTGTATCACTGTTTGTGGATGTGTGTGATCACTGTGGATGTGTGTGGTGACTTTAGCCTACTTATGAGTCTTTTAAATCCAGCCTCAAGACATATTTATTCCAAAACCTCAGATTTTTCCCTCCTGTTTCATCTCAAATTTGTCCCTGCCCTCAACAGCCGAAATCTTCACCACCCTGCCAAAGTGTATATAACTTGCGTGTGTGTGTGTGTGTGTGTGTGTACATTTGAATTTGTAAACTCTGTTCATTGGTATTGGTTGCATGTGTATGGGTGTGTTGTATGCAAGCACTTTGATTTGTTTTTGGAAGATATAGCGCTATATAAATTCAATTAATTATTATTACTGTTTATGGATGTGTGTGGCGACTGTTTCAGAATGTGTTGCATCTGTTTTAAAAATGTGTGCTCTTGTTTCAGGCTGTGTGTGGTGACTGTTTCAGGATGTGTGTGGCGACTGTTTCAGGGGAATGTGTTATGGCTTCTGTTGTTATGTGGTGACTGTTTCAGGATGTGTGGTGATGTTGGAGTTGGTGACTGTTTCCCGGAGTGTGTGGTGACTGTTTCCCGGATGTGTGGTGACTGTTTCAGGATGTGTGTGTGACTGTTTCAGGATGTGTGTGTGTTGTGTGTGTGTGGTGACTGTTTCAGGATGTGTGTGATTGTTTCAGGATGTGTGTGGTGACTGTTTCGGATGTGTGGTGGTGTGATGTGTGGTGTGTGTTGTGTTGGTGTTTGTGTTGTGGTGACTGTTTCAGGATGTGTGGACTGTTGTGTGGGTGACTGTTTCAGGATGTGTGTATGTTTCGGGTGTGGTGGTGACTGTTTCAGGATGTGTTTTGGTGATGTGGCTGTTTCACTGTTTGGTGGTGTGGTGACTGTTTCAGGTGTGTGTTGTGTGACTGTTTTTAGGATGTGTGGTGACTGTTTCAGGTGTGTGTGGTGACTGTTTCAGGATGTGTGGTGACTGTTTCAGGATGTGTGTGTGGTGACTGTTTCAGAGTGTGTGTGGTGGCTGTTTCAGGATGTGTGTGGTGACTGTTTCAGGATGTGTGTTTTTTAGTTTCAGGTGTGTGGTGCTGTTTCAGGATGTGTGTGGTGACTGTTTCAGGATGTGTGTGGTGACTGTTTCAGGATGTATGTGTGGTGACTGTTTCAGGATGTATGTGTGGTGACTGTTTCAGGATGTGTGTATGTGGTGATTGTTTCAGGCTGTGTGTGGTGGAGGTGATGGTGAGTTTACAGAACCATGCCCTACGACCTGTTGAGGTGTTGGTGGACAGCAGTAAATCTTGTGACAGGTGAGGGGGCTCCGTCTCTCCCTCCTTCTGCTCTCCTCCTCTCAGAACTGTTCAGCCTGCTCAGTCAGGCAAGGCACAGCTCCGCGGATTGGCAGAAATCTGTGAAAAGATAGAAGGGGGGGGGGATGAAACCAGAAAACCTGTTAAGGGATATAACTCTTCCATGCCAATTACTTCCCTTCTCTGTGTTACAGGGGGAGTCATCACTAGGTAGCAAGGAACTTTCTCTGTTGAAAGAAGGCACTTGTTTTTCATGAAGGGAAGACTTCCCACGCTGCTCGTAGATCTCATCTTTCACTTCGCCCATGCCTCATCATCTCCCTTCATTTTATCGCCTTGTCAGTGCCTGTTTACATAGAATCGGCGACTCCCAGCCTCGCCCTCTCTTTCATCGCTCTTTCTCTCTCTCTCTGTCTCTCTCTCTCTCTCTCTCTCCTCTCTCTCTCTCTCTCTCTCTCTCTCTCTCTCTCTCTCTCTTCTCTCTTCTCTCTCTCTCTCTCTCTCTCTCTCTCTCTCTCTCTCTCTCTCTCTCTCTCTCTCTCTCTTCTCTCTCTCTCTCTCTCTCTCTCTCTCTCTCTCTCTCTCTCTTCTCTCTCTCTCTCTCTCTCTCTCTCTTCTGTCTCTCTCTCTCTCGTGCAGAGAAAACTGCTGTGAAGTAAACAAACAGGGATCAAACCACAGCACATTTCCCACCCGGGCTTTTGGCTTTCTAGGCAAGCATGTTAACTCTAGACTCCCAGTTCAGTTCAAATCAATTCAGTGAAAACACGTTATTATCTCAGAGACAGAGAATTCATGCGGGTTAAAGCCATACATAAAAACAGTAAACATGTAAACATAAACATCATGGGGGAAAAAAGCACAACAGTATCCCAACATCTGCCCCCATTACCCTCCCTCTTACTCTCCCTCTGCCCCCATTACCCTCTGCCCCCATTACCCTCCCCCTTACCCTCCCTCTGCCCCCATTACCCTCCCTCTGCCCCCTTTTATTGAAACCCTAGAATCAACACTGAAACTGACAAGGTGTTGGGCATTCCCAGCTTACACCACCTGAAGGGTCACCCAGAATATGTACTCTGATGACTCATCCCATCTGAGGTTGAAGGTAGACTAGTGTGAACCAGAGGCTAGGCATGCAGAAGGAAGGACTCTTGAAGAAGAACCCTGCCACATGGGCAGATGCAGTCCAACTGGAGAGGACTTCCTTCTCCTTCCAAGGAAAGCTGGGCTGTTTGCTATGCCAAGAGCTTGTCGAGGCTGAAGGAGAAAACAATCTCTACACAACATTGGACAACACAGTAGCATTTTAATTAAGGTAGTTAGTGTGGGTCAACACAACATTTCACAACACAACATTCTTAATTAGTGTATGTCAACACAACGTTTTACAACATAACAACGTGTTAATTAGTGTGGGTCAACATAACATTTTACAACACAACATGTTAATTAGGTCAACACAACATTTTACACCATTTTAATTAATGTAGGTCAACATAACATTTTACAATTGACCATTTTAATTAATTAGGCCAACATAACATTTTTACAACTCAACAACACTTTAATTAATGTAGGTCAACACAACACTTTACAACGCAACAACATTTTAATTAATGTAGGTCAACACTTTACAACGCAACAACATTTTAATTCATGTAGGTCAACACTTTACAACGCAACAACATTTTAATTAATGTAGGTCAACACTTTACAACGCAACAACATTTTAATTAATGTAGGTCAACACTTTACAACTCAACAACATTTTAATTAATGTAGGCCAACATTTTACAACACAACATTTTAATTAATGTAGGCCAACACTTTACAACACAACATTTAAATTAATGTAGGTCAACACAACATTTTACAACACAACAGCGTTTTAATTACTGTAGGCCAACACTTTACAACACAACATTTAAATTAATGTAGGTCAACACAACCTTTTACAACACAACAACATTTTAATTAGTGTGGGTCAACACAACATTTCACAACACAACATTTTTAATTAGTGTATGTCAACACAACATTTTACAACACAACAACGTGTTAATTAGTGTGGGTCAACACAACATTTCACAACACAGCATTTTTAATTAGTGTATGTCAACACAACGTTTTACAACATAACAACGTGTTAATTAGTGTGGGTCAACACAACATTTTACAACATAACAACGTGTTAATTAGTGTGGGTCAACACAACATTTTACAACACAACATTTGTAATTAGTGTATGTCAACACAACATTTTACAACACAACAACATTTTAATTAATGTAGGTCAACACAACATTTTACAATATAACAAGGTTTTAGTTAGTGTAGGTCTTGGCACTTAGCTGACATCACTAACCGACACAGCTTTTGTGTCTGGGCCAGCAAGTTACTGCTCATGTTTGTGCGATTTTCTAAAAGTGACATATTTAGTGATGACGTGTGCTGTTGTGTGTTTTAACAATGACACAGTGATACATTTGCTAGTTTGGTTTTACAAGACAAGTGTACATGGTGTTATGGTTTACATGACACAGTGATGAAAATGTGCTGTTTGTGTTTACATGGACCAGGATGACGTGTTTTGTGTTTTAACAATGACACAGTGATGACATGTGCTGTTATGTGTTTTAACAATGACACAGTGATGACGTGTGCTGTTATGTGTTTTAACAATGACACAGTGATGACATGTGCTGTTGTGTATTTTAACAATGACACAGTGATGACATGTGTTGTTGTGTGTTTTAACAATGACAATGGGGGTGCTATCATCTATTTTAACAATCACGGTGATGATGATGCTGATGTGCTTTTTAAGAAGACGACAGTGATGATGCTGATGTGCTTTTTAAAAATGACAGTGATGATGCTGATGTGCTTTTTAAAAAGATGACAGTGATGATGCTGATGTGCTTTTTAAAAAGACGACAGTGATGATGCTGATGTGCTTTTTAAAAAGATGACAGTGATGATGCTGATGTGCTTTTTAAAAAAAAGACAGTGATGATGCTGACGTACGTTTTAAAAATGACACAGTGATGATGCTGTTGTGTGTTTTAAAAATGACACAGTGATGATGCTGTTGTGTGTTTTAAAAATGACACAGTGATGATGCTGTTGTGTGTTTTAACAATGACACAGTTAGTGATGATGCTGTTGTGTGTTTTAAAACTGGCAAAGTTATTTGTGATGATGTTGTACTTCAGCCTAGGGTTTTCTGACGACTTGCGCTGTCTTCAGGTTAAACTCCACCTCCAGCCAAGACAAGACGTCGTCTTCCTCCATCATCCCCCCCTCTGCCCCCTCTCCCCTGACCCCCACCTCCCCCCCCTCCCCCTACCCCCTCAGCGGCTCCATGCGGTGGGTAGGTCACACCCTGGCCAAGGTCACACTACAGCAAGGGGAGAGCACTCGGCTGAAGCTGCGTGCAGGGTTTTTGCGGCCAGGGACGTACAACGTCAACACGCTGGCGGTGTTTGTGACCTACACCGACGACCAGTCCCAGATGATCCTGCAGCGCCAGACCACGCCCAGCATCATCACGCTGCTGCCCCAGGCCTCCTGATGAGAGAGACTCCGCCCTCCCCCCTGCCTTCTGTCTGTCTGTCTGTCTGTCTGTCTGTGGACGTTGAGGGATAGTCGTCGTCTTGTGTGCTGTGTGTGCAGTTTTCTTCCACGTTTCAACTTTTGATGTCAGTCCTTAAGATTTTTAAAAAACATTAATTTGGAGGGGGGTTTATTTGTGTTGATTTTTCTTCCAGATTGGAAGTGAACTGTTTAGTCCTTACAACTTCTTTCAAAAGCTGTTGTCAGTCTTTTCCTGGCTGTTTTTCATCTGTTGACTTGGTTGGTTGGTCAGCAGTTACTGCTGTGTAGAGGCCAGAAGAAATGTCAGATGTGACATGACAGTGGTCGGCCTTTTGGCAGAGATTTTTCTGGCAGGCATCATGGCCATTTGGAGATCGGGTTAAATCCAGTGAGAGAGATGTGTTTAAGGTAAATGTGTGAGGGTGTTTGAGATTTTCTCTTGGTTTGATTCTAACCTGTGTCGGTCTTTCCAAATTTGCAAATCTGCTTCATTAAATCCTTAACATGCCAGTGGTGATTGTAGTCACTGAACTCTATTCATTGGCTGTAGACAGTGGTGACTGTAGTCACTGAGCTATATGGATCACCTGTAGACAGTGGTGACTGTACAAGCTTTATGGATCACCTGTAGACAGTGGTGACTGTACAAGCTTTATGGATCACCTGTAGACAGTGGTGATTGTAGTCACTGAGCTATATGGATCACCTGTAGACAGTGGTGACTGTACAAGCTATATGGATCACCTGTAGACAGTGGTGACTGTACAAGCTATATGGATCACCTGTAGACAGTGGTGACTGTACAAGCTATATGGATCACCTGTAGACAGTGGTGACTGTACAAGCTATATGGATCACCTGTAGACAGTGGTGACTGTACAAGCTTTATGGATCACCTGTAGACAGTGATGACTGTACAAGCTATATGGATCACCTGTAGACAGTGGTGACTGTACAAGCTATATGGATCACCTGTAGACAGTGGTGACTGTACAAGCTTTATGGATCACCTGTAGACAGTGGTGACTGTACAAGCTTTATGGATCACCTGTAGACAGTGATGACTAGTCGTCCAGAAGGATGTTCCAGTTTCATGCCAGTATTTACTATTGGAATGCGACTTTGACCTGCTAGTATTGATGCTTTAGGTTTCAAAATGAGGTTTCTTTCTATGGCTGCACATTGTTCTTGCTTTTGATCATGTCCGAGCAAGTCTTGCAAAGATTTTAGAGGCAAACCAAGATTGCGCTTGATCATATTTCTTTGTTCTTTCTTGATGACATTCCTGGAGATGAGTTTGAAAGGATTTAGCCCAGATCTTTGACAATGCACATTAGTGATGATAGGAATTTGGAGGAGTCAGACAGAGACTCTGTGATGGATTGTGTTGATGAAAGCAAAGTGCCAAGTGGTAAGTGGTTTGGAATGTTGTGGCGACATCCAGTACAACAGCTGTCTCTGAAAGTATGCCCAGACTATTTCAGCATCGTCGTGTTGTGTGGCTGTGTGACCATGCTCCCCACGCTTCACCTCAGTCGTGTTGTGTGGCTGTGTGACCACGCTTCACCTCCGTCGTGTTGTGTGGCTGTGTGACCACGCTTCACCTCCGTCGTGTTGTGTGGCTGTGTGACCACGCTTCACCTCCGTCGTGTTGTGTGGCTGTGTGACCACGCTTCACCTCCGTCGTGTTGTGTGGCTGTGTGACCACGCTCCCCACGCTTCACCTCCGTCGTGTTGCTCCACAGGAAGGCACAGGTGTTGCAGGGCAAGCCGGCTTGTTCCAGTCAGGGACAACAACCCCTCTGCAGGGAAAACAACTGAGGAGCAGCACCAATGGCATGCTAAAGGTTTGCTCCCCAGCAAAAGAGGCGTCGTAGCAGTCACTCTCAGATGCTCAGAGTTCTCAGTCAGATGACATCCATGGGCATGTTACAGAGATCACCAAGTTAAAAGGATTGTGCACGTGCTCTTGAAATCATGCCATTTAAAGATTCCAATATCAGCCATCCTAATCTGCCGTGATGAGGAACTGGCAGCCTTTACACAGGCTGCTGCTGCTGCTGCTGCTGCTGGTGATGTGGTGGTGGTGGTGGTGGTGGTGGTGGTGGTGGTGGTGGTGGTGGTGGGGCGGTGGTGGTGGCAGTGGTAATGGTGATGGTGGTGGTGGTGGTGGTGGTGGTGGTGGGTTTCATCACCACATGTCTACAAAGCGGAAGCTCCTTCCTTCTCCCCTGTGGTAAAGAAAACCAGACTGGTGAGCACACCCTTCACAGATGCCCGCCACACCACGACCTGAGGAAGAGTATGTGTCCAACAGAGATCATCCTGTAAACCAAGCTGCACAGCCCGGCACAAGAGGAACTGGAAAGGACTTGCCATTACTTTTCCCAGACGTATCTGTCAGTATAAAGCAACCCAAGAGGAGAAGAACCTGGTGTATTTCAAATGAAAACCGAACAGAGTTGTAATTGGCTTGTTCACAGTGTTAAGGCCTTGATGTGCATAACAAGGGCTATATAAATTCTATTATTTATTATTATTAGTAATTGCATGTAAGTGTCAGACACATACCTGACTCCCCCTTCTGAAACCCAAAGTGGGGTCACAGGTCAGACAGTGCCAGTGACGGGTACACCTGATGTTTGATGACGATGATGATGGTGATGATGACGATGATGATGATGATGATGTATGGAATTTATATAGCGCTGAATCTTGTAAAGCAACAAATCAAAGTGCTCATGTGCGTGAGGGTAAATGGCATTGCAAGGCCACTTGTCTCCATCACCCCATATTTACACTCACACACACACACACCACATGGGGATATTTTCCTCTGGAGTTAACATCAGTGCCAACACCACTCTCCCCAAAAGCCCTTCAGATAAGACTAAACGGGACCTCATCCCATGTGTGAAGGCATGCAGAACATCTCGCACACACATTTAAACCTATTATGCTCTTTGGAAGAGTAGGCCATTGTGTGCCGGTGGGAACATATGACAGAATTTACAAAACTGCATACACATGGGGACTGGATTTTTTTAAAAGCACTTGAGTTTATTACTCCATTATCCTTGAAAAATAAAAGAATAAAAGAAACACACACACACACATCATTGCATACATGAGCACATACTGACCCATTCATGATCTCTCAGAGAAGCTTATAATTAATGCTTTTAAGACATGTATGGGTGTTCTTTTTGGTGTTGCCAAGGTCTAAACAAAGCTTGTGAGAAGTTGTGATTAATTGTAAATTGGGTTTTTCTTTTTTCCTCTGTCCACCCTTGTACCTCGGCATGTCGTGTGGCCAAAGGCTGATGTGCATTAAATAATTTCAGAGTTCTCTCTCTCTCTTTCTCTTTCTCTCTCACACACACACACACACACACACAATAGTCTAACAGTATGAATGGGGGTATGTGAGGGAGCAAGCAGAAGACATCAGACAGTCCTGAACAGACAGCTGTTGCTGACATGGAGAAAACAGCAGAAGACATCAGACAGTCCTGAACAGATAGCTTTCTTTCTTTTTCATTGTACATGAACTTTGACGACAAATATGATGGTGTGTACACGTTCCATTCCAAACTGTTCACTGGCTTTGATAGTGATTATGGCATTGCACCTGTGATTTGTCTTGATATTCGTCGGGTATGGGTGGATCAGGTCAGGTATGGGTGGATCAGGTCAGGTATGGGTGGATCAGGTCAGGTATGGGTGGATCAGGTCAGGTATGGGTGAATCAGGTCAGGTATGGGTGGATCAGGTCAGGTATGGGTGAATCAGATCAGGTATAGGTGGATCAGATCATGAAGTGAGTGAGTGAGGTCATGTAATGAGTGAGTGAGAGCAGGTAGCAAGTGAGTGCTTTCACAGCCTATAGTGTGGATTGCAGTGGTGTGGTTTTACATTATGATATATATATATATATGAATGACACGGTTTACTTGTTGCTTATGCAGTATTGATGCTAAGCAGTTAATGTCTGTGACATGGTTCAGTTTAGTTATTGCTTACATAACATAATATGTTGTCTGGAGTGGACTGTCATTGTGTGTTCCATGTAGTTCAGTTCAGTTATTGCTTACATAACATAGTGTTGACTGCGACGATATGTGTGATATAGTTCAGTTCATTAATTGCTTTCATAACGTAATGTTCACTACAATGATATAATTATGTGACATGGTTCAGTTCAGTTATTGCTTACATAACACAATGCTTACTACAATGTTATGATTATGTGGTGTGGTTTAATTATTGCTTACATAGTGTTGATTACAATGTGTATGTTACATGGTTCAGTTATTGCTTTCATAATGTAGTGTTGACTACAATGATATAATTATGTGAGGTGGTTCAGTTCATTTATTGCTTACATACCATATAGTTGACAACCATGATGTATCATTGTGTGTGTGTGTGTGTGTGTGTGTGTGTGTGTGTGTGTGTCAGTGACATAGCTAGGTCTGTTCAGTAATTGCCCATCCAGCACACATTGACCCATGGGTGAACGTGTTTTTGAATCCCATCGGAAGCAGTGATTGGGGGTACAGCCTCTGGCCTGTCTGTCAGCTGTGTAGATGGAGAGTGCCGGTCACTGGCCTGTCTGTCAGCTGTGCAGATGGAGAGTGCCAGTCACTGCCACTGGCCTGTCTGTCAGCTGTGTAGATGGAGAGTGCCGGTCACTGCACTGGCCTGTCTGTCAGCTGTGTAGATGGAGAGTGCCAGTCACTGGCCTGTCTGTCAGCTGTGCAGATGGAGAGTGCCGGTCACTGGCCTGTCTGTCAGCTGTGCAGATGGAGAGTGCCGGTCACTGGCCTGTCTGTCAGCTGTGCAGATGGAGAGTGCCGGTCACTGCCACTGGCCTGTCTGTCAGCTGTGCAGATGGAGAGTGCCGGTCACTGCCACTGGCCTGTCTGTCAGCTGTGCAGATGGAGAGTCCGGTCATGGCCGCGTCACTCGGGACCATGCTCTGTCAGCTGTGCAGATGGAGAGTGCCGGTCACTGGCCTGTCTGTCAGCTGTGCAGATGGAGAGTGCCGGTCACACTGGCCTGTCTGTCAGCTGTGCAGATGGAGAGTGCCGGTCACTGGCCTGTCTGTCAGCTGTGCAGATGGAGAGTGCCGGTCACAGCCACTGGCCTGTCTGTCAGCTGTGCAGATGGAGAGTGCCGGTCACTGGCCTGCCTGTCAGCTGTGCAGATGGAGAGTGCCGGTCACCTGACGGGGGCAGAGTTGATGTCTGGGTAGGGTTGGATCCCAGGTGTGGAGTTCCAGAGCAAGGAGCAGTGCTGCGGTCTGTCTCATTGTCTCTCTCTCTCGTTGCCTTGGATTATCCTGCATCAGAAGACACTGCCCCTGTGGCCATGATCAGTGTGACCTCAGCTGACCCCTCTCCATGTCAGCCTTGCCTGTGACAAATCAGTGCTAGCCTTTCCAGTTTGCATATTCAAAAAAAAAAGGGGGGGGGGGGGGGGGGGTCTGTCATTACAGGGATGTAGCGGTAGCTGCCACTCTGGGTTGAGCTTCTCCTCAGTATGGCACCATAACCAAGCTGATCAGTGCAGGGATCAGTAATTGTCAGGGCTGATTCTAGGGTGCAGGATTTCTGCTGCATTTTTTCAACATTGCTGCAAAATGGTCACAACAAAATCCTGGACAACGTATTATATTTGAACAAACTGTGCACCATCGCAACTGCCAGTTTGTATAATCTCTAAAATTAAGCGCTTCTTCCACTAAAGTTTTCCCATCGATGCTTCTGATCAGCTAAGCACCTCACTTTTGACCAATCACAGAAACTGTAGTTCGTCCTGTCAGTTCAGCTTTTTGTCACAGTGCCTGTGGCAGTCATGACATTGACAGCTTACCCTAGGGATGGCGAGATGTTCTGATTAGTGCCTACAAGTGACATCATCGTAATAAAGTGGGCTTGCCCTACTGTGTTTTCCTTTGTTATGTCATCTTCCAAGAGGACTTGTACTCCAGAACGAAGTGACACGATTGGGACAGAGATGGTTGAGGAGATAGCAGATGCCGAGGCCCAGCAGGTTCAGAGCTGGTAGATCTGCCAGACAGTAGCCCTGGCTGGAGAACAGTGGTCATGGCCTGCAGCAGGCTGTGGCTGGCTGGTATCAAACATGCAAATCACAAGGCCTTCACAAAGGATGATGCACTAATTACAGAACAGCACTTTGAGCATCATGCAAAAACACTGGTGATCATCAGGAGTATTTTCCCTGTTTCCAGAACATTCACTTCCATTTCACTGGACATTTGACAAGTAGATAGGTGGGGCACCTTTTCTTTTCCCTTCCCTCTGTGTGAACCTGTCTGAAACAACTGTGCTGTGGATGTGCTGATTTCATCTCAGCAGACAGAGAATCATGGGCAAGTTTGGGGTCAGTCCGTGGTCAGGTTCCTCTTCCTGCTGTCACTTTCCTGCCTTGAGGACACCTCATGTGTGTGTGTGTGGCACTGTACTGGCTTTTAAGTGAACAGAAATGTTTCTTACGGGGAAAAAAGAACAGTTTGTTGCTTGGTGAATGAGTGAGTACTCCCTGAAATGCAAAATGCCTGTGGCTGTGCAGCAGTCCATGTGAAGGGGGGGGTTCTGAGCACCAGTGAGTGTACAGCAGTCATCACGTCCTGGTCTTGCTCTGTGCGTGTGTGTCTTGCTCTGTGCTGGTCTTGCTCTGTGCTGGTCTTGCTCTGTCCTGGTCTTGCTCTGTGCTGGTCTTGCTCTGTGCGTGTGTGTCTTGCTCTGTCCTGGTCTTGCTCTGTGCTGGTCTTGCTCTGTGCTGGTCTTGCTCTGTGCTGGTCTTGCTCTGTCCTGGTCTTGCTCTGTGCTGGTCTTGCTCTGTGCGTGTGTGTCTTGCTCTGTCCTGGTCTTGCTCTGTGCGTGTGTGTCTTGCTCTGTGCTGGTCTTGCTCTGTGCGTGTGTGTCTTGCTCTGTGCTGGTCTTGCTCTGTGCGTGTGTGTCTTGCTGCTGCAGTGATGCAAACTGTGTTCCACGCAGAATGGCGTTTTTTCCAGACTATTCCGGGTGCTGATGACTAATTTTTCTGTTGGCATGGTGGAAGATTGGTTGCAAAATTATGTAGGTTTGGTAGAAAGAGTGTGTTTTTGTGTTTGTGTGTGTGTTTTTGTGTGTGTGTGTTTGTGTGCGTGTTACTCATTTCAGTGATGATGATGTGTATGTATAGATAGGGATTTGGTGTTTATGATATTTATACCAGAAATTTTAACTGTGTTTGAATGAGGTTTTTTTTACACTTGTATCAGAACTGTTATTCTCTGTGCGAGTAAGATTTTGTGTCAATCCATTGTACCATAAATCTTTTTGTGTGGGAATTTCTGTTGATAATATTTGTACCAGAAATGTTACATTGTGTGTGCATGTATAGAGAAATTTGATATTGATGATATTTATATACCTGAAATATTTACATGCTTGAAGAAGATTTTTTGTTGATAATATTTGTACCAGAAATGTAACAGTGTGTTTATGCGAAAAGATATTTGATGTTGGTAATATTTGTACCAGAAATGTAACAGTGTGTTTATGCGAAAAGATATTTGATGTTGGTAATATTTATACCAGAAATGTTGCTCTGTGTGTTAGGAGGGATTTTTCTGTTGAATATGTGGATTCAGTTTTTGTCAGGATGTTTGTTAATATGATCTGTTTCTTATCTCAGTGGGTGAGAAGAGGTAAACTGAGCAGCTGTCTGTTCTCCATCAGCAGTGAATTCCTTCCACGTCAGGCAGACTTCCTGCAGCTGACTGACTGACTGACTGACTGACTGACTGACTGACTGACTGACTGACAGGGGAAGGGAAAGGAGGAGAGCAGGGCCAGCCAGTGCTAGGGGCAGACTATAGGACATCAAAAGCTGAAAGTTCGCTAAACAAAATTTATACATATATATACCATATTTTATAGGCTTTCTTTTACATATATATAGCATTTTATAGGGTTTTGGTTTTTTTACATATGTATAGCATTTTATAGTGGGAGTGAGGCATCAGAGACCTGACTTCTCTAGGAGCCAGCATATTGAGGGCAGCGCTAATCTCCTCTCCCTCGCTGCTTTACCTTCCCTTACCCTTAAGAGGCAGGTACCCATTTACAGCTGGGTGAACTGGAGAACTGTACTGAAGCCAAGGCACGCAAACGGTCACCCATCCAAGTGGTAACCACGGCTGCTTAACCTCAGCAAGTGCTCTGACCACTGAGCTATCCTGTCCCCAGTATTTTTGGTGCAGTTTGTAAAATTTTAGTCAAGAATTAGTATACATTGGTTATTATTAGACTATCAGTAGAAACCAGAAGTTGTTTGGGGTTGGTTTGGCGGTTGGTTTTTTTTTTTTTGGGGGGGGGGATGTTGCTCCACAGCTAGAGCTCCTAGGTTCACCAGTGGTGAGGTTTCTGCTGCGTGGTTGTTTTAGCCCACCGTGAGGGTAGCCATGTTCCCAATTCAGGGATAAAAGTTGGTATGATACCTGGTGCATGTAGCGCATAAGCAGATTGTAAAGTTTTCTTGACATGGATCATTGTGATAAATGTGAAAGGTTTTATTCCAGATCTTCAAGCAAATGGACGATAGTGGTGAGGAAGATGGAGGAACCAGGCAGTGACTCTGGACACTGTGAATAATTAGATCAAAGTGGAAGTGGCAAGTTGTTCGTTAGTGTCATGTCAGCAGCAGCAGACTGCTAAAGCGTGTCTGCAGGGTGGTGTGTGTGTGTGTGTGTGTGTGTGTCCCACATGTATGCCAAGTGTGTGACCAGTTCCTTTGTTCCAATGGAACCTACAGGTGTTTTAGTGTGGGCAAGGCTGATCTCAAAGCCAGTCGTAGACAATAATCCACATATGGGGGGGGGAGGTAGAAACATGTGCAGCAAGCTACAGATTTTCTTTTTTTGGGGGGGGGGCATTTTGGACATTTGTAAACAGCATCAGTTACTGTGCTACACAGTCCAAGGGAGAGCAGCCCTACTTTGAGAGACAGGGCCTAATGTAAGGGGTGGGGGGGGGGGGGGGAAAGTGAGGAGTGACCACTGTGATACAGTGAGGAGTGACCACTGTGATACAGTGAGGAGTGACCACTGTGATACAGTTCCGTGCAATACAGCGTCGTCTTCTCTGCTTCTTCCTGAGCATCAGCCAACATTCTGCGGCCTCCTGATTTCTGTCCATCCCTTTGGGGAAAAGAGAAAAAATGTTGTCCTTCCCCCATAGTTGTTTCGTGTACTCCTTGCTGAATGTGTTTGGCAGAGAGAGGACAGCGTGACAAAGCCCCACTGCTAGATGATGGCCTCGTCGTCTCCTCCTTGTGTCTGGAGAGTCTGGATGAAGTGGGGATGAGGTGGTGGTGTTTCTCTGGGAATACACGTGTGGGTGCCTGTGAGATTTGACACAGTGCATTGTGGAGAGCACAGGTGACTGTGGTGTGGACTGGAGAAATGATTGTCTTTCAATGCTTATGCACAAATGCTTGGTGTCATCTGTTTCAGTGTTTGTAGGTGAGTGTAGGGTATAGTCTTTTTCAGTGATTGTGTGTAAGTGTAGGATCAGGTTCTTTTCAGTGATTGTGTATGAGTCATGGTGTAGTCTTTTTCAGTGATTGTGTGTGAGTCGTGGTGTAGTCTTTTTCAGTGATTGTGAGTCATGGTGTAGTCTTTTTCAGTGATTGTGTGTGAGTCATGGTGTAGTCTTTTCAGTAATTGTGAGTGTATGGTATTGTCTTTTTCAATGTAATGTTATGGCATTGAATAGTACAGACTTTTCAGTGATTGTTCAGAAATGAGTCATCCCTTTCAGCGATTGTTGTAATAGTAAGTAGAGGCTGTGTGTTTTCACTGTTCCGAAGTGTTAGGTATAATTGGTTTTACTCTGTGTGTGTGAGTGTGCTGAAGTTGGTGTATTCCTTGTGTATTCAGCATGCTCAAGTGAGTGGCATAGTAGTAGTATCTGTAGTCTTTTTAGGCACTGACTGTGGACAAGGTGAAGTGGTATGATAAAGTTTTGTTAGTGTGGAAGTGTACGGTATAGTTTTTTGTGTAGTCTAAAATGTGTAAAGTTTGTATGTTCAGTGAATGTATGATGATGACAGTGTTGCTGTAGCGATTGTATGGGAGTGTATTGTAGAGTATTGTGTTGTCGTCGTCGTCGTCCTCCTCCTCCTCCTCAGCTACAGCTGCCAGGTTCACCAGTGGTCAGAGTTTTCCTTATGCGACCGTTTTTCCCTCCTACCATTTAGATAGCCACATTCCGACTTCGGGATATATTGTGTTTTGATTTGAAGCAAGTGGAAAGTGAAGTTTGTAATTTTCTGTGATTGTTTGATAGTTATTCCTGTCGTAATGGTATGAAGTGTGTGGTGTAGTCTTTTGTTTGTAATTTGGAATGTGTGGGCAGTTATGTTTTTCTTCTCAGTGATGAAGTGACAGTTTTATATCATTGCTGTACTGATGATACGAAGTGTGTTATGTTGGTTTGGTCACAGGCCTTTGAATGGCACTGGCATGGCTGCCAACCTAGAATACCCACAAAAAGGCATTTGGTGGGAGAAAAGGGGGGTGGAAAAGGGGAATAAACCAGAATTAACATGATAGAGTCTTTTACAATCAGTGTAAAATGTATTTAAGTTTAAAATGACTACTCTACCAGAATTAACATGATAGTCTTTTACAATCAGTGTAAAATGTATTTAAGTTTAAAATGACTACTCTACCTTTTTTTTTCCGTTATCATACCACTTAGAGTCACGGCAGATTTCTCAAGGTGAAATTCGGGCTGCTCTTCCCGAGGAGAGCATGTCTCCACAAGAGCAGCGCCACCCATTATTTTTTCCTTTGTCTGCAACTGTAATTGTTTCCTGATCAGAATGGCTTTTTTCTCAGAATTTTGCCAGGGACAACTCTCTTGTTGTCATGGCTTTTATGTGCGCTAAATAATTGTATGTAACACACAGGAACTTGGTTTATTGTCTCAACCAAAAGACTAGCACCCAGACCACCAGTCATGGTCTAATGGATGGGGGGAAAGTTTTTAGCCCAAACAGGGATCAAACCACTGCACACATCCAACCCGTGCTTTTTGGTTTCCAGGCAGGCATGTTACCTCCAGACCACCGATCTTAGCATTGGTTAGACTGTTGTCCGCTTTGGAAGTGGAAGGTACACGATGCAGCGGAACGTTGACAGCTGGACGGACCGCTGTCATCGTCTTCTTCTTCTCGTCCTGCTGCTGGTCAGTCTTCTCCCTGTCTGGGACAGCGTCCTTTTCTTGTCTGCTGTGCACAAGGTTGTATGTATCAGCACAAAGTACAGGTGAAACTCTGGCCATATTCAGACTGCTCAACATTTGGAAAAGTCCTCCTTGTGTTTGAGAGAACAAGCTTCTACTAGGCACAGCAATCCCATGTTGCGCTTTTCTTTGCAGAGAAGATGGTTTCTTGATTAAATTTTTTAAAGACAGGATCAGCGTTGAAAACCAGCACGTGTGTTGACTTGCAATTCCGTTTATTTGTTTTTGTGTTGTTTTTTAAATTTCCAAATACAGAAATTTATTACAAAATTTGGGATTGCACTTAAAAACTGACAAAATTCCAGGGGGAAAAATGATGCTTGGAAGCTATGCTTTGGTGTTCTATGGCACTGGGGCACTATGGCACTGGTGTCCATTAAATCTGGTGTTCATTAACACTGGTGTCCATTAAATCTGGTGTTCATTAACACTGGTGTTTACTGGCGCTGGTGTGTCATTGGCACTGGTGTTTATACTGGGGTATGTTTCTGCCACAGAAGTATATGGATGGAACACTATGTCGTCACATGCTTTTAATGCTTTGTAAAGACACATCGTTACTCTTTGTATTGATTTCTGTTATGTTTGATTTTATAATAGCATGTAAGATGAGACGGTGTCAATTTTTGTATGCAGGATGAGATAATGTATTGATTTTGTGTGTCAGATGAGACTGTTGATTGAATTCTTTTTATAGGATGAAACTTGTGTTGATTTCTGTACATTTGGCAAAACTGAGACCTGCAGAAGAGAACGTCTCTGCTAGTTCATTGGGCATGCAGCCATTGAGAGGGGCTTGAAGGTGAAGGATGGAAGGTTTGGGTGGCAGACATTCAGCTGCTCTGACCTTTGTCAAGTTTGACATCAGTTTTAGAATAGTAAAGAATCGCAGATTTGATTGGTCTGGTTGGTTGGCTGGTTGGTTGGTTGGTTGGTTGGTTTTTATTACATGCCTATACAGTTGTTTCTTGATTTGTTGACTTCCAGAGGATGTGTATGATTATTTCATGAGTAAGTCATTGAATGTATATTATGCTTATTTCATGAATAAAAGTCACTGTATGAGTATTTCATGAATAAATTCATTGGATTGTATGAACATTTCAGAAGTGAAATTCGTTGTAAATGTATGATTGCATTTGCTTACCATGTGTGAATGACTATGGTTTTTTTGTTCTTGTTCCTCAGCTAGAGCTCTGAGGTTCACCAAAGGTGAGATTTTGTGTGTGTGACCCATCATGAAGGTAGCCGCATCTGACTTCAGGGATGATATTTGTCTGGTCTGCCAGCATCATCTATCCACTCCCTTCAACGTATACAAAACTCTGCAGCTCGACTAGTTCTCAGAAAGAAAAAATCTGAGCACATTACTCCTCTCTTGCGATCTCTCCACTGGCTGCCTGTGCCACAGCGAGTAAATTATAAGATCAGTACCCTCTGTTACAGATGTCTCCACAAAACTGCACCCTCCTACCTCTGTGAATGTCTTAACCTGTACACTCCTTCACGTTCCCTCCGCTCTGCTGCAGATACTTTGTGCCTACGAATACCTAGATTCAACCAATCCACCGTTGGCCACCGCTCTTTCTCTATTTCGGGTCCATCGACCTGGAATGAGCTCCCTCTCTCTCTCTTCACCAGAAACCTAGTTATCTTCTTTCTTTCTTTCATCTGCCGCTGGTGCCTTTCGGCATCGCGGGGAGACACAGACGTCTGTCTGCAGCTAGGCGGGAGGCTTGATGTAGTGACAGGTCATGGGCTCGCAGGGTGTCAGCCACGGAGTCGCTCCATCGTCTCCTTGGTCTACCTCTGGCTTTCCAGCCATTGTGTTTGGTGGTGTATGCCCGTAGGGCTGGTTGGTTGGGCGGCATTCTAGTGAGGTGACCAAACCACCTGATCCTTTGTTGTTCGATATGGTGGAGAATTGGTGTTAGTCCGACCATGTCTCTGATCACCTCATTCTTGATCTTGTCGCGTCTGGTCTTGTTGACAGCTTTTCTCAGGCAGCACATTTCACATGTGACCAATTTTCTCTCTAAGGCTTTTGTTAGGGCCCATGTCTGACACTGGTATGTGAGTGTTGGAACGAAGATGGCGTTGATGAGTTTTGCCTTGGTGCTCATTGGGATGCTGGAATGTTTTAAAAGGGGGGCGAGTTGGCAACTGACTGCGTTCGCTTTCTGGCATCTTGTTTCTATCTCTCAGTCCAATGTTCCATCTTCAGTGAAGAGGCTGCCAAGGTATTTAAATTCTTTGGTCTGTTTCGGCTGGGTGCCGTTGATGTTGATGTCCAACTTTCCTGGATTTCTGCTGACAGACGTAACTTCTGTTTTGGTGATACTGATCTTCATGTCATACCTCTCGCAGCTTGTGTTGAGTTGGTCTGTGTGTTCTTGAAGAGCTGCTTTGTTCTGATTCATCAAGGACTGGTCGTCAGCAAATAATAGTTCGTTCAGGGCCTCAAGATCTGGATTGGCTTCCTTTGTAATCTGGTCCATGTAGATCACGAAGAGAAGGGGAGAGAGTACGCAGCCTTGCCTGACCCCTGATGTAACCGGGAACCAGTCGGATGTTCCACTGGCTGTTCGGACTGCGCTCATACTGTTGGCATAGATTGCTCTGATGTTATCAAGCAACTGCCCCTTCACGTCGTACTGCTCCAGGATCTTCCAGAGCTTGTCTCTGTTGACTCGGTCGAAAGCTTTTTCTTGATCAACGAATACTGTATGCAGGTCTTGGTTGTATTCGATGGCTCTTTCACACAGCTGTCGGAGTGCGAAAATGGCATCTGTGCACCCTCTTCCTTTCCGAAAGCCAAACTGGGCATTGCTCAGTAGGTGTTCTGCTTTGGCTCTTGTGCGCTGTTCCAGAATCTTTGCATACATTTTCCCTACATGGATGAGGAGTGAAATGCCTCTGTAGGTGCTGCAGTCTCTCTTGCTGCCCTTCTTCTTCCAAATTGGCACCACTATTGCATTTTGCCAGTCCATTGGTACTTTCCTCTCTTCCCATGCTTTCTGGAAGATGATGGTGAGCCACTTAACTCCCGTTTCTCCGCATGCAAGGATGGCTTCAGTTGTTATGCCATCATTGCCTGCCGCTTTGCCCTTTGGGCTGGTCTTAATTGCTTTTCTTGTTTCAGCTTCAAGGATTTGGGGCTCTAACTGGTCTTTATAGCGTGGTTTCCCAAAGTCCAACCCCTCGTCCACGTCGTGGGAAACGGAAACAGGTCAAGCTGGCTTACGGGGCTCTGGTGAAGCTGTGACTGGCCTAGCAAGCCGACAGTGGATTTCTCAACCGCTAAGAAAACTGAAAAGAGACACAAACGGACGGATACCAATGGAAAACGACCTTGCAATGGAAACGGACATCGAGATATGAACAGTGACTACATTGGAACATGGAACATCTGCGGCCTAACAAACATGGTACCAGAAATTGTGGAATTCATGACCAAAAGAAAGATCTCCATCATGGGCATTTCAGACACTAGGAAGAAAGGAGAAGGAACGAAAGAAATCCATTCAAACTTTGTTCTCATCTGGAGTGGAGTCAGGAAAGACCAGAGAGCAACGCATGGTGTGGGATTCATCCTACACCCAGACATAGCAAAGAATCTCATGAGTACAGAACACATATCAGAAAGACTGATTAAAATCGGTGTAAGAAAGTCCAACAAAATCGTCTACTATATCCAAGCATATGCACCGTGTAACGATTCGTACTCAGAAGAGGAGAAAGACTCATTCTATCAAGAGCTCTCCGACCTCATCAACAGCACCCCTGACAAAGAGGACCTGTATGTCATGGGTGATTTCAACGGCAGAGTTGGTGAGAGAAGAAACCCGTGGACAAAACATCTTGGACCCCACAGTGACCACAGAACACCTTGCAATTACAACGGGAACCACGTGCTGGAACTATGTGCAGAGCATGATGTGATCATCACCAACACCTTTTTCCAACACCGAGCCTCCCAAATTTACACCTGGTACAAGTGGAACGACCTCAACATCTCGTCTCAAATCGACTTTATACTTGCAAGATCTAGAACACGTTACGCCATCAAAGACTCAAAAGCCATCCCCAATGCCAACCTTGACACTGACCACAGGCCTGTCATTCTATCCTCCAGTACTCAGGAGAAGAAAATAATAACTGCTAGGAAGAACCAGCCTGAAAAGATCAACCTCCTCAAACTGAAAGAGAAAGAAGTGCAAGAACAGATTCATAGTGCTATCAAGGTGAAACTTGACTCCATTGATACAGCACCTCTCAACATGGAGCAAGTCTGGGACACCTTCAAGCCAGCTCTCTTGAACACCTTAAGGGAAGTTTGTGGGACAAAGAAATGTGGAGGTAAAAACAGGAAAGCTACAGCTTGGTGGAACCAAGAGGTGAAGGAAGCCATCAAGAAAAAAAAGCAGCTATATAAAGCTTGGGTCAAGACCAAGACAGAAGAGGACTACGTCAAGTACAGAGTCGCAAGAAGACATAGTAAACGTGTTGTGAAAGCCTCCAAAGAAAAATCTTGGGCGACTTATGGAGAGAAGTTATGTGAAATTTGCAAGGACTCCCCAAGAGAATTTTTCAAAAGTGTGAAGACGATGAGAGTAAGAGATGAGCCATTCAATCCAACAACAGTAGTGAATGATGCAAATGGAGAGGCACTGCACAAAGAAGAGGAAATTCTGAAACGATGGGAAGACTATTTTAAAGATCTTTTAAACCCATCTGGAGTACAAGCTTCCAGCTCTCAGTTCTCACCAACCTAGTTATGACACTTTTAAATCCAGCCACAAGACATATTTATTTCAAACCTAAGATTTTCCCCCTCCTGTTTCATATCAGAACTATCCCACCTTTCACTAAACCATGTCCTATCACCCTGCTAAAGTATACGACCTGTGTGAGTATGTGTGCTTTTGAAAAACATTTGACTATTGAAATTTTATTTCATAGATTTTGTCTGCAGCGCACCATGTTTGTAACATCTGTTTGTTTAAACTATTGATTATTTATCATTGATTGCATGACTGTCAGATTAGGTTGAATGTATGCGCTTTGATTTGTCTTTGCAAGGTATAGCGCTATACAAGTTCCAATTATTATTACTATTATTATTATATCTGTCACAACTCTTTTTTTTAAAAGGTAGTTACTCAAACCTATTCTCGAAAGGTGGGCCTAGATTGGTGTGACTAGCTGGTTGTCCTTAATTTGTCTGGAAGATGTGGTGGCAGCTGCAGCAGTCTCCCAAAGTACGACCCAGAGGCAAAAATATACACACAAGACACTTTATTTTCACTTTCCTTCACATTAAAAATCTCTATCTAAGCTAACATGCCAAACAACACCCCTCCTTCCTTCCTAACACCCCTACCAAAAATAGAAGCAAAAGAAATCAACACAAACAACACTGATACACTCTCACACACTCTCAACATGCCCACAGAACACAACACTGATACACTCTCACACACTCTCAACATGCCCACAGAACACCAACACTGATACACCTCTCACACACCTCCAACATGCCCACAGAACACAACACTGATACACTCTCTCACACACTCTCAACATGCCACAGAACACAACACTGATACACTCCTCTCACACACTCTCAACATGCCACAGAACACAACACTGATACACTCTCTCACACACCTCTCAGCATGCCCACAGAACACAACACTGATACACTCTCTCACACACTCTCAGCATGCCCACAGAACACAACACTGATACACTCTCTCACACACACTCAACATGCCCACAGAACACAACACTGATACACTCTCTCAAAACACTCTCAACATGCCCACAGAACACAACACTGATACACTCTCTCACACACTCTCAACATGCCCACAGAAACACAACACTGATACACTCTCTCACACACTCTCAACATGCCCACAGAACACAACACTGATACACTCTCTCACAACCCACTCTCAACATGCCCAAAAGAACACAACACTGATACACTCTCTCACACACTCTCAACATGCCCACAGAACACAACACTGATACACTCTCTCAAACACTCTCAACATGCCCACAGAACACAACACTGATACACTCTCTCACACACACTCAACATGCCCACAGAACACAACACTGATACACTCTCTCACACACTCTCAACATGCCCACAGAAACACAACACTGATACACACACTCTCAACATGCCCACAGAACACAACACTGATACACCTCTCTCACACACTCTCAACATGCCCACAAGAACACAACACTGATACACTCTCTCACACACTCTCAACATGCCCACAGAACACAACACTGATACACTCTCTCACACACACTCAACATGCCCACAGAACACAACACTGAATACACTCTCTCACACACTCTCAACATGCCCACAAACACAACACTGATACACACTCTCAACATGCCCACAGAACACAACACTGATACACCTCTCACACACTCTCAACATGCCCACAGAACACAACACTGATACACTCTCTCACACACTCTCAACATGCCCACAGAACACAACACTGATACACTCTCTCACACACTCTCAACATGCCCACAGAACACAACACTGATACACTCTCTCACACACTCTCAACATGCCCACAGAACACAACACTGATACACTCTCTCACACACTCTCAACATGCCCACAGAACACAACACTGATCTCACACACTCTCAACATGCCCACAGAACACAACACTGATACACTCTCTCACAACTCTCAACAATGCCCACAGAACACAACACTGATACACTCTCACACTCTCAACATGCCCACAGAACCCAACACTGATACATTCTCACACACTCTCAACATGCCCACAGAACCAACACTGATCTCACACACTCTCAACATGCCCACAGAACACAACACTGATACACTCTCTCACACACTCTCAACATGCCCACAGAACACAACACTGATCTCACACACTCTCAACATGCCCACAGAACACAACACTGATACACTCTCTCACACTCTCAACATGCCCACAGAACACAACACTGATACACTCTCTCACACTCTCAACATGCCCACAGAACACAACACTGATACACTCTCACAACACTCTCAACATGCCCACAGAACACAACACTGATACACTCTCTCCCACTCTCAACATGCCCACAGAACACAACACTGATACACTCTCTCACACTCTCAACATGCCCACAGAACACAACACTGATACACTCTCACACACATTATCAACATGCCCACAGAACACAACACTGATACACCTCACACACATTATCAACATGCCCACAGAACACAACACTGATACACTCTCACACACATTATCAACATGCCCACAGAACACAACACTGATACACTCTCACACACATTATCAACATGCCCACAGAACACAACACTGATACACTCTCACACACATTACAACATGCCCACAGAACACAACACTGATACACTCTCACACACATTATCAACATGCCCACAGAACACAACACTGAGACACTCTCACACACATTATCAACATGCCCACAGAACACAACACTGATACACACTCTCACACACATTATCAACATGCCCACAGAACACAACACTGATACACTCTCACCACTCTCAACATGCCCACAGAACACAACACTGATACACTCTCACACACTCTCAACATGCCCACAGAACACAACACTGAACCTTCTCACACACTCTCAACATGCCCACAGAACACAACACTGATACACTCTCACACACTGTCAACATGCCCACAGAACACAACACTGATACACTCTCACACACTCTCAACATGCCCACAGAACACAACACTGATACACTCTCACACACTCTCACATCCCCCACAAAACACAACACTGACACACTCTCACACACTCTCAACATGCCACAGAACACAACACTGACACACTCTCACACACTCTCAACATCCCCCACAGAACACAACACTGACACACTCTCAACATGCCCACAGAACACAACACTGACACACTCTCACACACTCTCAACATGCCCACAAACACAACACTGATACACTCTCTCACACACTCTCAACATGCCCACAGAACACAACACTGATACAACTCTCTCTCACACACTCTCAACATGCCCACAGAACACAACACTGATACACTCTCTCTCACACACTCTCAACATGCCCACAGAACACAACACTGATACACTCTCTCACACACTCTCAACATGCCCACAGAACACAACACTGATACACTCTCACACACTCTCAACATGCCCACAGAACACAAACACTGATACACTCTCACACACTCTCAACATCCCCACAGAACACAACACTGACACACTCTCACACACTCTCAACATGCCCACAGAACACAACACTGACACACTCTCTCTCACACACTCTCAACATGCCCACAGAACACAACACTGATACACTCTCACACACTCTCAACATGCCCACAGAACACAACACTGATACACTCTCACACACTCTCAACATGCCCACAGAACACAACACGACGGGAAAAGTCAGCTAGGTCAGAACGAAACAAGGGAGACCACTCCACTTGGATGTTGCCGCTGCTGTGCCGATGATGGGGATGGCCAACGTCGCGAAAACTCCTGTCCATTCCAGAAGTGGTTCCAGAATTAATGGCATCAGAGGCGGCTTCAGAATCAGCGTTGTCAGTGTCCCTTTCTTCTCTCCTCGTTGCTGAAGATCAGGTCAGCGTCCTCGTCCCTTGTCAGAGCAGTCCTGCTGGAACATCCCGCACAACAGGCTGTGCCCACACAATTAATACAGTGTCACAACATGAGTGTCAACCCCTCCCTCCATCCCGCGCTTTTCTCCACCTTATTACACCATTTCCATCATCAAATTGCCTCCTATGAGGTAACAATTATCAAATTAGCATTCATTCAACCCTTTACCATTCGCATATCTTACAGAGAAACCCTCTGTAGTATTCGAAAATTCACGCAGTTTTTAAAGAAAATAAGGTACCTCAAGTACACAAAGTGCTGTACAGTTACTATTGTTCGCAGAGCATTCATATTTGGCCAAAGTATTCATATGATGTCATACTTTGTTCTGCACCCTAAGATGTGTGGCCTGCCTACATGTGTCGTGCTGCTGTCCCCTCTTTGTCACCAAATACAGGTAACATTGCAGTGACATCATGCTGTTAGTCTACTACTACCCTCTAACATGAGCAACATACATATGTGATTTAAAAAAATAATAAGTGTGGTCTTGCCTGAATGTCTCCTCCATCGCATCCACCGTCATGGTAATCCAATCGAACATTCACACTTGTCACAAAATTACTGTCACCAAGTCTACATTTTCTGAGTGGAAAGTATTCAAACATATTGAAAACAACGTTGACTAATGGGCATATATTCATTATTTACAAATGTACGCTCACGCCAACTATTTACAAAAACACTAGTGTGTCCTTCACCAATAGCCAGTTACATGGCTGTCACAATACAGGTGTCACAGCCCAGTGTCTCGTCCAGGTGTGTTGGCATGTTTCTCAGGTGAAAATACTCATTAATTTTGAGAAATCTGATTTTCGTCATAATAGTACTGATCCATGACTCAGAAAATCTCAAATCAGTAGACCAGTAGAGATGAAGTCTTGGCAAACGCTTGATCCCCATCACGATCAAAACTGACAGGTAAACCCTAATTTCATCAGGTGTTGTTTCTGTCCACAATGGATCTATGACTAAGCCTTTCACATCGATCTTTTGCCTGGCATAATTGTTAGTTTCATCCGCTGCAGTTTGAAAAAAATGTTGGGGCACAAACAAAACAAAGTAATCTAAGGGCTTGGCATTCAGTGGGAGAGTTTGTGCCGGCCCAGTTGGCAGCGTGAAGTCTTGCACTGTGCCAGGCCCTGTGCGCCTCGCCACGTCGTCTGCAATGAAGCTGACGGAATGTTATCCTCAGCATCACTTTCCGACTCACTACCTTCTCCCATTTCATCTCCTTCTTCTACATCTACTTCAACATCGGATTCAACATTTTATTCTCTTTTGAACTGTTCCACTTGAGCCAAAATAGCTTCAATTTCCACATCAGTATATTCCTCCCAAATCGTGTCCTCCATCTTTACTGCCATTTTTAGCTACAGGAAAGCGTGGGAAAGACAAAGCCAGTCACTGGCCAATTTCTTGTGAATGGGAGGCTGTGTAGTACTGAATTTGGTGCCCATTCCTTCCTTAGTTTATGCTGACCTCAGTGGAATGTTCATTCATAGCGTGCTGTACTAGGTAGAGCTTAGTGCATGAGGGGGGGGGGGGGGGGGGGGGGGGGGGGGGGGGGGGGGGGGGCTACAGTGGGTAAAAATGGGAAAGGGTCATCAAATAAACTGTCAGACAGACATACCAATAAACAAGACATAGCCTCCGGCTGCTGGTTCACATTCAACAACAACGCTACTACAGTCGGAGGGACAAGACAGATTACTGGGGATACTGCATGAATCGGGCGACACTGGTCAGTCCGCAGTCCCCTCTATTTTTCCCACAAAACAGTTCACCGGAAAACCCCAGAACTATAAAGAGACAAAAGAATTGTGTAGTGAAAATAGTCTCTAAAAACAAACGGAATCTATCTATCTATATGTCCCGTAGTCTGACGACCGTGGGGGCACCCTCAAAGACTCAACAACCAGTTCCCTCCATTCCTCTCTCTGTTCTGTCCTTCTCAGGGTTTTGTTGAGTTCTAGGCCTGTCCATTCGCTGATGTTATCCTCCCAGCTCTTCCTTGGTCTGCCTCTTCTTCTTCCTCCTTGGACAGTGCCTTGTAAAATTGTCTTTGCAAGTCCTTTGGATCTTGTGACATGCCTATACCATTTAAGTTTACGCTTTTTCACGATTGTTAGAAGGTTCTCATAGGGTCCAATGGTTTGCTGGATTCTGTTATGCACGCTTTCGTTGCTTATGTGGTCTTTGTAGGAGATGCCAAGGAGTCTCCGAAAGCATCTCATCTCCACTGCCTGTACTCTTCTCTCCAAATCTGCAGTCAGGGTCCATGATTCACAGGCATACAGAAATATGGATATGACAAGGGAGCGCATTAGTCTGATCTTGGAGATAAGTGAGATATTTTTCTCTCTCCAGATGGTGTTTAGTTTTGACAGTGCTGTTATTGTCTGTGCAGTCCTGCATACTACTTCTGGCTTGGATCCCTGGTCTGATACAATGGCTCCCAGGTACTTGAAGCCTAGAACTGTTTCCAGCTTCTGGTCATTAACCCTGATATCAGTGCTAATGCCGTTGGTGTTATTAGTCATCAGTTTGGTCTTCTCTGCACTGATTCCCATGCCATATGTTTTGGAGCAAGTGATAAAACACACATGCTTTTTAATAATGGATCAAATCCAACACTAATGCCCAGTTTTCGAATAGATGATGGAAATTTAGAATACAAGCAAACTGTCAATTTTTGTTTGTTTGAGTTTTTCTTTCAACAAAACTGACATGGAACAACCACATTGAGTACATTCTGAATAAACCAAGGAAAATGTTAAACATTCTGAAAGTTATTGGCAAACAGTCATGGGGTCAGGATATGCTGACCTTATTGCACCTTTCAACATCTTTCTTCTCTCACAAGTACGTATGCCCAAGAAGTATTTGTTAAGCCCAGATATCTTTCAAGAAAACTTCAAAGTATAGACTAAGCATACAAACTGCTCTAGTCTACCAGTAATGCCCCGTATAAAAACAATAGCGCATGATGGAATATACATTAGAAAACACCCAAGGATTGCTGTTGTAAATTTTGTCGAGAAGTATGACTGTTTAAAATGATTTGCAGCCGCAAAAATCTCAAGTCTAGACATTTTCCGAAGAAGCAAGAATGATACCTCTAATAACACCACACTGATACATACACGTCTCAAACTGTATAAATGCTGATTGAATCCATATATCAAATTGCTAAAAGAGATGAGATCCCCACTCCACTGGGAACACTCAAAGAGCACAGTTACTCAATATATGACTTCATAAAGAATGGATTATAAAGTCTTCCTAAGCAAAAATATCTTTGGAAGAACATTATCACACATTTAAAGTTTTTAACAGAGGATAGCTACACAATAATGCTTGGTGCTAGCATACACTATGTAAAGGTAAAGATCCATAACTATAAGGTCGAGGGATGAGGCATCAGAGACCTCACTTCTCTAGGGCCATGCATAATGAGGGTCGCCATCTCCTCCCTCGCTGCTTTACTTTCCGACCCTAAAAGAGGGCAGGTACCCATTTACAGCTGGGGAACTGTACGAAGCCAAGGCAGCAAGCAAAGATACCTCACACCACACTGGTAAACACGCTCTAAACGTGCTTAACTTGGCTGGGGGAAAGCGAGTGCTCTGACCACTGAGCTATCCCGTCCCCGCATACACTATCTATCTATCTATCTGTCCCGTAGTCTGACGACCGTGGGGGCACCCTCAAAGACTCAACAACCAGTTCCCTCCATTCCTCTCTCTGTTCTGCCTTTCTCAGGGTTTTGTTGAGTTCTAGGCCTGTCCATTCGCTGATGTTATCCTCCCAGCTCTTCCATACACTATACCAGATTGAAAATCCCAAAAACCGTTTCATCTTGGGGAGAATATTTCAATTTTTACAGCAGAACTCGTAGTTATACTAATGGCACTTAATTTTTTTAATCAACTTTCCAAAAGCTTTTTTAAAATACTTTTTTGTGTTGATTCAAAATCAGTAATTCAAGCCATCAGCTCTATGCAAACAAAAGTTAGATCTGAACTTGTAATAGAGATTTGTCATTTAATTCATCTCCTCACCTTAAAAGGCACAGATATAACTTTGTGTTGGATTCCATCTCACTGTGGTGTATATCACAATGAAAAGGTTTCAAGACCTTTGAGCAAAAAAAGGGGCCAGACAATTAACAGACGTGGCAACATTAAAGCTCCACTTGTCACTACACCAATCAATGTTATCAGATCGTGCAAAAAGTACAGCAAAAGTTATTCCAGTGTGAAAAAAAGAGACTTGGTTGTCTAAATGTATATGAAGAGATGGTAAACTTTGAGCGTTTTGTTAAAATATATGAAACTGATTTTTTTTCATGTAAAATAAATTGTTGCTCTGGCTTGTAGATGGGAATAGAACTGTTTTAAGACAAAATATGTTGAACATGTTTCATGTATATGTGGCCATAGTATAACTTTGGATCCTATCTTGATATGCAGTATGCTGAAAAGTTACATACCTGTTCCTACCTCAGCATCGTCATCAGCTATATTCAGTGATCTTTTAATGAAGTATAATTTTTTAAAATCATTATTGCATAGTCCAATTGGTTCATTGTTATGATTATTATGGACTTTAAAGACATTATCCTTCTGCGATTTAGATTTTCTCTCGTTGGTTACGGTTACAAATAGTTTTATTGTTCATTCGTTAGATTCTGTTAGAAATTGGGATTTTTATTATTCTGTACTCAAGAATTATGTGTATTTACATTTTCTTACAGTTCTGTGTAGATTTAATTATTACATTAATCCCTTACCCCACTCCCACAATTCCTCCCCCCCCCCCCCCCTTCCCTCCACTTTCTTTCTTTTCTTAATGTGTCTAATATCACATTTTGTGAAGAGACGTAAAATGAAATCGAACACACACACATCAAAATTAACTTGGAATGCTCTGAATAGTGGATACATTTTAACAAAAGCAAGGAACTGCATTAATTTTCTTCTTTAAAACGGTTAGCAGACAGTCCTGGGGACAAGATAGCTATGCCGCACAATGTTGTCAGACAGCTGACCATTGAAGAAGACAGGAGAGATGGTGACGTGTATGGATCACTAAAATTGTTCACAGCAAGCGTTTCTCAGTGTCTGTGTGACTGAAATGAAGATGAGCCAGAAGTGTAACAAAGTCAACCATCTCTGCATTTTGCTGTAGTGGATGGAAATTACTAATCTGCTACTGAATACGGGCCTCATCCATTTTAAAAAATGTGGTTTTTTCCCATAATTAGTGACAGGAATTGTGTAGATAAGATTGATGACAGAAAGCTAAAGACAGCTCATGTCACTTCAAGGACTACACAACTACATGGAGGTATGTCTTCCTTGTCAGTGCAGCTGGTTTTTCTTTTCACAGTTTCTCAGTTGTCATTTTTTACCACCAATTTTTTAAAAAAGAAGATTCATTTATTAAAACAAGAAACAGATACAGCATTGAAATTCTGAGTGTTTTTTCTTTGTGTTAAGATCTTAAGTTCTACAGATTTATTTGTGTTTACATGAATAACTTCTGAAGTTATAGCAATTTGAAATTCTGCATCCAGCCACACTTGTGACAAAAATCCAGGAACAAAAAAAGAAAACTTCACAGAAAATCAGCAAACTGTTCAGTGTAAAAACAAATCTGCAAAAATAAAGAAATCATCTGTAAAAACTTATCTAACAACAACAAAATTAAAATATGTATACAGTATCTTTCAAGTTGTGTTCTTTCCAAATGAATTGTTTGTATGTTGGCCATTCAGAATTGGTTTCCACAGCAATGGAGGGTCATCATGCATAATTCATTTTATAATCTAGTTACAACTGATTTTTCTGATTCCCAAGCCCTATGTGACATAATTATAAATCTGAAACAACAAAACCCCCTTCAAAACAATTTATAATATATATTTCATCAGTTAACACCCCCATGACTTGCCTGAAGTACCGGGCATGTTTCTGTATCCATACATGTGTTCTGCAGTGAATGTGTGCAGTCGTCTCTTCAAATGCAGAACAAATTTGGGGACTGTTTCACTGACCACCATTTTGTAAACACTGAACAAATGCGCACAGAAAAAACAACGGCTATTCACAGCACAGCTGTGCCAAGTCTCTCACCTCCAAGAATGACAGCAGCTTACACACACACACACACACAAAGGGTGGGTGTGAGAGTGTTCAACCATGTCAGTGCATGTTGCATGTGTCAGGGGCTGTGTTTTCACTCGTGTTTGGTTTTTACTGTCAGCTGGCCAATCTTTCAGCCTGAAGAAGGTTTTAAATCAACCAAAACTTTGCTCTGCCAAACACTTGGGTGTTGCCTTTTTACTTGTCTGCTTTTATATATAAAAATTGTATTTATGATGTAGCAAAACTCATAGTTCTTAACTTAAACCATAGTTCCATAGTTTCACGCAATTTTCCACAGAAATTGTGGAAAAAGTGTAGGGGTATGCAACCCTGACCTATTCCTGTTCACACCTCACACTGCACACTGGTGTCAGGCCAATGACTGTACAGTGGGAATGCAATCACTGATGGGCAATGCACTGTTCACAGTCATGTGTGTGTGTGTGTGTGTGTGTGTGTGTGTGTGTGTGTGTGTGTGCGTGTGTGTGTGTGTGTGTGTGTGGTGTGTGTGAGTGTGTGTGTGTGTGTGTGTGTGTGTGTGTGTGTGTGTGTGTGTGTGTGTGTGTGAGTGCGAGTGATAAAAAATAATACAATACAGAAATTTACTTTGTGCACAATAAAAGCATTACAAAAAGTTTCCAGTTTGTGTGTGCTTCTTTCAAACTGCATGCTTGGATAAACAACACAACTCGATGAAAAACCAGTGAAGAAAATGCATGCACTGTTTAAAATGTGAAAGCAACTGAGAGTCTGACAAAACAAGTTTTATTCATTTCTTTAGCACTTGCATCCTCTGATTCAGAAAAAAAAAGTTGTGATCTGCATGAACTTCAATGGATGCCTTCATGTGTGTTCTCTAATTGTTATATATGTAATTATTTCCATTAAAAATGCTACCTTACATGCACATACAAACAAACAACAAACGGTAAACAGATCAGTCAAAATTTCTAATAGTTCTAAAAGAAATTGAGGCAGTTCTCATTCCTGCATTTGTTTTCACGATGTTTCACCAACCATTTTGACATGATACAACAAAGTACAGATACTAATAAGAAAAAAAAGAACTCTACTACAAGCTATTTTTTAACATAATTATGGCCCAAAGTAATTGTTATAACGGAGGAATTTCATGCGAGTTCATGAATTATGAGAGCACCCCTCGATGACCTAGTTCTGTGTTCCATGTGGTCCCAGTCCAGTTAAACTTGAGAGCAATGATAAAAGTTTTAAATTCTAAAATCATTGAGATTCAATAGTAACTACGTACAAAACAAAAACACAGCATCTACTTCTTCAAATGTCAGAGTAAATGTGCTCTACACATAAAAAATCTCTGCTGACAATCCCAAGTCCAAAGCATTGGTCGTTTGACTCACTGAGGTCACCTTTTAGTTAGTAAAAAGAGGGGGAGGGGGGGGGGATACTGTATGCAAATGAGAAATGGAAATCAAGGGAACTAAGCAATAAACTCAACCGAGGTATTTGTTCTGAGAAAACGAGCTTTCTTATATGTTTTTGGAATTTTTGTACGATTAATACTGAAATTTCCACAACTTCTGCAAACTGTAGGTAGTTTTAAAACATAATTTTTTTAATTAGTTTTATTACTACATCTTTGAAAAACTTCACCAAACATCCCATCCTATCATCAGTTAGCGGGAAGTTTCTTCTTTCCAATGGTGTGCGCTATGAATAAGTTTGTGGTGTTGATAGGTCCCCGAACATGATAGAAGACGAAGCACGAAAATTCAGCATGTCGTGCTTTCAGCAAGTAGTCATCATTCTTCCAAAATGATATGACAGATGTTGAGTTGATGCTTTAAACTTGTTATTGGTATATTGTGTTTAAGTTTTCTTTGATATTTGTATGAAGAAATTGGGATGCACAGTGGGTCAAATTTGCCTGTGCTTTCAGCTATGCTTTTCCAGCTAGTGGTGGCCGTGGTCCTACCTAATGTCAGTCACACACTTTTGGGCCAGAACTAAATTAACATGGAAAAAAATCATGAACACATTATCATGTTTTCTGCTGCTATTTTGTTATGGTGTCCACACAAACGATGTAAAATGCAATCAAATTTCCCAAGACTGACAAAAAACACGGATTCAATGACACTGTACAAAAGTGAAGAAAAACACGGATTCAATGACACTGTACGATCCATCTCCACAGGGACAGCCCTTCTTTCCACTTACTGGTGCACAGTGATCCTGGTCCTCCTCCATCCATGAAGCAGCAGCAGCAGGGGGAGGGAACTGTTCTGGAGATGGGCAGCACACGCTGAGGGCCCAGGCTGAGGTGAAGGTCAGGGTCTGGTGGCTTCTTCTTCCTTGACACTGGCAAGGCTGGGGAGACATGGTGGTGGATCCCTGATGTCACTGACCTGTTCACAGAAAACAACACACAGTCACCACTGACAGCAGCAGGACACACATCACCACCAGGAATGACAATGAGGCGGGACAGGGCAGGAAAGCCTAGGGGGTCAGAGCGCTGCACTCAGGATCTGACGGCCCAGGATCAAGCCACCACAGAGGTGCCCGTTTTACTTTTTCTGTTTTAGGGATTTTACCCTGGAGTGGAGTTCACATCAGTACTGACTCCACTCCCCTGAAAGTCCTTTGGACGAGACTATAAAACAAAGCCCCATGTGCAAACGCACGCAGAACATCTTGTGAACACATTATAAACACAGGGGTGATTTTAAAAAGTAATCCCAATACTGGTTTTCTTCTTTTTTTTTACCATAGCCAGTGTTTGCCAAATAATAATGCTTCATAGCAAAGAAAGATGTCTTAGTAGTTAGGCCAAAACAGCATAACTGAAGTGAATACCCGAAGCATGCAAAGCTACATGATGCAATAGACAGAGCCAAGTAGGAAGTAACCAACCTCTCAGACTCAACATTTATTTGATAATTAGATATATATATACATACTACAGTGGCTGTCAAGTCTAAGGAAGAGGTGTGACCCCTTCCCCTCCTAAAAAGCAGGGGTCAGGGGGCTGTGCCCTCTGAAGCTGAAGCATTTTCTTCAAATCTAGACAAACTGTCTCTGGAAATGAAAACAACACCTCAAATCCTTTTTACTGCCTGAAAACAGCCACAGTCAAGGAAAACAGTGCAGGCAGCATTGTTGTGTGATCTGGAGAAGAAACTTTACAGTCTTTCAAAATGTGTGGGATTGTCAGCATGTGCCTGAAGAATTTTCCCCCACTAACCCTTTGCCTGCCAAAGATTTTGGCTTATAAATAAATATAGGAAAATCATATTTGCCAGGGAATTTTCACAACAAATGGGCGACTGCTGAAAAAAAAATTGTGAATTAAATTCTGAACTAATGTACCCATAAAAAGTATATTCTCTTAATAAGGAAAATAAACATTGTAGATTAAAATACTGTAATAGTATCATTAGTATGCTTTAAGAAAGTTACGACCTATAATATAAAGAATGTACTTTTGCAAAGTCAGGACACATGACCAACATTCCGGAAAAGAGCTCGTGGCAGTGTGAGAGACATGGTTTATCTGTCATTCCAGAACAGCAAATGCTGCAGGCTAAAGGTTATTATATAATACAGTATAGCCAGTACAGGGTTCATTCAAACCTCTCCGTATAAATTATAAAATTCAAAGACTTTTTCAGATGTTTAAGTGAAACAATCTCTCCTCTCACAGCGCGCAGGCACACACACACACACACACACCACACAGAGCAAGCACGTCCACACACACATGCATGCACATATACACACATTCACTGGCTCACTCTCTCGCTTACACAAGTTACAGTACACACACAGTGACACACACACACACAACAGTGACACATACACACACACAACAGAAAATGCATTGCTTATTCAATATATCATCTGTGAGAGAGATAACTCAGATAAGATATTACATGAATTATAATTTATATATAATACACGTAAGGTCTATGAATTGCCAAATTGTGTTTTGGGTGGCAATCAATGATTGATAGAGCACAACATGGGTAGGCTACAAATACATTATACAATTAATATGATATTTACTGCCTGAATCACACCTCCATGAATTTCTTACCTACTTAAACACTTACATAACATCTGACTCTGAGTTACTCACTTACTGTCAAAATGTTATGGTCATGCTGTAGTGTAGATCTTTATAGTTTTTATAGTGAGAAACTGAGATTAGTTCACTAAGTTCGGGTTTAGACTTAACGTCTTCAGTTTTTCATTTAAAAAAGCAACAACAACAGCCACATTCATACACACATCTGAACAAAGTTGGATACCCCATCTACTCAGTAAAGGAGCCATGTCTTATTTTCGTTACAACTGCTTTACTGGTCATATTCTAGCAAATCCACACTCACCAAACAAATACTACCACTTACTCAAATCGATGCACATGTACTTTCTGAGGTAAGCAGTAAAAATGTCTGCAAAGATGAACGAAGTGCGCAAAAACAATACTGTGACAATATAGTATTTTCCGCTATTTGTTATCGAGAAGTGTAAACAGGGTTGCGATTGGCGGAAATAAAGGCATCGGAAGTCAACAACCATTTTGGTTTTGTTTTCTTTTGACTTTCGATTTCCAGCCCGCATATTTCAAGAGTCTGTGAGTTTAGTTTCTAGCTTTTTATGATGTAATTTACCGGCAGTTTTAGTTGTGATATGATCTTATTCGTAGGTTGTGAAACCTGTCATTACTTCTTACCAATTATTTCTAGATTTGGAGAAAGAGAAGAGTGTGTGTGAGGATGGTGACAATGACAATGACAAATTCTTTTATTTCGAGGATAATGAATAAGCATCATGTGCTTTTTTACATCCAGTTCCCTTCCGTAGGGATCTATCTATCTATCTATCTGTCCCGTAGTCTGACGACCGTGGGGGCACCCTCAAAGACTCAGCAACCAGTTCCCTCCATTCCTCTCTCTGTTCTGCCTTTCTCAGGGTTTTGTTGAGTTCTAGGCCTGTCCATTCACTGATGTTATCCTCCCAGCTCTTCCTTGGTCTGCCTCTTCTTCTTCCTCCTTGGACAGTGCCTTGCAAAACTGTCTTTGTAATTCCTTGGGATCTTGTGACATGCCCATACCACTTAAGTTTACGCTTTTTCACGATCGTTAGAAGGTTCTCATAGGGTCCAATGGTTTGCTGGATTCTGTTATGCACGCTTTCGTTGCTTATGTGGTCTTTGTAGGAGATGCCAAGGAGTCTCCGAAAGCATCCCATCTCCACTGCCTGTACTCTTCTCTCCAAATCTGCAGTCAGGGTCCATGATTCACAGGCATACAGAAATATGGATATGACAAGGGAGCGTATTAGTCTGATCTTGGAGATAAGTGAGATATTTTTATCTCTCCAGATGGTGTTTAGTTTTGACAAAGCTGTTATTGTCTGTGCAGTCCTGCATACTACTTCTGGCTTGGATCCCTGGTTGGATACAATGGCTCCCAGGTACTGAAAGCTTTGAACTGTTTCCAGCTTCTGGTCATTAACCCTGATATCAGTGCTAATGCCGTTGGTGTTATTAGTCATCAGTTTGGTCTTCTCTGCACTGATTTCCATGCCGTATGTTTTGGAGGCCTTATCCAAGTGTTCTGTTAGGCTGGCAAGCTCTTTTTCTGATCCTGCTATTCCATCAATGTCATCTGCGAAGCGGAGGTTTGTGATCGTTCTGCCACCAATGCTGACTGATCCTTCATGATGTTCCAGTGCATCAGCCATGATTCTCTCAAGGAAGATGTTGAAAAGAGTGGGTGAGAGTAGACAGCCCTGCCTTACTCCAACTGTTGTTCGAAACCAATCTCCAATGTTGTTGTTGTAGTACACTGCACTGGTGGCCTCGCTGTACAGCTGTTTGATGACTGATCAGGTTTGCATTGATGCTGTACAAATTCATGGTTGCCCACAAAGCTGCATGCCACACCCTGTCAAATGCCTTCTTAAAATCGATAAATACATGGTAAAGGTCTTGTTGATGTTGAAGGTACCGCTCACATAGTATTCTGAGGTTGAATATCTGTTCTGTTGTGCTGCGCCCTGCTCTGAAACCTGCTTGTTCCTCAGCAATGATGGTCTCTGCTTGTGGCTTCAGTCTATTCAATATTATCTGCAGCATGACCTTGCTTGGGTGACATATGAGGCTGATTGTGCGGTAATTCTGGCATTGTTGTAGATTTCCTTTCTTGGGGAGGGTGATGATGAGTGACTGCGTCCATGGTGTTGGCCATTTTCCTGTCTGCCAGATCTTGTTGCAGATTCTTAGTAGGGCGCTGATCATGGCTTCCCCTCCAGCTTGGACCAACTCAGCTGGGATGTTGTCCAGCCCCTGCTGACTTCCCCTTTTTCAGTGATCTGACTGCTGTTTCCACTTCTTCTCGGAGGATAGGGTGACTGTCTGTGTCTTTGCTGTCGGGTACATTAAGGACTTCTGGATCTCCTGCGGTTCTATAGTTATACAGGTCGGAGCAGTATTCTGGCCATCTGTTCAGAATATCCTGGTCGTCAGTGAGACACTTCCCATTTTTGTCTTGGATTGTTAAACCTTTTCTCTGTTTCGTGCTAGTCAGGTCTTTCACCAGCTGATATGCTTTCTTGCTATTGTTTTTCTTGATGTTCTCTTCAATGTCTTGGCACTGTTCACCGATCCATTTCTCTTTTGCCTCCGTCATGGACTTCCTGATTCTTTTGTTGACTGCTATATTGTTTGTCTTTTTTTGTTTTTTTTTTTCTTTTTTTCTTCAACCTCTACCTTTGTCGCTAGTTGTAGGATGTTAGGTGTGACCCTGGTTTTTTGAGGTCGGCGTTTGCCAAGAACCCCGTTTGCTGTTATCAGTGTATTAAACTATACCCGTGGGGATACATCTTAAATAACCCCAAAACTTATATTTCCACACAGTAGAAACAAAGGAAAAAACCCTTTTCCCCCCCCCCCCCCAAAAACAATAAAAAAAAAAAAAACAAATAAAAGAAAACCCAAAGACACCCCCCCCCCACCCCCCAACCAAAACAAACAAAAAAAAAAAAATAAAAAAAAAAACCCAGCAAAAAGAAAAAAAAAAAAAAACAACAACAAGAAGAATGCATCAAAACAAGAAAAATAACACCAACCAAATTTAATAATCAAAAAATAAAATCAAAACTTTGTAAAGGGGCCAATTTGTTACTATAAAAAATAAATTTTGAAATGGGGAAAATTCATTAAAACTTAAGTACCCCCCAAAAGCCCAATAAAGTTTTAAAAATATAAAGTATGAATCATTTATAATAATAAAAAATGTTGGAATTTATCATGATACATAAAACTATAAGCAAAATAAAAAAGGTGAGAGAGCAGGACAGAAAAAGAAGAGAAGAGAGAGAGAGAGAAGAGGTGGTTTGTGGGTGTTGTGGTTTTTGTGTGTGGTGTGTGTTGTGTGTTTTGTTTCAGAGATAATATCAAATATAAATCTCAAACAGAAACACCATCACCATCAGGGGGGGTAGGGAGGGGGCTGGGGAAGGGGGGGGGGAGATATCCAGGGGAACATGACCAGATCTGGGGTGATTTTTTCGAAAAAAAAAACAATAATTACCATTTTAAAATTGGTTTTACTGTTGTTTTACCTTTCCCCCCTGGGAACTCAGAATAGGGGGAAAAGTTGCTGATGTGTAAAATATAAAAAAAAAATTAAAGTTGAATCAGTTGTTTTTTTCATTAAAATTTTACTGTTTTACCTCAACTTGTGGTGGGGGGAGGGTCCCAAAGAATTGGGGGGTGTTTTTTTTTAAATAAAGACAATGTGTGTGTGTGTGTGTGTGTGTGTGTGTGTGTGTGTGTTGTGTGTGGTGGTGTGTGTTGTATGTATTATTGTATGTATGGTGTTTTACATTTAAATTTTGAAAATATCTATTAATTGTAATGGCTGCATTAAAACGGGATGAATGAAACCCTTTTGTTTTGTTTTTTGCAAGATAAGGGCTGTATAAATGCCATTATTTTTTTTAATGTAATATCATATTTATAATTATATATATTATTAATATATATATGGTTTGGTTGTTATTCAAGTGCAATCTAAGAAGTGGTGTGTGTCAAGAAAATTTTTTTTTTCCAGGTGGACTTTAAAAAAGCAACACAACAAGACCTTACCCGTATTTACGATTTTAAAAGGCATTTGACAGGGGGTGATGCGCTTTGGGGGAAACCAAAATTTGTACGCATAAATGAAAAACCTTTCCCAAGTCCAAACGCTGTACAGTTTACCGGGGCCACCATCATTTTACTACAACAAAAAATTGGAGATTTTTTTTGAACAACAGTTGGGAAGGCGGGGGCTGCCTATCTCACCCCTTTTTCAACATCTTCCTTTAGGAATCAGGGTGGCAGGGAACTCAGAAGGATCAGTAAAACATTGTGGCAAACGACCCAAAAACCCCCGCTTGAGATGACATTGAGGGATAGCAGATCAAAAAAAGAGTTCCCAGCCTAACAGAACACTTGATAAGGCCTCCAAAACTTTCGGCATGGAAACTGCAGAGAAACCAAACTGATACTAATAACACCAACGCTTAGCACTGATATCGGGGTTAATGACCAAAAGCGGAAACAGTTCAAATTTCAACCTGGGAATTGTAATCCGACCAGGGCCAAAAACCAGGAAGAAAGAATCAACTCAAGACAATAACCCCTTGTCAAAAATAAACACCATCTGGAGAATAAGAATAACTCAATTTTATCTCCAAAAAACAATGCCCCCTTGCATCCCCAATTTCGACCTTGAACAGGGACCCTATCGTTTTGGAAAAATAACATGGTTTGGGCTTTTCAGATCCGGATTACAAAGACACATAAGAAGAAAAGGGCAAAAAAGAACCCAGAAACCATTGGGGACCCTAAAAACCTCAAAAGATCGGAAAAAAGGTAAACTTTAAGTGGTTGGGAAATTCACAAGATAAGGGAATAAAAGACATTTTTGGGCAAGGCATGTCCCAAGGGAAAAAAAAAACAACCCAAAGAAACGGGGAATAACTCAGTAAACCTAAAACCAAAAAATGAAAGGGGGGGAGGGGGGGGGTGGTTGGGGGTTTTGGGGGTGGGGTTAGGGAAATGTGGTTGCTTGAATGGGTGCTTTTTGGGGTTTTTTTTTAAGCCATTTCAAAAGAAAAATTTCTTTGATTTGAAATTAATTTTGAAATTTTACCAAAAAATTTTGCTTGTTGGGGGTTTTTTTTTTGGGGGGGGTTTTGGGGGGGTTTTTTTTGGGGGGTTTGGGGGGGTTTGGGGGGAAAAATGTTGTTTGTTGGTGGTGTTTGGTGGTTGGGTTTTGGGTGTTTGGTGTTGTTGAATGTTGTACTTTCAGTTATAAAAATTTCTTTTTTTTTTGGGTAAGGTAGGGTTTTTTCTCTTTCTTTTGGGAGTTTAAATTTTTGCGCGTTTTTTTAGGGACTTTGTTTTTTTCATTAAAATTTGGCGTTTTTTTTATTTTTTCTCTTACAGACATTTTATTTTATGTTTTTCTTTTTTTAAACCAACCCCACCCTTTTCCAAGACGGGCAGCATTGGGCATGATATGATTGGCTTTGGGAAGGCAAATTTTAGGAACAAAAAAAATATTTTTTTAAAATTGGGAAAAGGGAATAAGCCTTCCTTTTTACCCTTTCCCCCTGGATGCTTTTGAATTTTTGACCACCCACCAAACAAAGCCTACTTTCCCAAAGGGAGGTAAATAAACAAATACAGAATTTATAGGCGCCAAACTTAAAAAAAAAATTAAAAGGTCATTACCCCATATTCCGCGCCCGATAATTTAGTTTTTCCATTAAGACACACCAAACCCGGGGGGCCGGGGGGCCCCCGGGGCGGCGGCCACGACGCAGCAACAAAAGGAAACACTCCGGCAGGGTGAGGGGGGGGGCGGGGCGGGAAAAAATGGATGGAACGGGGAGTTCTTTTTTTGAAAAAAAGTGTTTTGAGGCCCGATTTGCTCCAAAAAGGGGCGGCCCCCTCTTTCCGATCCGGCCAAAACAGGAAAAGCGGAAGCCCGTTTGGTTGTCTTTTTTTCCCCCTTTTCTGCACGGCGGGCAAAATTTCTCCTCCATAAACCTTTTTTTGTGGGGGCATTTGTAACGAGGGTATGTTTTATAGTTTACTCTTGGGGACAGACAACGATTGGAGAGTTTGAAAGAGAGGAGTAATGTGCTCAATTTTTTTTTTTTCTGAGATTAGTCGACGCAGAGTTTTGTTACGGGGAAGGGATGGATGATATGCTGGCAGACCACCAAAAAGAGAAATGCAATAGCCAGACTTTAAGAGTGAAACGTGACTATTTGGCTGTTGCTTCAGGGGAAGGTATTTTCGAACTGCACGATCCTTTATTGATATTAGCACATGGCAGGTTTGGGTGATAAATTTTTTTCTAAAGAGTGAGGGTGCCAATGAAATGACCCAACAACAAACATTTAAAAATAAACCCAAAAAACCCCCCAAATACTTCCACAGTGGATAGAGGGACGATGAATTGAATTCGATTAAAGCTTTTGTGATGGAAAGAGAGTTTGTGTTTGCCCCTCAAGCATGCTTTGGGTTTTATCTACTTTACCTGAAAATGTTCTGTATATCCATTTTGGATATTTTGAAGGCAGTAGTTATATTTTTCAGGAGAGAACAATTTTCGGGAGTATCAGTGCAAGAATCAGAGCATCTGCTAAAAAGATGGTTTTTAACTTGTGGAAAGTTTCTCGTGCATTCGAACCAGGACCCAGTTTTTAGTCCACCCTAAGGGACGGGATAGCTCATGGCGGAGCACTCGCTTCCCCCAGCCAAGTTAAGCAGCGCGAGGTGGTTCCCATTTTTGGAGGGGGCCCGTTTGCGCGCCTTGGCTTCAGACGTTCCCCCAGTTCACCACTGAAAAAATGGGCACCTGCCCTTTTGGGGGTCAGGGAAGGGTAAAGCGCGAGGGAGAGGAATGGGCGCCCCCCTCAAAATGCGGGCCCCTAAAAAGGAGGTCTCGACGCCTCGCTCCCCTACGCCCTATGGTTATGGACTTTTTCCCTTTACCTTACCTAAGGACTTGTGGTGTGTGTGTGGTGTGTGTGTGTTGGGGGTTTGTGTGGGGGTGTGTGTTTTTGTGTGTGTGGAGGGTTTTTGTGAAAATAAAAGAAAATTGAGGGGTTAGTGTGCGTGCCTAATTATGTGGAGTATTATGGTTTTTGTGTGTGTGCGCGCTTCTTGTTTGCTGTGAGCATGCGAGGTTTTTGTGAGTGTTTTGAGTGTGTAAGGTGTTGGGTGTGTGTGTGTGTTTGTGTGGTGTGAGTGGTGAGTGCAATGAAATGACCCAAAGCAACAAACATTTTATAAACAATAAACCCAAAAAACTGAGGGCCTAGCTTTTTAAGGACTTTTGGGGTAATAAATAACATGTTTCTAAATCTAAAACCCGGTAAAGGATAACAATAGAAAAAAAAAATACCACCCAAAATTAACTAAAAACAGACACATAAAAATTAACAAAAAACGATACTATAACAATAAAACTAACAACAATACTATAAACAAGAACTAAAAACAGAACTATAACAAGAACTAACAACAGAACTAAAACAATGAACTAACAGAACTACAACAATTAACTAACAATACTAAAACAAGAACTAAAAAGATACATAACAACCCAAAAAGGGGATACTTTGGGAACGCTAACACATATACGTAGATATCTGCACAAAATGGGTAAAAACACGGGGCATTAAGAGGGGTTTTTTACAGAACAGGTCATGACTGATAAGCTTTGAAAAGGGTGATCCATCAGAGGAGGATACCGACGGGGTTTTGGAACAAAATTTTCAAAAAATTCTGCAGAGAAGTCTTCAGTTTTAGGATGCTTTTAAGCGTTACAGATGATTTTTAAATTAACGGATCTTTCAGTTTTGATAGAAACGATTTTTTAAAAATTCGGGGACAACTAAGCAGATTCTGACACTAATTTGTTTCCGCACATGCATAGTATGTTTTTCGGTTTTTGTGCGAAAAGCATTTAACGGAATCTATATGCCAGGTTGAAAATTTCTAAAAACAAACCTAATGGCTTTGCAAAAAACGCTTGTTTTTTTACATCCACATATTCAGGGAACTTTGATGTAACCACAAATGAAAATTTTCAAATTTTTAATTGCCTTATAATAATAGGAAGTATGCTTTAAAAATTCATAACCCCCTCGCAATCTAAGGGAAAATTGACTAAAAGGATCCTTCACCGCGTGCTCCTCGTCGTGCAGCTCTATCGACCCCTTCTTAGGAAAAACCCACAGTGGGAAGGAACCCAGCAAAAAATAACCCTGCCTTTCAACCCCAATAAATGAACACATGTTTGATTTCAGTGATCTTTTTTTGTCCAGTATTTTTATTTAAGGAATTTAAGCTCACAATACGGATTTAGAATCAACGCACATACAATTTTTTAACTTTTTGGGGGAAATGGAACAAAATATTTTAGAGCCATCAATGTTTTTTTAAAACCTGCATTAAAAATGAACCCACCAGTATATACATATTTTTTCAAAGTTACGGGGTGGAAAAAGGAAACTGCACCTACCTGTTGGGTTTTGGGGGTGGATCCCTCAGGTCTGTTTTTAAAAGGTTTCACCTTGGGGGCTGGCGGCAGCATGGTTTTTAAACTCCGTTTGGAATCCAAGTTTGGTGTTTTTTATGCCCCCTTTCCAGAAAATCTTTTACCCGGTTGGTGTTGGAACCCCCAATCCATGTTCACAACAGTTTTGTTCATTTCATTACTATTCGAAAAATTTCAAAGAATAATTTTTAAAATTTTCGATAAATTATTTTCGTTTTCAAAAATTCAGTTGACTTATGAAGTGGGTTTTACCGACTGCTGGGCCTTGTGACTCATTTTGCTTTTACCCTGCAAGCCTTTAAATTTTCCTGACCCCAATTTTAAAACACCCCCCCCCACCACCACCACCCCCCCTCTACCCAGTGGGTTTACCACCCCCCAACTATGACAATAACGTTGCAGACATAAAGGCTTTTTCCTCAGGGGGTTTTACCCCATACACACGAACTTAAAAAGCTAAAATATTTCAAACTTTGGGACTCTAAACCCCCCCAAAAAAAAGAGGAGGAACCAGGGAGGCGACGTCATCGCCTGTGGCTGTTTCCCCTACACTGTCCCCCCCAACCCCCTCTAGTCAACCCGCCCCAAACCCCCACAACCCGTGCAGGGATCCTCCACATCTTTTTTTCTCGAGCCCTCCTCTGCCTGTGACCTGAAAAATATGTGTTTGTCAGTAAGGTACACGTGTGCATAGCTAAAACCCCGTTAAACCCTCCCTTTTCCCCTCTTCCACCCTGACTCGCCATCTCAACTCTGGTCGCCCTTCCACTGCCCCATCTCTACCTCACCCGTCCCTTTCTCTGATAGTCACCCTCACCACCACTGTCACCTTCAAACCCTCTCCTCCCTCAAACCTTTTTCACGTGTCTTTCTTAATGCCTCTGTTTTTCCCAGATGGAAAGCCACATTCTTTTGATTCATATCTGAACAGAACATCTATCTTTTCTTTTCAAAAACCGGGTTAACCCCCAAAGGGCTGAACCCAAAGATAAAAGGCTACTCCACCGGGTACAAAACGTTTCTTTCCCCCCACCCTCCCTGGGGGTGGCATTGCCGTTTTTACAAAGACCACTGCTCCCGTCTAACTATGCCAAAAAAAACTATACTAAGTGACAAATCCTGTAATCCTGAAGGGGCCCAAAAACCCGGCCGTGCTGAGGGCCAGCCCTTCCACTTCATTCCTCACCCCGGTTACAAAAAGCGTACTTCAGTACTTCATGTAGGGGTGGGGTAGTCTGGCGTACGCCCCCCTCCCTGCAGTACGAACTGGGAAAAAACGCATCAAAGACGAGAACTTTTACAGAAAAAAAGAAGAGGGGGAGGAGGAAGATGAGGAGGGGGGTAAGGGAAAGGAAAGGGAAAAGGGGGAAAAAGAAGTGGGCAAGGGGGGATAAAAGAATGAAGGGAACAGAATGGATGAAACCAATAAAAAGAGGGAAAGGGAAACGGCAGAAAAAGACATGAAGAAAAACAAATTAAAGCAACAAAACAGGAAGAAAAACCCAAACCCCCCCCCACTTGACCAACATCAACCATCCACCCAACCCCCCTGACCCCAACCATAAACCCCAACCAAAACCATCCACCCACCCAACCAACCCCTCAACCACCCCCCCAACCATCCATCCAAACCCAATAGCCAAACCCCCCACCCAAACGCTAATGCACACAAACCAGCCTCTCTCTCCCCCAAAATGGTGACACAGGGGAGTGGTGCCAGGCCCAGCTGGGTTTCTGGGGGGGGGGGAGGGAGGGAGGGGGGGGAGGTAGGGAAGGGTAGGGGTTAGTCCTAAAAGGGTTTAAAAATAGGTGGCATGTTAAGGGGGGGTAGGGGAAAAAAGGGAAGTAGGGAGGTAGGGAGGGAGTAGGGGGGAGATAGGGGGAGGGAGGGGGAAGGGAGGGGGGGAGGAGAAGGGAGGAGGGAGGGGGATAGGGAATGAGGGGGGTAGGTAGGGGATAGGCAGGAGGGAGGGAGATAGGCTAGGGCGAGGTTTAAGAGATAGGTATATTAGGGGGAGGAGGTGGGAAGGGGGTGAGTAGGGAGGTGGTAAGGGGAGGGAGGAGGGAGGGAGGAGATGGGGAGGGAGGGAGGAGAAGTAGGAGGGAATAGGGAGGAGGGGGAAAAGGTAGGGGGGTATGGTAGGGGTGGAGGGAGGGAGGGAAGTAGGGGGGTAAGAGGGAGGGAGGGAAAATAGGGGGGAGGGAGGGGGAGAGGGAGGGGGGGGAGGGGGATAGGTAGGTGGGGAGATAGATAGGGATCATGATTAAGTAGGGAATAGGGGGGAATAGGTTAAAAAAAAATTAAAAAAAAACAAACAAGCCCCCCCCCCCTTTTCCCCGACAAAAAAAAAAAACACAAAAAACGAAAAAAAGCAAACAAAAATCAAAAGCAAACAAAAACAACAAGGGGGGAAAAACCCCCAAAAACATTTTTTTAGCAAAACACGGAACAGGAAAAACAGACTGTGGGGGTTTTCTGCTTCGCGCCACACACTGTCCCGTATGCAGAACTAAAGCCCCCTGTGTTTTGGGGTGTGGTGTGTGTGTGTGTGTGTTGTGTGTGTGTGCTGCTTTCCGCTTGTCAGTGGAGGCTTTAGCGCCAGTCATCAGCCCTGGCTCATTGATTGCTTTTTTAGTCAGTTTTCTTGATTCTCTTTTTTTTTGTGTGAGGGCAGGGTGGGAAAAAAAATTTTATAAACTTTATCTTTTTCCCCAATGAAGATCATTTTGACTTGATTCAGGGCAATCTGGCTGCCTTGTCCGTGACGTCTGCTGGTCGCATCACGTTGGGGTCAGGGGCTAGGGAAGTCGTGGTGGCCCCCACGACGTGACCGTGTCTGTGATTGGCGTGTTTTTAAAAGGGACCACAAAGTAACAGGGGGAGAAAGATGGCAACGCAGAAACAGCAGCAAGCCTTGAACCTTTGTAAAAGCGGGGGGAGCGTTTAAAGTGTGAATAGTGACCACAAAGTAACAGCAAAAGAGACATGCTCATGGTAAAAAGCGGGGGAGCTGTTAAGTGTAAAAAGTGACCACAAAAAACAGCAAAAAAGACATCTACCGTGTAAACAGCGGAGGAGCTTTTTCGTGTGTAAATAGTGACCACAAAAGTAAACAAAAGATGACATGCTACATTGGGAAACAGCGGGAGGAGCTGTTAACGGGTAAAAGTGGGCCCCAAAGTAAAACACAAAAATGACATGTTTCATTGTAAACGCGGGGGGAGTTGTTAACGTGTGTAAAAATGACCACAAAGTACCCGCAAAAGATGACACTAAATGTGTAAACGCGGAAAGGGAAAGTGTAACGGTTTAAGGGAGAAAATTATTGTTTAAAAGCCGAAAGTGTGGGTTTACAAAGATGTTTTTTTAACCCCCAGGTCAGCCTGTCCTGACTCTTCCCACGACCAACAGTCATCGACCAAAGGGTGTTGGGGGTTCATAAAAACAGGGCGAACTCTGACCCCCACTTTGCTAACCAATGAAACTAGAAGCCAGTTTTTTGGAGGGGACAAAGAGGACCATTTGCAAATATTTTTTGTCACAAAAAAGGGAAATTTAAAAAGAAAAAAAAAAATCGACAAAGCACGAGAGGGGCCCGGGGAGGGAAGGGGAAGCAGGGGAGGGGAGTGACACAGCAGCAGCAGCACAGGTGTGAACACTCACTGTCAGGCGCTCATCAGATGTAGGGGGGGCCCGGGAAAGGGAAATGCATGGAGGGATCTTGCTCGCCAAGGCTGGTCATGTGGTTCAAAAAACGACCAGTCCCTGGCGAGATTTTGGACAGAAAAAGGGCCTCGCATTCTGGCCAATGGGGGGATTCAACAGGCAAAGGGAAAAAGAGTTGTGGAGAGAACCCACCCCCCAAGCTTGCTGCCAAATGTTTAGGGACGGCACACACCATTCTGCCTGCCTGCCTTTTGTGGGTTCCTCCCCCCGCAGTACATTGTCATTTTTTTTATGATGGGGACTAAACACAGGCCATGTCGTGGGGTTTAGATGTGTTTACAATGGGGAAAAGGGGAAAAGGTGGGGACAGTGAAACGCAGCTGCCTTCTGTACTGGTCTTCATGGAGTTGGAAGTACTGGGATGTTTCTTCCTACAGCGTGGGGAAAAACTTTCGTTGACTGCCTCCCCAACCTTCCCCCAAACAGTCGTAAGTCCCTTTTTGTGTAAAGGGTGTGTGTGTGGTGTGTGCGTGTGTGTGTGTGTGGCGTGTGTTGTGTGTTGTGCGTGTTTGGGGTGGTGTGTGTGTGGTGTGTGTGTTTGGTCACGCGCGCGCGAGTGTGTTGCACGCGCGCGCGAGTGTGTGTGGATGTGTGTGCGGCAGACACGGGGTTTATGCTGCGTGCGTGTTTGTGGTTGTGTGGCGGGGGTGTTGTATGTTTGGGGGCGCGGGGGGTGTGTTGTGAACGAGCAGCGCGCGCATGCGCGCGCGCGAGAGAGAGCGGAAGCGAGAGAGAGGTGGGGTTTTTTGTGTGTGTGTATGTATGTGGGTTTGTGTGTGTGGTGTGTGTGTGTGTGTGTGTTGTGGTGTGTGGAAGAGAGAGAGGGGGGGGGGGGAGGGGGGCGGGTAGAGGGAGGGGGGGTGGGAGAGAAAGCACCACTGACAATATTGCAGCGTTAGCTAAATTTTTATTTCCCTTGCCACTAGTTCTTGGATAAATGAACTTCCAATGTTTGGGCCTTTTTTTCAAGACTTTTTAAATATTCGCCCTTCTGCATACTTTATAATCAACATTTATTATTTCCATGTACTCTTCTGTCAGTCTTACAGTTCCCTCTTTTTCCTTGTAAGTTGGTTTTTTTACTATGACTGACACATACACTTTCCCCTTTACAACCTCCTGTACTGATTTTCTGCAGTTCTGTGATGTTTGTGCTGAGTGGTTGTGCTTTTTCCAAACATAGCGAAAGGTCACTACAGGGCGGTAATTACACGTTCTGATGTTAAACCCTCATGATTCTGAAGTCACACCTTCACATTCCAGGATCCATGCTTAGGCAGAAGAAGAAACTACTGCAGATTAAAAGTTGTGACCACCTAAGTAAGGAAAAATAATGCCAATAATTACAGTTGTGAAAAGTTAATTTTTTTTTAAAAAGCCCTATCTTTTCCAGACACAAGTACCGGGAGGCTGTAAGTTTTATGACACCTTTTTTCCATTTCTTATACCAAACATTTTGCCCATTAGTTCACAGTGACGTCAGTGAGCCTAAACAGTCATGGTCTCGGTTCAGTTTCTTTTATTATGTCTGCGCGCACGCGCGCACACACACATGCAGTTACACACACACACACTCACACACATGCAGTCACACACATGTATGCAGTCACACACATAAGCGCAATACACACACACACACACACACACACACACACACACCCCACACACACACACAGAGTCCACACACACATGCAGTCACACACACACACACACACACACAACACACACACACACACACACACACACACACAAACACACACAGAAGCTGAACAGGCCATGACTAACTTCCTGAAACTGACACAACACACCCAGGTTCCCCTTTGCCCGTCCTTCACCCCCCACCCCTCACTTTATATATATATCTCTCTCAGTGTCTATGGGTGGGAGGGTGAGTGGGTGGGTGGATGGATGGATGGGTGGGTCTATGGATGGGTACACAATGGATGTATGGATAGGTGGGTGGGTTGTTGGTGGGTGGACAGTTGGATTTACAGATGGATGGTGGGTCTGTGGTAGATGGATGATCGATTCGATTGATAAAGATCGGTGGATGGATGGGTGGTGGTGGGCCTGTGGATGGGTGGGATGGGTAATCGAGGATGGGTGGGCGTACGGGTGGGAGGATGGATGTCTCCCGACAGTCTGTTTTTTCACTCCTCTCTGCCCCTCAATGAAAAGAGCAGTGTAACAGCCAGAATGTAAGATGAATGGTCAGTTAGAGCTGTGTGCTAATAAAGCAAAAGCTTCAATAAGACAGTCTTGTGTATCAATTACCATACCAAGTGTGCGTGTCTGCACGCGCCTGTGCATGTTTGCCTGATTGCATGCCATCAGCAAGCATGTGTGTTGTTGTGTATACAGTGCTTGGGTGTGTATGCATGCGTGCTGGTGTGTGTTCGTGTGTGCGTGCGTGCCGTGTGTGAGTTATGTACGTATGTGATAGTGCGCCGCAGCCAGCGCCTGTATGTCTGCTTGCAAGAAGTCTGTGCTATCATGTATGCGTTCTTAACGGAAGAATAACGTCTCAAAAATGAATTCTGGTCCTAATTATTTGTAATCATCGTCATCAAAACGATCAGCTGCCAGGGGATGACATCAGTAAAACAAACGAACAATTTTTGTCTTTGCAGAGAGAACTCTAGGAATCCCTCAAAAACCTAAAGCCTATTTAAAAAAAATGACCTAACGAAAAATGATGTCTGTCAATCGAGGACCAATAAAATGTCGGACATATTATCAAAAGATACGTTTTGATAAAAAATAGAAAGAGAGAAATAAAGCAGAACAGACAGAAAATTTTTAAACATGAGAAAAAAGGCAGGCAGTTCAAATAAGAGTCGGAGATGAGATAAAAAATAAAATTCAAGAAAGAAAAACCTCACCTTCCCCCAAACGACCCATTCTTTTCTTAAAATCAAGAAGACAATAAAAATGTAGCATGCAACATCATCTTCATTGAATGATCAAGAACAAACAGCAGGCAGACAAATACGCAAAAATAAAAATACCCACACACAAGTGAAAAGATTCTAACCTTTGTCCAGACGACCAATGGATGACTCCAACACACACTTAAAGTTCGAAGCTGATCACATAATAATCTCCACACAACTGGCCCTTGCTTTATTGCAAACCCGAAACGTGTATTTCTTTTTGTCCACCCCCCCCCCCCCTTTTATTTCCACACCTACACAAACTTGGAAGAGGGGCATTTTGCCAACAACAGTCGTAAATACCATCGCTCCAGTCACTTTCGTCTGCTTCCCCGCATGAAAAAGCGCCCCCTGCCGTCACTATCTTCTGTCTGTCGCAGCGACTGTCTGTAATTTTATTAATAGTAGCAGTAGAAGTAGTATCTTTTTCTCGTTTTCTAGTAGTAGTAGTAGCAGCAGTAAGTGTTATTATTATCACCATCCATCACACACCCACACCCACACCACACCACCACACCACCACCACAAAACTCCACAACACCAACAACCACACCACACCCATACAACCACACACCAACCACCACACATACCCACCATAAAAACACCAACCACATCACAACCCCACCACAAAACACCACCAAAACCACCAACCACCACAAAACACCAACCACACCACCACACACACCCCAACACCACACACACCAACATCACACACCACATCACCACCAACACACACACCATACACCACACACCATACACACCACCTACCACAACACCAAACACACCCACATGCACCACACCACACCACCAACAACACCCCCACTACACCAACACATCACACAACACATACCACACACACACACGCAACACACCACACCACATACACACACACCACACACACCACTCCCAACACCACACACCACCACCACACCACACACACCACTACACCACACCACATCACACATCAACCACCAACACACCCACAATACCACACCACTAACCACACCACCCCACACCACATCACACCACCACATTACACCCACACACCATTACCACACACATCACCCACACCACCCAACCACCACACCACACCACACCAACCACACCACCAACACACACTACCACACACACCATCACACACACAACACCCCAACCAACCACACCACACCACACTACCAACACCACACCACACAACACCCCACACACACACCACCACATTACACCACACCCTCACCACCCAACATACACAACATCACCAAACCACACCCAACTCCAGATACACCACACACACCACCAACCACACAACACACCACACCACTACACAACCACACATCACACCCACACACCCCACACCACACCACACCACCAACACCACACACACCACCACAACCACCACACCACACCGCAACAACACACCACCACAACACACACACCACCACAACAACCCACCACCACACACCACACACACCACACACAACCCACCACACAAAACCACCACACCACACACACACCACCACACCACACAACACCACACCACACCAACCCACTAAAAGCACACTACCACACATACCACATCACATTACCACAACACCACCCCACTCCCACACCAACACACACCACCCCAAACCACACACCACACTTCACCACCACACCACTCCACCCACAATAACCCCAAACAACATACACAACCACACACCACACACCACACCACACACACCACCACACCCTCCACACTTACCATCACACCCGCACCACACCACCACACACCAAATCACATCACACACACCATCACAAACCACACCACACCACCACACTACACCATACCATACCACAATACCAACGCACCATCACACCACACCACACCACACCACACTCACACTCTCCACACCACACCACACCACACCTCATCACCACACCACCACTACACACCACCATACACACCACAACCACACACACACACACACACACACACACACACACACATGACTAGAAGCAAGGACTGCTAGCAGTCTGCTCATTGCCGTCTTACTGGTGTAAGGGAAACAACCTCTTTTAGTAGCTAGTAGAACACAGAAAACAGTGAGGTGAGCTCCCTTAAAAACCCAAGCTCAGTAACGGTCAGTGATAGACAGGGTCTTCTGACAACAAACATGTAATGCATGACATTAATAATTCAGTGGCAGCAAACGGCACACACACACGCACGCACGCACGCATACACATACACATACACACACATGCACGTGCGCATCGCGGGTGCGCGCGCACACACACACACACACACACACTACACACACTATAAATACACGCTGCGCGCATGCGTACACAGCACACACACATCACATACACACGCAAATACATAGACAAGCTTGTGCGTGCGTGCGCACACCACACACACATACACAGACAACCGCTCGCAAACACTTTCTGCTCGCACACCTACACAAACAAACACGCACGCACACCACACACATATGCACGTGCGCATCACGCGCGCACACACACCCTACATACACACCACTACATACACACGCTTGCGTGCGCGCCAAATACCAACACGCCGCACACACACAGCTCGCACACACACACACGCACACACAACACACCTATGCAGTACAGCGCGCACACACCACACACACACCACACGCACAACACACACACATACAAACACACGCTCCGCACACACAACCCCAGCACACCACACACACACACACACAAAACACACACCAACACACACACACACGCACGCACGCACGCACGCACGCACGCACGTGCACGCATGCAAACCACACACACTCGAACGCGCCACTCACGCACGCATGCAAACTCAAACAAACACACCACAACACACACAACACACACACACACACAACACGCAAACGCACGCATGCGCACACACACACACACACAGACGCGCGCACACACTATGCACTAATTTAGGATGTACGTTTGTCCCGCTGTATCAGGTCTATGTGCCTCGTGTCTCTGTCATCTCATTTCACTCCATTTGGTTTTACTGTCTCGTTGTCTCGTTACTGTCTGTCTGTCTGTCTGTCTGCCCTGTGGGGGGGGGGGGGGGGGTGTATTCTTTCTCTTTCTGTTCTATTCTTCTTCTTCTTTCGTTTTTTTTTTTTTTTTTTTTCTCTTTTTTGTTTCTTTTTTTTTTTGATTTTTATTTCTTTTATTTCTCTGTCTGTTCTGTCTGTTTTGTATTTCTCTGTCTCTCCTTACTCTCATTTTTTCTCTCTGTCTGTTGTCTGTCTGTCGTCTGTCTGTCTGTCGTCTATCATCTCTCCTCTCTCTCTCTCTATCTCTCTCTCTTCTCTCTCTCTTCTCTCTCTCTCTCTCTCTCTCTTCAAGCGAGCGAGCGGTGCAATTTGCGTGTGTGGTGTGTTGTTGTGTGCGAGTGTGTGCGCAAATGCATGTGTGTATATGGGTATGTGTATGAGTACGTGCAAACTGTATGTGTGTCCATGCCTGTGTCTGTCTTATCTTTTGTTGCTCTGTCTCTGTGACTTGACAACTCTCGTGTTGCAGTGGGTTCTTTTGCGTGCAGTAAAAGCATGTTGACATGGGACATGGTTTATAGTCTCATCTGAAAAAGACTAGCAAAACCAGGACACACTCATGAACTAGTGGATGAGGGAAACGTTTAACTTTCTAGGCGGAAGGTTACCGTAGACATCAATCGTTCTGTGTTGTGTGCGTGTGTGTGTGTGTGTGTGTGTGTGTGTTGTGTTTATTTTATATTATTTTTATTTTATTCTTTTATATCGAGGATAATGGAATAAGCACGTATGTGTTTTTATACGTCCAGATCCCCGGGTGTTTGCAGATTTGTGAATTCTTCTCATCTGTTCAACCGGCACACTATGGCGTACTCTTACGAAAAGCGGGAAGGATTTAAACGTGTGCGCAAGTTGTTCTGGTGTGAGGTGTGTGTGTGTGTGTGTGTGTGTGTGTAGCCTATGTCTTTGGTCTCTCATTGTCTTTATTCCTCAGTCTCTTTGCTCTGTGCGTGTCTGTTCTGTGGCTGTGTCTTTTTTCTCTCTTTGTTGTGTTAGATGAAAGAGTAGGGTGAGCTGACAAAAGAAAGCATGGACAGCAGTGATCGGTGTCTAGAGGTAACGCGCCTGTCTAGAAAGGAAAAGTTGGGTCGAAGTGTGCGGTGGTTTGAATCCCGTTTTGGGCCCGAAAAACTTTTCCCCATCCATTAGACCATGAGTGGTGGTCAGTGCGCTAGCCTTTCGGATGAGGACGATAAAACACGAGGTCCCGTGTGTTACAAAAAAATATTTAGCGAACGTTAAGAACCACGGCACAAGGGAGAGTTGTCCCTGGCAAAAATCTTAGAAAAAAAACCACTCTGATGGGAAACAAATACAGTTGCAGACCAAAAAACTATTAAAAAGGGGGTGGCGCTGCCTTGTGGCGAGCGCTCTCCCTGGGAGAGCAGCTGAATTTCCGCAGAGAGAAATCTCGTGACTTAAAGTGGTATAATATAAATAAACACGTTTACAGAAAATATATAGACATACTTTTGAAGACACCTGAATGAAAGCAGAGATTTCGTGGGGATATAGCTAGACATATTAAACAGGCAGAACCCATAAGTTTGTACAGATTGTCTTTTACTTTACTCATGAGAATTAGTTATATGTTATTTTTATTATCAATCCTATTAAGAACTGATTTTACATTTTTCAATTTATATAAAATATATTTTTACTCACATTTCTTATAGCATAAAGAAAATGTATCTTATTCTAAATAATACAAGTATAAATATATAAAAATACAAAAACAATACTAAGAAACTAACTGCATTTCTTTAAAAGATTGTTCTTTCCCTTTGTCTGCTCGCCTGTGTGCATAGTATATATTTGTATATTTCTTTATACATTTGACACCACTTTTGTTATTGTGTCTTTTTTTTATCATAATTTCGTACTGAGCATAACTTCTTGGTATTGCATATAAAAACAAAATTGGTATAAAGTAATAAATGGACAGATAATAAAATAAAGAAACAATGTAAAGGACAGAATCTGGGCCCACCCCTTTTTTTCTTTTTATAGATTCTTTCCCTTAGTTACACGCAACAGCTCTCAATTCTCTCTCTCTCTCTCCTTCTCTCTCTCTCTCTCTACTCTTCTCACTCTCTCTCTCTCTCTCTCTCTCTTACACACACACACACACACACACACACACAACACACACACACACACACACACACACACACACACACACGACACAGACTGAGAAAAAATAGGGAGACAGGGACAGACATACAGACACAGACAGGATTATACAGAGCAGTATACCCTACCAATATTTTGTGTTGTTGCAGCTCTGGAGTTCCAGCGTGTTTGCTGCACTGCTCGCCAGTTGCTGAAAAACTGCAGTTTTCTGCAAGGTTCAGAGTTGTAGGCTGATTTGAAAATGTGAGGCGAAGAAGCGCTGGTGAGGAGGAACAAGTAGTAGCAGACCACAATGTCGGAGGAAGGCAATGATTGTTCATGCCAAGGCCATGTGTGCGTACGTGCAACGTACCCCATTCCCCCCCCCCCCCCCCCCCCCCCACACAACACCCAAACCACACACCAGCCATGCATACGGTGTGTGTGTGTGTGTGTGTGTGTGTGTTGTGTGTGGTGTGTGTGTGTGCCTGCGTGCGCGCGTGTGTGCGTGCTTGAGTGTGCGCGCGCGCTGTGCGTGTGAAAGTGTTTGCATGTGTGCGATTTTACTTCTTTACCACTGAATTATTAGTTTCATTGGGTAAGTTCAACTTGTTAAACTATGATCAGAATCACTGACTGTTCATGAGCATGGAGTATTACAGGGCAGAGATAACTGCTGCAGCCTTCGTACTTAATACAGAGGTTGTTTCCATTACACTGCTGTTGAAGCAAGCCAGAAACATAGAGTATTTTAGGCTGTTAAGAAAGGATTTTTGTCTGTTGGTTGGTCGATTGTCAGCTGTCTGTCTGCCCGTTTGTCCTCTCTGTTGTCTCTTGTATGTCTCTCAATCTGTCTCTCTGTCTGTCTCTCAATCTGTCTCTCAGTCTGTCATCTCTGTCTGTTCTCAATCTGTCTCTGTCTGTTCTCTGGTCTGTCTCCCAATTTGTCTCTCTGTCTCTCAAATCTATCTCTCGGTCTCGTCTCTCAATCTGTCCTCTGTCTGTCTCTCACTTGTCTCTTTGATCTGTCACCCAATCTGTCTCTGAATCTGTCTTTCTGTATGTCTCTCAAATCTGTCTCTCAATCGGTCTCTCTGTCTGGTCTCTCAATATGTCTCTGTTGTCTCTCTGTCTGTCTCTCAATCGTCTCTCAATCTGTCTATCTGTCTGTTTTTCAGTCTGTCTCTCTGTCTGTCTCTCAATATGTTCTCTGCAGTTCTCTCAATCTGTCTGTCTCTCTGTTCTGGTTTCTCAATCTCTCTCTTCTGGTCTGTGTCTCTGCCTGTCTCTCAATCTGTCTTCTGTCTGTCTCTCAATCTGTCTCTCAATCGGTCTTCTGGAATCTGTCTTTCTGTCTGTCTCTAAATCTATCTCTCTGTCTCTCTGTCTGTCTCTCTGCCTGTCTCTCTCTCTGTCTTCAGTCTTGTCTCTCTGTCTGCTCTCAATCTATCTCTCTGTCTCTCTGTCTGTCTCTCAGTCTGTCTCTCTGTCTGTCTCTCAATCGGTTCTCTCTGTCTGTCTCTCTGTCTGTCTTTCAATCTGTCTCTCTGTCTGTCTCTCAATCTTATTCTCTGTCTGTCTCTCAGTCTGTCTCTCTGAATGTTTCTCAGTCTGTTTCTCTGTCTGTCTTCAATCTGTCTCTCTGTCTGTCTCTCAATTAGGTCTCTCTGTCTTTCCGTCTGTCTCTCTGTTGTCTCTCAATCTGTCTCTCTGTCTGTTTCTCAGTCTGTCTCTTCATTTGTCTCTCTGTCTCTCGTCTGTCTCTCTGTCTGTCTTTCAATCTGTCTCTTCAATCTGTCTCTCTGGTCTGTGTCGTCTGCCTGTCTCTCAAAATCTCTCTCTTCTGTCTGTCTCTCAGTCTGTTCTCTGTCTGTCTCTCAATCTTCTCTTCAGTCTGTGTCTCTGTCTGGCTCTCATTCTGTCTCTCATGTCTGTCTTCTCTGTCTCTCTCTCTGTTCTGTTCTCTCAGGCTGTCTCTCTGTCTGTTCTCTCCCAATCTGGCTCTCTGGCTGTCTCTCTGTCTTTCTCTCTGTTCTGTCTCTCGTCTGTCTCTCAATCGTCTTCTCGGTCTGTCATTTCAATTTGTCTCTCTGTCTCTCAAGTGCTGTCTCTCTGTCTTTCAATCTGTCTCTCAATTCTCTCTCTGTCTGTCTCTCTGTCGGTCTCTCAGTCTGTCTCCGTGTCTGTCTCTCATCTCTCTCTCTGTCTGTCTCTCAGTATGTTCTCTCTGTCTTCTATCAAATCTGTCACTTGACTGTCTCTATGTCTGTCTCTCAGTCTGTCTCTCTGTTTCTGACTCCAGTGTGTCTCTCTGTGTCTGTCTGTCTGGCTGTCTCTTAGTCTGTCTCTTGTCTGTTCTCTGTCTGTCTCTCTGTCTGTCTCTCAGTCTGTCTCTCATCTGACTCTCTGTATGTCTCTATGTCTGTCTGTCTGTCTCTCTGTCTGTCTCTCATCGTCTCTCTATCTGTCTCAATCTGTCTCTCTGTCTCTCAATCTGTCTCACTGTCTATCTCTCAATCTGTCTCTCTGTCTTCTAATCTGTCTATCTGTCTGTATCTCAGTCTGTTCTCTCTATCTGTCTCTCAATCTGCTTCTTTGTCTGTCTCTCAAATCTGTCTCTGTCTGTCTCTCAAATCTGCCTCTCAATCTGTCTATTGTCTGTCTCTGTCTTTCTCCATCTGTTCTCTCTGTCTTCTCTCCAGTGTTCTCTTGTCTCCCAATCTGGGCCTCTCTTTCTTCTCTCTTTTCGGTCTTCACCTTCTCCTATTCTGTATCTCTGTCTATCTTTCAATCTGTCTCTCTGTATGTCTCTCAACTGTCTCCTAATCTGTCTCTCTGTCTATCTTTTTAAATCTGTCTCTCTGTCTGTCTCTCTTTTCAATATGTCTCTCTGTCTGTCTCTCTGTCTTTTTTCAATCTGTCTCTCTGTCTGTCTCTCTGCGTGTCTCTATTTTTATTATGTTGTCTAGTCGCTCTATCAGTTTGTATGCATGACTGTCTCAGTGTGTGTGTTGTGTGTGTGTGTGTGGGGTGTTGTTGTGTGTGTGTGTGTGTGTGTTGTTGTGTCTGTGTCTGTGTATGTAAGGTGACTCGGTGTGTGTGTGTGGTACGGTTTGTGTCGTGTGTCTGTGTGTCTGTGTATGTAAGTGTGACTGTGTGTTGTGTGTGTGTGTGTGTGTGTGTTGGTTGTGTTGTGTTCGTGTTGTGTGTGTGTTGTGTGTGTGTGTGTGTGTGTGTAGCCCTATCGTCTTTTGTCTGTCATTGTCTTTATCCCTCAGTCTCTTTGCTCTGTGCCTGTCTGTTCTGGGCTGTTGTCTTTTTCCCTCTCTGTGTTGTAGTTAGATTGAAAGAGAATGAGAGGGGAGAGCTGGACAAAAGAACAGCCGTATGGACAGCAGTGGATCGGTTGGTTATGAGGTAACGCGCTGTCTAGAAAGCGAAAAAGTCCAGGTCGGAAAGTGTTGCGGTGATTTGAATCCCGTGTGGGCCCGAAAACTTTTCCCCATCCATTAGACCATGTGTGGTGGTTCTGGGCGCTAGTCTTTCGGATGAGACGATTATACCGAGGTTCCCGTGTGTTACCACAGGAATATTTAGCGCCGTAAAGAAACCCACGGCAACAAGAGAGTTGTCCTGCAAAATTCGTAGAAACATGCACAAAAAACAGACCAAAAAAAACCCCAAAAAGGGTGGCGCTGTCCTTGTGGCGACGCGCTCTCTTTCCCGAGGGAGAGAAGCACTGAATTTCACGAAATAGAAATTCCTGACTTTAATGTGGTATAAATAAATTAAATACATTTACAGAAAAAATATAGAGACAGATTTATGAATAACACAGAGATGAGCAGGATTTCAAGAGGTATAACGGTAATATATAAAACAGGCAGAACCATAAGTTTGTACAGGATTGGTCTTTTTTACTTTATTCATGCGAAATAGTTATATGTATATTTTACTGTCATCTTTTAGAACATAGATTGTACATAACTATTATATAAATTGATTTTACTCAAATTCTGTAGCATAGAGAAATGTTCAAAGTCTAAATAATTAAAATATAGATAAATAAGTATAAAAACATTGTTAAGAGAAACTAAACTGCTACTTCCTTAAAAGATTGTTCTTTCCCTTAGTCTTGCACGCATCTGTGCATAGTATTTTTATATATTTTCTTTGTACACCTGACATTTTTGTTATTGGTGTCGTTGTTTTCATCATAAACTATAACTGATCCATTAATTTTCTTGTACTGTATATACAAACAATGGTCTTAAGAAATATAAAAGGACAGATAAACAAAAAAGAGAAACAATGTGAAGGAACAAAACTGCAATTTTATATTTAGATTCTTCCCTTAGTCTCACGCCAACCGCTCTCCAAACTCTCTCTCTTCTCTCCTCTCTCTCTCTCTCTCTCCTCTCTCTCTCTCCTCTCTCTGAAACACATACACATTCACGCACGCACGCACGCTCACACACCTCGCTCTCACACACACACACACACACACACACACACACCACAACACACACACACACTCACACCAACCCACACACACACACACCTGTCCACACACACACACACACTCACACAAATGAACACAGACTGAGAAAAATAGGGAATAAGGGACAGACATACAGCACAGACAGATTATACAGAGCAGTATACCGCTACATTATTTTGTGTGTAGAGCTCTGAGATCTGCGTGTTTGCTTGCACTGCTCGCCAGTTGCTGAAAAACTGCAGTTTTCTGCAAGTTCAGAGTTGTAGGGCTGATGAAGTGAGGGAAGAAGGCGCTGGGAGAGGCAACAAGAGTAGCAGACAACAAAGTCCCAGGGAGGCAATGATGATTTTCATACGCAGGCCATGGTGTGCGTATTGTGCTCGGCGCGTAGCGCGCATTCCAGCATCTACGCGCGAGCGCAAGCACGCACACAACGTAGGTACCCCCCTTCCCCCCACACTACACACCCATATACACACACACCAGGCATGCATACCTGTTTGTGTGTGTGTGTGTGTGTGTGTGTGTGTGTGTGTGTGTGCCTGCGTGCGCGCGTGCGTGCGTGGAGTGCGCGCGCGCGCCCGTGCCTGTGAAAGTGTTTGCTTGTGTGCAGTTTACTGCCACTTGAATTATTAGTTTCATTGGTTAAGATCAACATGTTAAACTTTGATCAGAGATAACTGTGCTCTGCCTTCGTATACTTAATGACTGAGGTTGTTTCCTTACACTTGCTGTTGAAGCATGCACCAGAAGTAGGAGTCCTCGTATTTATGGGCTGTTAAAGAAAAGGATTTTTTGTCTGTTGGTGGTCGTTCGATCTGTCAGCCTGTCTGTTGCCATTTGTCTCTCTGTCTGTCTTCTGTCTGTCTTCTCAATCTGTCTCTCTGTCTGTTCTCAATCTGTCTCTTTGGTCTGTCTCGCAATCTGTCTCTCTGTTCTCTTTATCTGTCTCTTGTCTGTTCTCCAATCTGTCTTTCAATCTGTCTCTCTGTCTGTCTCTCAATCTTGTCCTCTCTGTCTGTCTTCCACTGTCTCTCTGTCTCTCATCTGTCTCTCATTCTGGGGTGTCTGTCTCTCTGTCTCTCTTTCAATCTGTCTCTCTGTCTGTCTCTCCAATTCTGTCTCTCTGTGTGGACGCTGGTTCACTATCTTTCATCTGTCGCTCTCTCTTTCTGTCTCTAAATCTGTCTCTCTGTCTCTCTGTCTATCTTTCAATCTGTCTCTCTGCTGTCTCTTATTTGGGTTCTGTTTCTAGCTATAGAGCTTTCAGTTGGTATGCAAGAACTGTCTGTGTGTGTATGATGTGTGTGTGTGTGTGAGTGTGTGTGTGTGTGAGAGAGAGAGGAGAGAGAGAGGGAGAGATGAGAGAGAGAGAGAGAGAGAGAGAGTTGTGTGTGTGTGTGTGTGTGTGTGTGTGTGTGTGGTGTGTTGTGTGTGAGTGTGGGTGTTGTGTGTGTGTGTGTGTGCGCGCGTGTGTGTGTTGCGAACGTTTGCTGCCACTGATTTTTCATTTTCATTGATTTTATTTTAAGATTCTTTATCAGATATCACGGACCGCTTCTCCCGGCACAGGGGGTTACGAGGGAACTTAGTGCTGTTACCTTCCTAGCTTTACAGAGGTTGTTTCCCTTGATATTATCACAACAATTCGCTTGACTGTGTGTATATTTTCCTCTCTGTCTGTCTGTCTTCTGGACTCTTTTTCTGTCTCTATCTTTGCCCACTCACAGATACATGTGTGGCACACACACAGTCATGCGTGCGCGCGCACACACCACACTCACACAAACGTCATGAACGCGTACACACACTCGCGCGCACGCACGCACGGCACAACACGGCCAGCGCGCACAAACACACACCACACACACATACACACACACACACATACCACAACACACACACCCACACACACACACACACACACACATGCTCGCTCGCATGCACGTGCGCGCACACTCATTTAACAGGTGATGTGTGCATCAAAATTACACACTCACACAACATACCCCAGAGGCACACGCACACACCAGGCAATGGTATACTTAAAATAGACATGTTTGCACACAATGCATATGCATGCGCCGTGCACACACACACTCATCACCAGACACACACACGGTGCGCACACACACACACATACACACACACATCATTACATCACACACTCGCACGCACGCCATCACACACATGCACGCACGCGCGCACACACACACACACACACATACTCTTTTTGGTTGTTGTGGTGTTGTTATTGTGGTGGTGGTGGGGGTGGGGTTCTGGTTTATTTTGCTTTTTGTTTGTTTTGGGTTTAGGGTGGTTTTCTTGGGGGAGGGGGCTCTTTTTCTCGTCTTTTGTTAGTTCTATATTGTTCTTCATTTGTCTTGGATGTTATTCTTGTCCTATGTTAGTTATTGTCGCTGTTGTTGTAGTGTACGGATGTTGGTTTTGTTTGATTGTTTATTTCCTGATTGTGGTGTTCTTGTTGATCATTTTTTTGTTTGTTTTATTCAGTTGTTGTATGGTTGAAGGTTTGTGGTGTTTATGTGTGTGTGAGGGGGGGGGGGTGGGAGCAGTTGTGTTGGTTTTTAATAATTTTTATTCTGTTTTGTCTTTCTTTGTTTGTTTTGGTTGGGTGATTTGGTTTTTTCTTTGTTGCTTGTTTGTTTGTGGTATTGTCGGATATTTTTTTTCAAGATTTTTGAATTATTTGAATTGTATGGTTTCAATATTTTTCTGGGGTTTTTTGTTTTGTTTTTAATTCATACATGCATATGTTATTGTATTTTTCTTGTTTGATTTTGGTATAGTTTACCATAGATTAGGTTTTTTTATTCCTATGTCTGCATATACATTATCTTTTTTTCTCAGCTTTTTTTTTCTTTAGATAGATGGCTTGATGAAAAAAAGCAAATGCACTGCTTATTTAATGTACCATCTGAAAATAAAAGTTTGACTTTGACTTTGACTTTGACTTTGACACACACACGCACACACACACACACACACACAGAGTGGGAATCCATTGGATGTCCAGGTCTGTCGCCAGGACGAAAGGGGTGGGGGGTGCGTACGCAGGCGCGGGTGCACGCTTGCACACGTGCGTACACACACAATCACACAACATGCGCGCGCGCTCGTGCCACGCTCGCTTCTCTCTCTCTCCCTTTCCTTGCACGCAAGCGCTCACACACATCACACCACACACACACTGTCGAGAGGGGGGTATTCTGGAGAGGGACCGGAAAAGGGAAAGAACAATGGTGGATTATTTGAAATCTCAGTAGCATTTTTCGTTACACAAGGTAAGGCTAGGCCAAGGCTTTCTGCCTAGATGTGGGTGCCTAGAAACAGAGGAAAACGACATGGAGAAGGGTTATGATGTGGAGACAGTCACACTTCACAGAGATAGGAAGGTGGAGTCTTGTGGACACATTTGAAACAGTGGGTACCCATACTATACTTTTACTTAGCTGTGGTGTGTTCATATTTTGATTTTTTTCTTGCACAGTCGAGCAGCATACGTTTGTGCCTGTCGTCTGTGTGAGGGAGTGGATTGATGATGCTGGCATTACCAGCTTCAAAGACAAAACAGTGTCCATCGTGAATGAATAGATGTGGACAGCTGGATGTTGCATCAGTGCGACAGATACTTGATAATTGCACAAGTATTCACCAGCACTGGATTAAAACAAAAAACTAGAGTAGAAAAGCAGAGGTTAATCTACTCCACAATATTTTTTTCAGAACTGTGATCAGTGGACAGATACTGAGAATTGCACAAGTATTCACCACCACTTGATTAAAACCAAAACTAGAAGTGAGAAAAGACAGCGTTAATCTCTCCAACAATTTTTTCTTCAGAACTTTAGCCATTTGTAAAGACGACAGCCTGCAGTGAGTTGGCGAAGAGGGAAGCCAGAAAGAGAGGCAAACAGCGAAAGTAGATCTCTGGGGGCAATGCTGCATAGAAAACAGATGATACAAACTGTAGCAACTCACAGAAACATAGAAAAAAATTCACAAAGTGTCAGAGCTGATGAATCAGTAGCTGTGTTGTGGGTGTGTGAAAGTGAAAATGGATTCGGCTAGCTCAGGGACAGAAAATATATCATTTAATGTTTTTTTAGTTCTAAAATCTGAATGGAGGGGGATTTGGGCCTTTTTGTTTTAGTTAGGGGTGGGTTTTTTGTTTGTTTGGGGTGGGGGTGCTTTGGCTTGGTTGTTTTTTAAGATTGCAGATTTTAAGGTGTATGTGTGTTTGTGTGCGTTTTGTTGTGTTTTGACATGTTGTACTTTACAGTTTTCTTGGCTTGATGTTTTTTTTTTTTTTTGGGGGGGGGGGGAGGGGGGGGGGGGGGGGGGGTGGTTTTCCATGGTAGGTTTTTTTCTCTTATTTTTGGAGTTTCAATTTTGTTTTTTTTAGGGGAGGCGGTTTGGGTTTTTTCAATTCAATATGCTGTTTGTTTTTATTTTTGTTTCTTACATAGACTATAATTATTTATTTGGTGCTTTGTTTCAGCAACAATCAGCCATTCACCAGGATTTCTGACAGCACTGATTGAAGCTGCCCTTTTGGAAGGCAACATTCCTTCAGGTAAATTAAAAAAAAAATTTATTTGTTTATTTTGAGGATAATGGAATAAGTACTCTGTGTCCTTTTTTTACATCCAGTTCCTATGTGTATGCAGTTTTGTAAATTTTGTCATCCATTCACTACTCTTCCGAAAAGCGGAATGGGTATTAACGTGTGCAAAAGATTTCTGCGTGCATTCACACACAGGACCTCAGTTTATAGTCTCATCCTTAGAACTTTTGGTGTGGGTGTTTGTGGGTATGTGCATGCACATGTGAGAGAGAGTAAAATGCAGTATTTTTTGTCAGTCTAGCGTGGTGCATTGCTGTGTAGTGTATTGAGAAGGAGAAAAAGCTGTAATCTGTATCAATTAATATATCATTAGCTTTTTACCCATTGACAAAATTGATTAGTTTTAATGTTTTTGATTTTAAAGCAAATACATTTTTTTTTAATGGACACTGAACTCAGTAGTATTGAAATTAACCCTTTTTATAAGACTTCTATTGGTGAAAAATAATCCATAGTTTGTTGTGAATAATATTTATTTATTTTATTTTATTCTTTTATTTCGAGGATAATGGAATAAGCACTCATGTGCTTTTCTACATCCAGTCCCTGTGTGTATGCAATTTCATAATTTTTGTCATCCATTCCCATTTTTAAAAGAATTGTTAAATTGTTAACTGAATTGTTAAATTGTTAAATCAATAAATGTTCAGATGTACCACTGCATTGTTAGTAACAGTAATTTTAAATGTTATCATCCATGCCTTGTGAGCATGCCAAGCATGGCATGTGTTTTGTAGTGTGTTTGAGAGCTATGATAAGATATGGGTGCTTTTTCCTGCATCTGTAAAGAAAGTTTATATGTAAAATCTTCATATTAGTGTTTTATATATATAAATGTATGGAATTTTTATTGCGCCAAATCTTGTAATACAAACAGAATAAAAGCGTTGCAATTCAATTCATTTGATTTATACACAGGCAAAGTTAAGTCTACATAATAACACAATAAACATATATATAAATTATAATAATATTACATGGTATTACTTATATAGTTGGGTCTGTTCAAATTCTATTTTTTCTTTTACTTGGGTAGGCAGTCTAGTCCCACGAGAGTGCCACCATTTTTTACTCTTTTTTTTATATATTTTTATTTTTATTTTTTTAAAGAGCTTTGCCTGGGGAGCTCTCTTGCACAGCAGCGTTTCAGTGTGAAGGCTGGAAGGTGTGTATGTGATAGAAATGAACCTCTGTCTCCTCTTTGAATTCTGATATGCACACACGCACACTGAAGCGTGGCAGATATGAATGGCAGCTTTTTTGTGTAGGGGAGGTTTGAGCATTCGGTGTCCTGTGGCAGGAAAGCCCATTTCCAGTGTCAGTTGCAATCGGAATGGTAAGAATCTGGCAATGTTTTCCAGGACCATATGACAAGCGCTGTGTTTCTTGTGTGCCGCTGTTGATGCAGGAAAAACTGGCAGGAAGCTGAAGAGTTCAGTCCACTACCACGTCTGCAAAGTCCTCTTCTTTTCAGCCTGGGTCCATTCATGAATTTAATTCTTCATTAAGGTGAGGAGTTCAGAATATGATTTGTGGCTCCATTGGTGTAGTCACATGCACAGACATGACATGCTCTTCAAGGGAGAGTTAATAAGCCATTGCAATGTCTGTTGTATTAATGGTCAGTACATGCACCACTGGCTTTTCTTGATCTTGTGTAGACATAATTCCCTGTAGGACGCAGTGTGGCTGCCTCCTGGTGAGTTAAAGATGGTTGTTGCGCAGTGATCTTGAGATAAATGTACCTCATCTGTTCTGTTGACAGAATCGAGGATTGGTAAAAATGGTTGTGGTCTGTGTTGCAGATACCATGCTGGAAGAATTCCTTCCACCCTCTTGCCATGCGGGATCTCAGCATTGAACCCCCTGAATTATCACCGCAAGGCCAGTTGTTGAGGAGTTTGGGAAAGCTCGTTGGTTGAGAGTCTGTGACAGACAGGCTAGAGTAAGTTCGTGCATGGGTGAAACTTTATGCTTCATAGCGGAGTTCCCTGTTTATACCACTCTAGTACTCTTTGTCATTAAATTGTTTTTTATGGCAGATTATCTTTCGGATTAGAAATGGCTTGTTGTCGTCAAATAAACTGGTAGTGGATAGCAGAAACATTCATCATCTATCAATTACTTTCAGAAAAAAGTGATCAACCAAAAAACACAGGGAAGTTACCAACGAGAAGGCATTTCTCTGAAGATGGGCGGTTGTGGTCATTTTGAAAACTCTAGAAAGACCATTACTTTTTGGCTCTTGATTTCCGTTTTGAGTAAATTTCATTTTGCATACAAGGATTCTGTTTTACCAAGGGGTTGGACTGTGCAGAGGAAAAGATTTGGTAATAGGTGAATTTAATTTCATAGATAATAAATTTGCTTGTGTGAGCCTTCATGAGCATTCCACTGGCAAAGAGTTGACAGGATGATCGTGTTCACTGTCTGGAAAGTACACGGGCAAAGAGATGATGAGGAGGTCTAAATTGTCTTGGCCTTTATCAATTTTTACTTTTCACTCCATAGACAGTGGATGGGGACTTGCATCACGTTTCTTTGAACAAGGGTAAAAGTAATGTGTATGTGAGCTAGTCTGATAAAAACTGCATATCCATTATTAGTGAAGGTCTTGTGGAATTTTGTCAAAGTTTTGCATGAAGCTGAAAGTGTCGAGCTACTCAGTTGTGTGAGATAAGACGGAGAAAAAGTTTGCAAAGAATAATGGGCATTATGGCTCATTTCTAGCTGATCTTCCACTCTGCCAAATACGCAGATCAGTACATAACCAGTGTGTTTTATTTACCAATATTCTGCTGCATCTTGTGAAGACCAAAAAAATAACGATGCCTGTCGTGATGAAGCCCTGATGTAACTTCTGAGTTGGCTTGAGATGAAATGAACTTCGATCTGTGTGTTAGGGGTTCAAGGTTAGATGTAGAAGCGGCTGGGTACCTGCATGCAATGTTAATAATAATGGGGCTATGCATACAGATCAAAGCTGCAGATCTAGGATGTTCAGAGGACACTACTGGGGAGACTTTTAGCATTTCCAGCTGTTAAGTGCATGACGATGAGATAATGTGGGAGCTGTTTTAAACTTACTTGGGGGAACTTTTGGGTTTTTTTTTGTTTATTGTTATTTTTTTTTTTTTTTTTTGTGGTCATATGTCTGTGTGTGTGATGTGGTTGTTGTTACCATGATTGAAGTAGTGTGTGTGTGTGTTGTTTGAAAATGATCAAGTTCCAAAAAAAAAAAATGATCTTTTATTGAGAGTAAAAGATTATGTTTTATATCAGCTTTTTTTTCATCTTCCCCACGCACGCACGCAACGCGTGGTGTGTGTGTGTTTTTTCTTCTCTATTTTTTTAAGATCATTTTCTTTCAAGGGTAATGAATAAGTAATTTTGTTGTGTGTGTGTGTGTGTGTGTGTGTCAATATGTGTGTGTGTGGTGTGTGTCGTGTTTCTTTGGATTGATTTGATTTTCAAGGAAATTGATATGAGTACTGTATTGTTTTTTTTTCAGCAGTCTAATGTCCCGGGGGGGGGGGGGGGGGTGGGGGGGTGTTTGTTTCTGAGCTAAAATATACAGCAATGACAGTCATATTATACATGGTTTTTTGTTCTGTGCTGTGAAAATGGTATGGTGGCTATCTATCAGTTGAAATAGTATGTACCGCTGCTAAGGTGTTAGTTAGGCTAGAGTGGGTGAAAAAACTTTAAACCCGATTTTCTCAGAATGTGAAATCGCTGTGTCACCCATTTCATAAACACCCATAACTAGAATTTGCCAATTTTATAGGTAGAATAATGTATCATACATCAAAGAAAGGTAATGATCTGTAGATTTCAGAAAATGTAACAACTCAATTTGACCAATGATACCTCAAGTTCCTTTTTGTAAAAAGGGTCACATTTTACACCACCAATTCACTGTCCATATCTATACAGGTTCAAAAGTTTTTAATGAATAATCTACAAGGTACTGTCTTTATTGGTCCCATTGCAGGGCATTTTAGGTTTTGGCCAAAATTAGACCCCAATATTTGAAACTTTTGGTTAGTATAGCCCTTAGATAAAAATTGGACGTAATCTATGTCATTGCATATCTATTAAGCAATGTAAAAATGTAGTCATAAGATGCTATCTTATCCAACCTGTTGGACCTCAAAAAACATGGCTTACGTGCTATTTGAGTAATACCGCCAATCATAACGATGAGGCAATTTTACAAAGTATATCCTTTTTACCTTCAAGATAGAGAGCTGATTCTTTTTTGTAGGTATCTATTTAGTAATATTGACATTGTATATGGAAATTGTTTATGGGGTTGATTGTAGTGCTTCCACAACAGGTCCTTTCCAACTAAGGCTTCCATACAGTTTAAATGGCTGGATAATGTACCGCCATTTTAGACACCCATAACTTTTGAAAAAATAGAGATAGAGACATAATTCTTTTTTTGTTGTGTTTGTTTTAAAAAGTTCTTTTCAAAATTATCATTTTTATGTACACAAATGCTGTATAAAATTTTGGCTGCTGCTACCTACTCTGGGTCTGTTCAAATTCTTATTTTATTTTTTTAAAGAGCTTTTGCCAGGGGCAGCTCTCTTGCACAGCAGCGTTTCAGTGTGAAGGCCTGGGGAAGGTGTGTAGTGAGAAAGGAAACCCTTGTACTCCACATGAATTCTGACTGCACACACGCACCACTGAAGCGTGGAAGAATGCGCAGCTTTTTTGTGTGGGGAGGGTCTTTGAGCATTGGTGTCTGTGGCAAGGAAGCCCATTCTCCAGTGTCAGTGCATGTGAATGGTGTCGAATCCTGCTGCCAATGTTTTCCAGACCAATACTGAGCATCGCGCTGAGTTTTCTTGCTGTGCGCTGTTGGACTGCAGGAAAAACTGGGGACATGAAGATGAAGAGTTCAAGTCCACTCCACGGCTGCAAATGTCCTTTCTTCTTCCAGGCCTGGTCATGTCATGAATTAATTCTTCATTAAGTGAGGAGTCGGATCTGAGTTGAGGCTCATTGGTGTAGATACATGCAAGACATGACAAAGCATTCAAGGGAGAGTTAAATAAGCCATTGCATTTCAGTTGTATTAATGACGTACATGCACACTGGTATCAAGTTCATGTGAGACATAATACCTGTTGATGCAGTGTGGCTGCCTCCTTGTTTTTAAGTGAATTGAAGATGTTGTATGCGCAGTGATCATTGTGGAAAAATGAACCTCCCAGTTCTGTTGGACGGAACGAGGATTGTTAAAGTTGTTTTGGTCTGTGTTGCAGATACATGCTGAAGAATTCCTTCACCCTCTTCCAGCATGCGGATTCTAGCATTTGACACCCCCTGAATTCACCGCTAAGGCCATGATGATGAGGAGTTGGGAAAGCAGTTGAGAGCTGTGACAGACAGGGCTAGTGTAAGTTCAGTGCATGGGTGAAAACTGTTCTGGCTTCTATAGCGGATTCCCCTGTTTAATTACACTCTAGTACTCTTTGTCATTAAATTGTTTTATGCAGATTATCTTTCGATTTTGAAATGGCTGTTGTGTCAAAAAACAGGGGGGGGGGGGGGGGGGGGGGGGGGAAGTGGATAGCAGAAACCTTCATATATCATTTATTCTCAGAAAAGTGATCAACAAATAAAACACAGGAAATGTTCCACGATGAGTCATTTCTCTGAAAGATGGGCAGTGGTCATTTTGCAAACTCTAGGAAAAGACCATTACTTTTTTGGCTCTTGATTCCTTCTTGAGTAATTTCATTTTGCAACATGGGATTCTGTTACCAAGAGGGTTTGGACTGTGCAGAGGAAGATTGGTTAAGGTGATTTTAATTTCATAGATAATATAATTTGCTTGGTGAGCCATCATGAGCAATTCCAAGGCAAAGGAGTTGACAGGAGATCAGTGTTCACTGTAATGAAAAGTACACTGCTTTAAAGAGAAGATGAGGATGGGTCTAACATTGGTCTGTGGCTTTTATCAAATTTACTTTTCACTCACATAGGGACATGGATGGGGACTTGAATCACGTTTCTCTTGAACAGGGTGTAAACAAGTAAATGTTTAGTGAGGACTTCTAGAAAAAAACTGCATTCTATTAGTGGAAGAGCTCTTGTGGAATTTTTAAAAGTTTTGCATGAAGCTGAAATCGAGCTACTCAGTTGTGTGAGAAAGACGGAAGAAAAGTTTGCAAAGAAAAATAATGGGCATTATGGTCATTTTCAGTGATCTTCCCTTGCCAATAGCAGATCAGTACAAACCAGGTGTATTATTTACCAAATATTCTGCTGCATTCTTGTGAAGACAAAAAAAATTAAAACGTCTTGATCGTGATTGAAGGCCCTGAGTTACTTTTCTGCGTTGGCTTGAATGAAATGAACTTCGATCTGTGTGTTATAGGGTTAAGGTTAGATGTAGAGCGCTGGTTACTGCATGGCTCTGTTAATAATAATGGCTATGATACGATCAAAAGCTGCAGATTCTAGACTGTTCAGATGACTCTACTGGGAGACTTTAGGCATTTCAGCTGTTAGTGCATGACATGAGGGAAAATGTGGGAGCTGTTTTAACTTACTTGATTGTCATATGTGTGTGTGTGGTTGTTGTTAAACGATTGAAACTGGTGTGTGTGTGTGGTGTTGAAAATGATCAAGTCAAAATGATCTTTATTGAGAGTAAAAGATTAAGTTTATACAGTTTTTTTTTCATTCCTTCCCCCACGCACGCTCGCTGCGTTTAGCGTGTGTGTGTGTTTTTTTTCTTCTCTATTTTTAAAGATCATTTTCTTTCAAGGGTAATGAATAAATAATCTGGGGTGTCGTGTGTGTGTTACTTTGATTGTTTTGTTCAAGGAAATGTCTTGAGTACTGTATTGTTTGTTTTACATGAGTCTCTGTGTCCGGGGGGGGGGGGGGGTGGGGGGGGGTGTTGTGAGCTAAATTTACAGCAGTGACAGTCAATTTTATAAATGATTTTTTGTCGTGCTGTGAAATGGTATGTTTTAACAGCATGCAAATTTGTCTATCATCAGTGGATAGTAGTACCGGTGCTAAGGTGTTAGTTAGCTAGAGAGGTGAAAAATTTAAACCCGATTTTTTCAGAATGTGAAATCACTGTGTCACCTTTTCAAACACCCAAACTTTGCAAATTTCTATAGGTAGAATAATGTAATCATACATCAAAAGAAAGGTAATGATCTGTAGATTTTTCAGAAAATGTAACAACTCCCACAATTTGACCCAAGTATACCTCAAAACTCCTTTTGTAAAAAAGGTTCACATTTTACTCCACTAATTTCATGCCCATATCTTTACAGGTAAAAGTTATTAATGAATATTACCATTGCTACTGTCTTTTGGTCCGTCGCAGGGCATTTTAGGGTTTTGGCAAAATTAGACCCCATTAATTCGAAACATTTGGTCTAGTATAGCCTAGAAAAAATGGACGTAATCTAGGTATGCATATCTTTTAAGCAATGTAAAAATGTAGTCATAAGATGCTTATTCTTATCCACCTGTTGGACCTCAAAAATGGCTTATCGTGCTATTTGAGTAAACCGCCATTCACACGATGAGGCAATTTTAACAAAGTTTTTCTTTTTTACCTTCAAGATTGAGAGCTGATTCTTTTGTAGGTATTATTAGTATTATAGAAATTGTATGTGGAAATTTTTATGGGTGTGATTGTAGTGCTTTCCACAACAGGTCCTTTCCCAAATACGGCTCCATACAGGTTAAAAGGGCTCTGAAAAATGTACGCCATCTTTAGACACCATAACTTTTGAAAAAATAGAGATAGTGGACATAATTATTTTTTGTTGTGATTTGTTTTCTAAGTTCTTTTCAAAAATTTCTTTTTTTTGTACAACAAATGCTTATAAAATTTTGGCTGCTTCTACCTACTCTGGGTCTGTTCAAATTCTATTTTTCTTTTTACTGGGTAGGCAGGACTACGTCACAACGAGAGTGCCACCCATTTTTACTCTTTTTTATATATTTTATTTTTATTTTTTTAAAGAGCTTTTGCCAGGGCAGCTCCGCTTGCACGCAGCGTTTCAGTGTGAAGGCCTGGAGGTGTGTTAGTGAAGAAATGGACTGTACTCCATTGAATCTGACTGCACCACGCCACATGAAGCGTGGCAAGATATGCGCAGCTGTTTTTGGGTGGGTGGTATGAGCTTTAGGTGTTCTGTGGCAAGGAAGCCCATTCTTTCCAGTGTCAGGCATGTGAATGGAAGAATCATGCTGCCAATGTTTTTCCAGACCAATACTGAGCAAGGCGGTGTTTCTTGTGTGCCGCTGTTGACTGCAGGGGACAAAACTGGGAACCCCAGGAAGCGGAAGAGTTCAGTCACTCCCACGGCTGCAAAAGTCCTCTTCTTTTCCCGCCTGGTGTCTTCATGAATTAATTTCTTCATTAAGGTGAGGGAGGTGGATCTGATTTGAGGGCTCCATTGGGTGTAGACACCATGCAAGACTTTACAAGCTTTCAAGGGAGAGTTAAAATAAGCCATTGCATTTCAGTTGTATTAAAGCATGTTACACGAACACTGGCATCATGATCTGTGTTAGACATAATCCTCTGTAGATGCAGTGTGGCTGCCTCCTTGGTGTGAAGTTGAAGTGGTTGTATGCGCAGGGATCTTGAGAATAATGAACCTCACAGTTCTGTTGACAGAACGGGATTGTTTAAAAATTGTTTTGTCTGTGTTGATGCTACTGGTGAAGAATTCCTCCACCCTCTTCAGCCATGCGGATCACCAAGCATTGCACCCGAATATCACCGCAAGGCAGATGAGAGAGTTTGGGAAAGCGTTGAGAAGCTTGTGACAAGACAGGCTAGAGTAAGTTCAGTGCATGGGTTGAAACTGTTCTGCTTCATGCGGAGTTCCTGGTTTAATACATCTATAGTACTCTTTGTCATTAAAATTTTTTTTATGCAGATTATTTCTTTCGATTAGAAATGGCGGTTGTGTCAATAAACAGGAAGTGGGTTAGCAGAAACATTCATCATCATCATTTACTTTAAAGAAAAGTGATCAACAAAAACACAGGAAAGTTACCAACGGAAGAAGTCTTTTCTCTGAAGATGGGGCAGTGGTCATTTTGACAACTCTAGAAGACCATTTACTTTTTAGGCTCTTGATCCTTTTGAGTAAATTTCATTTTGCAAACATGGTTTTCTGTTGGCGTACGCAAGAGGGTTGGACTGTGCAGAGGAAAGATTGGTAAAGGTGGAATTTAATTTCATAGATAATAAAATTTGCTTGGTGAGCATCTGAGCAATCCACAGGCAAAGATTTGACAGGATGATCGTGTTCACTGTCATGAAAAGTAACAACTGCAACAGAGAAGATGAGGATGGTCTAACAATGTTGTGGCTTTTATCAAATTTACTTTTCACCACATAGACATGGGATGCGGGACTGCATCACGTTTCTTGAACAAGGGTTAAAAAGTAAAATGTTTTATGTGAGACTAGGCTGAAAAACTGCATATATCCATATTAGAATGAAGTCTTGTGGCACTTTTGTAAAAGTTTTGCATGAGCTTGAAGCCGAGCTACTCAGTTGTGTGGAAGACGGAAGAAAAGTTTGCAATGATTTATGGGCATTATGGCTCATTTCTAGCTGATCTTCCACTCTGCAATAGCAGGTACAGTACTAACAGGTGTATGATTTACCATATATTCTGCTGCATCTTGTGAAGACAAAAAAATAAAACGATTTCTCTGATCGTGGATGATGAAAGCCCTGGAGTAACTTCGGAGTTGGCTGAATGATATGAACTTCGATCTGTGTGTTAGGGTTCAAGGTTAGATTTAGATGCGCTGGTTCCTGCATGCATGTTTTATATAAATGGCTATGCATAAAGATCAAGCTGCAGGGTCTTGACTGCTAAGTTGGACACTACTGGGAGACTTTTAGGCATTTCAGCTGTTTGTGCATGACATGAGAAAATGTGGGTAGCTGTTTTAAAACTACTTGACTGTCATAGGTGTGTGTGTGGGTAGTTGTGAAAACGATTGAACTAGTGTGTGTGTGTGTGTGTTTGAAAAATGATCAAGTCATAATGTATCTTTATGAGAGTAAAGATTAAGTTTATACAGCTTTTTTTTTCATCCTTCCCCACGCAAGCACGCACGCAGCGTGTGTGTGTGTTTTTTATTCTCTATTTTTAAAGATCATTTTCTTTCAAGGGTATGAATAAGTTATCTGTGTGGTGTTATGTGTGTGTTTCTTGATTGTTTTGATTCAAGGAAAATGAATGAGTACTGTATGTTTTTTTTACATGCTAGTTGGGTGTCCCAGGGGGGGGGGGGCCGGGGGGGGTGTTGTGAGTAATATAACAGCAATGAAGTCAATATTACATGATTTTTTGTTTGATGCTGTGAATGGTATGTTTTTAACAGAATGACAAATTTGGCTTATCATCCGTAGAATTAGAAGTACCGTTGCTAAGGTGTTAGTTAGGCTAGAGTGGTGAGAAAAACTTTAAACCCCGATTTTCTCGAATGGTGAAATCGCTGTGTCACCCATTTTCAACACACCCATAAACTTTGCCAATTTTATAGGTAGAATAATGTATCATACATCAAAAGAAAGGTAATGATCTGTAGATTTCAGAAAATGTAACAACTCAATTTGACCCAATTATACCTTAAGACTCCTTTTGTAAAAACGGGTCACATTTTACACCACCAAAATTTATGTCCATATCTATACAGGTTCAAAAGTTATTAGTGATAAAATCTACCCATGATGTGCTTTTTGGGTCCGTCGCAGGGATTTTAGGTTTTTGGCAAATATTAGACCCCAATATTTGAAACATTTGGTCTTGTATAGCCCTAGGAAATAATTGGGACATAATCTATGTATGCATATCTATTAAGCAATGTAAAAAAATGTAGTCATAAGTTGCTTCTTATCCAACCTGTTGGACCTTCAATCTTGGGTCTTCTCGATGGGCAATTTGAGGTAAACCGCCCAATCACCGATGAGGGCAATTTTAACAAAGTTTATCTTTTTTACCTTCAAGATAGAGAGCTGTTCTTTTGTAGGTGTTATTAGTATTAGAGGACGTTGTATGTGGGAAATTTTATGGGTTGTGATTGTAGTGCTTTCCACAAACAGGGTCACATTTCCAAATTAGCTTCCTACAGTTAAAATGGCTGAATATTGTACCGCTTCATTAGACACCCATAACTTTTGAAAAATTGAGATAGAGACATAATTCTTTTTTTGTTGTGTTTGTTTTCAAAGTTCTTTTCAAAAATTCATATTTATGTACACATATGCTATATAACATTTTGGCTGCTGTACCTACTCTGGGTCTGTTCAAATTCTATTTTTCTTTTACTGGAGGTAGCAGGTCTCGTCACAAGAGTGTGCACCATTTTACTCTTTTTTATATATTTTTATTTTATTTTTTTAAAGAGCTTTTGCCAGGGGCAGCTCTCTTGCACAGCAGCGTTTCACGTGTGAAGCTGGAAGGTGCTGTAAGTGAAAGAAATGGAAAACCCTTGTATCCACTGATTTCTGATGCACCACACGCACCACTGAAGTCGTGGCAATGACATGGCAGCTTTTTGGTGTCGGGAGGGTTGAGCTTTGGTTTGTCTGTGGCAAGGAAGCCATTCTCCAGGTCAGTGCATTTGTGTAATGGAGGATCCTGCTGCAATGTCTTTCCAGGGGGGGTGGACATACTGTGCATGGCTTTGTGTTTTTTGTGTGCCGACTGTTGGAATGCAGGAAAAATTGGGACAGGAAGCTGATGAGTTCAGTCCACTCCACGCGTCTGCAATGTCCTCTGATTCTGCTTGGGTCATTCATGTATGTTATTCTTCATTAAGGTGAGGAGTCGGGATCGGATTTGAGGCGCCATTGTGTAGACACATGCACAGGACATTACTAGCTTTCAAGGGAGGTTATAATAAGCCATTGCATTTCAGTTGTATTAATGGACAGTCATTGCACACTGGCATCATGATCATGTTGTGACATATTAGGAAAACATTTTCAAGCTGCAGAAAAAAAAAAAAAAAAAAAAAAAAAAAAGGGTGAAAGTTGAAAGGGCTGTGCAGCGCTAAGTGGCGACGCCGTTCTCTCCCGCTCTCCCCGGGCGAGTGCAGCCCGAATTCAAAATCTGAGCGCTTTGATTTGTTGCTTTACAAGATTCTGCGTTAAATATTTCTTACTTTAATTTTATTATTATTATAATCTGTAGATTGCAGTGTGGCTGCTCCTAGGTGAAGTTTGAAGATGGTTGTTGCGCAGTGATCTTGAGAAGAATGAACCTCACAGTTCTGTTGACAGAACGAGGAATTGTTAAAATTGTTTTGGTCTGTGTTGCAGATTACATGCTGGGAAGAAATTCCTCCACCATCTTCAGCATGCGCGATCACTGCATTTGCACCCCTGAATATAACCGCAGGCCAGATGATGAGAGTTGGGAAAGCAGTGGAGGCTGTGACAGACAGGCTTTAGAGTAAGTTCAGTGCTTGGGTGAATGAAACTGTTTCTGCTTCATAGCGGAGTTCCCTGTTTAATACACTTAGTATCTTGGTCATTAAAATTGTTTTTTTGCAGATTATCTTTCGAATAGAAATGCTTTCTGCTGTTGTGTCAATAAAAGGAAGTGGATAGCAGAATCTTTCATCTTCATCATTTTAATTCTCCAGAAAAGTGTCAACAAAAATCTCAGGAAATTACCAACGAAGAAGACATTTTTGAAGTTGGGCAGTGGTCTCATTTTGCAAATCTAGAAAGACCATGTACTTTTTTAGGCTCTTGATTCCTTTTGAGTAAATTTCATTTTGCAAACATGGATTCTGTTACCAAGAGGGTTGGTCTGTGCGAGGAAAGATTGGTAAAGGTGATTTTAATTTCTTGACGGCTAACATTTGCTTGGATGATAGCCTCATGAGCAATCCACAGGCAAAAAGAGTTGTACAGGATGATCGTTGTTCTCTGTCATGAAAGTACAACTTTGCAGAAGAGAGATGAGGAGGGATAACATTGTCTGTGGCTTTTATCAAATTTACTGTTCACTCCACTAGACATTGGATGGGGACTTGCATCACGTTTCTTTGAACAAGGGTAAAAGTAATGTTTATGTGAGACAGTCTGAAAAACTGCCACATCCATATTTGTGTAGTCTTGTGGAATGTTTTAAAAGTTTTGCTGAAGCTGAAAGCCGAGCCTACTCAGTTGTGGTGAGAAAGACGCGAGAGAAACTGCAAATTGTATTCGATTCACTGTTCATGGTCCCCGTACCCGCCAGGGTCGTAAGGGGCGCTGCATGGTGGTGGACGTACGTGTGGTCCAGATGGCTCACTTAGCCTCGGTCGTGGCGAGTGCCTGGGTGACACTGAAGTCCTCCCTGTCCAATCTACGGATTGGTCGTCGGCCCACTTTCTCCTCAGGTCTGCCCCGTCATCTCGTATCCCTCTGGACTGTTCCTTGAAGGATGGTCTGCTTTGCAAGTCCTTCTGAGCGTGTTACTGTTTGCCCTTACATCTGAGTTTCCTATTTTTCGCCTGTGGGTCAAGTAGTTTCATAGTCTCCGCACTGTTGAGTGATCATTTGCGGACTTCATTGTTGGTGACATGGGCCTTGTTTGAGATGCCAAGGAGCCTTCTAGGCATCTCATTCCTACTGCTTGGATCCTCTTTTGTTGGTTGCGTTCAGTGTCCATGCATCACAAGCATAAAGCATGATTTGAGGTGACTAGCGCCATTTAGTAACTTTACCTTGGTTCCGAGAGGGATGTTTTCTGTCTCTCCTATGGTCTTAAGTCTTGCATTGCTGCTGCTGTTTGTGCCGCTCTGCTGGATTTCGGTCTTAGATCCCTCCTCACTTAATGATGGCGCCAGGTACTTGAAATGGTCAACCTGTCTCCGTTTCTTTTCGCTTGAGAGTGATCTTGGTGGTGATTGGCTGGCACTGTTTGACAGGCCAAGGAAGACCAAGGAGGAATGGATAGAGAAACATTGTACAGATATCGTAAAGTGAGCCTGACAAAGAATAATTGCAGAAGGCATTACAGATTGTGAAAGAGCTCACCAAACAGAAACAGGCAAGAGTCAGTAACATCCGGACAAGAAGGGAATTGCCTAACAGAACACAAGAAGGAAAGCGTTGGAGATGGCGGAATTATGTTCGAACTCTACATTCATCAGACACTAGCAACCCAGCGTACTGCAAGCCAAGCCTCATCGGAAATAAAGTCAAACTTCCAATTCTACGAGAGGAAGTAGAAGTAGCAATTTAGACGCTGAAGAAAGGAAAATAGCAGGAATCGAACAACATCCCATGAGTGCTGATCACACGGGGGAGGGAGAAGCAGTGCAGACACCTTCAGTATCTGACAAGATCTGGCACGGACGGTGAGTGGCCTAACCATGGACCCAATCACTCATCATCACTCTCACCAAGAAAGGAATCTCCAGCGATGCCAAAACTACAGGACAATCAGCCTATAAAGTCATGCCAGTAAAGTCATGCTGAAAGTGTTCCTGAACAGGCTGAAAACACAGGCAGAAGGATTCATCGCCGAAGAGCAGGCCGGTTTCTGCCCAAATAGAAAGCCACCACAGAACAGATATTCAACCTGGAGGGTTCTGTGATGAGAATTACAGACAGCATCAACAAGACTCTTCCACCGTCTTCATGATTTTAAGGAAGGCCTTCGATAGAGTACGGCCATGAACGTATTGTGGGGCCACCATGATACAAATTAAACATGGGCCAAGAAAGCTGATCCACACCATCAAGGAACTCTACCTCAAAGGCCTCCTGTGCAGTACTCGTTACAGGGCACGGTTGGGGAATTGTTCCGTACCTTCATTGGGGTCGACAGGGATGTCTGCTGTTGCGACACTGTTTAACATTTTCCTCGAACACTTCATGGACTGACGCCTTTGGAAGATCACACAGGACAGTCGCCATGGGAGGTGCGGAACAATCACCAACCTCAGGTTTGCCGATGACATTGACGGGTTTCTGCAGGAAATGAAGAGGAAATGGCCAACTAGAAGCAACTGGTGAAAATATCTCACGATACGGCATGGAATATCAGCGCCGAGAAAACAAGCTATGTATCTGATACGTGAAGATAAGAATCCATAAATTGAATAAAGATAAATACGAATACAAAATACTGTTGGAGATTTATCAGTTGCACACCCCCAGCCTAGGTCCGATGAAGAAAGGAAAAAGAAATGAAAATGGAGCAGCTAAAGGGAGGTAATCTGTATGATAATGTGTGATACTGTTCAATCTGCGGCCTTATTGAATTATTTTGAGTGCTGATTTTACAAACCCCCCCCCCCAATGTAAATATCCATAAAATTTCGGGGGACTTTTGCTTTTTCTCAGTGGAAGGACTGGTCTATTTAACAGAAGGCGAACCTTTCCTGTATGTACTGTTGAGATAACAGGTAAAAAACAAATCCTAAAAGATGCAATGTTAATAATAATAATAATACATGGAATTTATACAGCGCTATATCTTGCAATAAACATCAAAGTGCTCTCAATTCATCCTAGTCTCTCACTTGCAGCCAGTTACAATTAACAGATTTTTTACAAATTCAAATGTAAACCACCACACGGCACATTTAACAGTTTTTTTACAAATACAAATGTAAAACACACACACGGCGCGCGCACACACACAAAGGTTGTACTCGGGCAGGCAGATTTGGGGGGGGGCGGGGGGGGGGGTGGGAGTTGGTTATTCAGGGCTGAGGGACAGAATGCGATGAAACAAGAGGAGAATCTTAGGTTTGAAATAAATGCTCCGTCTTTAGGGGCCTGGGGGGGAAAAATTTAAAAGCATCTGATAGTAGGCTTTTGGCGAAGAGAGAGAGGGAGGCCATTCCAGCTGCATATGGACCAGATACAGAGAAAGAAGAGTGACGGCCAACAGTGGGACTGGTTGAATCTAGGATATTCTTAAGCTCAAGGTATCTGCAGCAGAGCGGAGGGGTAACGAAGAAGGGAGTGTACTGGTGGAAGACATTCACAGAGGTAGGATAGGTGCTGGGTTTGTGCGGACTTTTGTAACAGAGGGTACAGATCTTTATTAGTTTACCCTCTTGTGGCACAGGCATGCCAGTGAGAGTTCGCAACGAGGAGTAATGTGCTCAGATTTTTTCTTTTGAGGACAATGTTCTTACAAAGATGGTGTGTTAAAAGATTGTGGGGCGAGGGGGTGGGGGCTTGGGGTATGTTTTTTGTTGTTGTTGTTAACAGAAAGTTAGAAAATATAGATATGAAAGGATACCTGGAAGATTTTTTTTTTTTAAAAACATTCATCAGGTGAATTAAAAAAAAAAATTGATTTGTGTATTTTGAGGATAAATGGAATAAGTACTCTGTGTACTTTTTTTACATCAGTGCCGATGTGTATGCGTTTTGGAAATTTTGTCATCCATTCACTTTACTCTTCCGAAAAAGCGGATTGTGGTTTTAACGTGCATGTGCAAAAGATTTCTGGTGCATTCGACACACAGGATCTGTTTATTAGTCTCTCCTTAGAACTTTTTGGTGTGGGTGTTTGTGGGTATGTTGCATGCACATTGTGAGAGAGAGTAAAATGCAGTATTTTTGTCAGTCTAGCGTGGGTGCATTGCTGTGTATTGATTGAGAAGGAGGAAAAAGCTGTAATCTGATATTCAATTAATATATCATTAGCTTTTTACCATTGACAAAATTGATTCGTTTTTATGTTTTTGATTGTAAGCAAATACATTTTTTTTTAATGGACACTGAACTTCAGTGTATTGAAATTACCTTTTATAAGACTTCTATTGCAGTATTGGTTGAAAAGAATCCATAGTTTGTTAGTGAATAATAGTTATTTATTTTATTTTATTCTGTTATTTCGAGGATAATGGGAATAAGCATCATGTGCTGTTTCTTCATCAGTCCCTGTGTGTATGCAATTTTCATTATTTTTGTTCATCCATTCCATTTTCAAAAGATTGTTAAATTGTTAACTGAATTGTTATAAAGTGTTAAATCAATAAATGTTCTGATGTACCACTGCATTGTTAATAACAGTAATTTTAAATGTTATCATCCATGCCTTGTGAGCATGCCAAGCATGGCATGTGTTTTGTAGTGTGTTTGAGAGCTATGATAAGATATGGGTGCTTTTTCCTGCATCTGTAAAGAAAGTTTATATGTAAAATCTTCATATTAGTGTTTTATATATATAAATGTATGGAATTTTTATTGCGCCAAATCTTGTAATACAAACAGAATAAAAGCGTTGCAATTCAATTCATTTGATTTATACACAGGCAAAGTTAAGTCTACATAATAACACAATAAACATATATATAAATTATAATAATATTACATGGTATTACTTATATAGTTGGGTCTGTTCAAATTCTATTTTTTCTTTTACTTGGGTAGGCAGTCTAGTCCCACGAGAGTGCCACCATTTTTTACTCTTTTTTTTATATATTTTTATTTTTATTTTTTTAAAGAGCTTTGCCTGGGGAGCTCTCTTGCACAGCAGCGTTTCAGTGTGAAGGCTGGAAGGTGTGTATGTGATAGAAATGAACCTCTGTCTCCTCTTTGAATTCTGATATGCACACACGCACACTGAAGCGTGGCAGATATGAATGGCAGCTTTTTTGTGTAGGGGAGGTTTGAGCATTCGGTGTCCTGTGGCAGGAAAGCCCATTTCCAGTGTCAGTTGCAATCGGAATGGTAAGAATCTGGCAATGTTTTCCAGGACCATATGACAAGCGCTGTGTTTCTTGTGTGCCGCTGTTGATGCAGGAAAAACTGGCAGGAAGCTGAAGAGTTCAGTCCACTACCACGTCTGCAAAGTCCTCTTCTTTTCAGCCTGGGTCCATTCATGAATTTAATTCTTCATTAAGGTGAGGAGTTCAGAATATGATTTGTGGCTCCATTGGTGTAGTCACATGCACAGACATGACATGCTCTTCAAGGGAGAGTTAATAAGCCATTGCAATGTCTGTTGTATTAATGGTCAGTACATGCACCACTGGCTTTTCTTGATCTTGTGTAGACATAATTCCCTGTAGGACGCAGTGTGGCTGCCTCCTGGTGAGTTAAAGATGGTTGTTGCGCAGTGATCTTGAGATAAATGTACCTCATCTGTTCTGTTGACAGAATCGAGGATTGGTAAAAATGGTTGTGGTCTGTGTTGCAGATACCATGCTGGAAGAATTCCTTCCACCCTCTTGCCATGCGGGATCTCAGCATTGAACCCCCTGAATTATCACCGCAAGGCCAGTTGTTGAGGAGTTTGGGAAAGCTCGTTGGTTGAGAGTCTGTGACAGACAGGCTAGAGTAAGTTCGTGCATGGGTGAAACTTTATGCTTCATAGCGGAGTTCCCTGTTTATACCACTCTAGTACTCTTTGTCATTAAATTGTTTTTTATGGCAGATTATCTTTCGGATTAGAAATGGCTTGTTGTCGTCAAATAAACTGGTAGTGGATAGCAGAAACATTCATCATCTATCAATTACTTTCAGAAAAAAGTGATCAACCAAAAAACACAGGGAAGTTACCAACGAGAAGGCATTTCTCTGAAGATGGGCGGTTGTGGTCATTTTGAAAACTCTAGAAAGACCATTACTTTTTGGCTCTTGATTTCCGTTTTGAGTAAATTTCATTTTGCATACAAGGATTCTGTTTTACCAAGGGGTTGGACTGTGCAGAGGAAAAGATTTGGTAATAGGTGAATTTAATTTCATAGATAATAAATTTGCTTGTGTGAGCCTTCATGAGCATTCCACTGGCAAAGAGTTGACAGGATGATCGTGTTCACTGTCTGGAAAGTACACGGGCAAAGAGATGATGAGGAGGTCTAAATTGTCTTGGCCTTTATCAATTTTTACTTTTCACTCCATAGACAGTGGATGGGGACTTGCATCACGTTTCTTTGAACAAGGGTAAAAGTAATGTGTATGTGAGCTAGTCTGATAAAAACTGCATATCCATTATTAGTGAAGGTCTTGTGGAATTTTGTCAAAGTTTTGCATGAAGCTGAAAGTGTCGAGCTACTCAGTTGTGTGAGATAAGACGGAGAAAAAGTTTGCAAAGAATAATGGGCATTATGGCTCATTTCTAGCTGATCTTCCACTCTGCCAAATACGCAGATCAGTACATAACCAGTGTGTTTTATTTACCAATATTCTGCTGCATCTTGTGAAGACCAAAAAAATAACGATGCCTGTCGTGATGAAGCCCTGATGTAACTTCTGAGTTGGCTTGAGATGAAATGAACTTCGATCTGTGTGTTAGGGGTTCAAGGTTAGATGTAGAAGCGGCTGGGTACCTGCATGCAATGTTAATAATAATGGGGCTATGCATACAGATCAAAGCTGCAGATCTAGGATGTTCAGAGGACACTACTGGGGAGACTTTTAGCATTTCCAGCTGTTAAGTGCATGACGATGAGATAATGTGGGAGCTGTTTTAAACTTACTTGGGGGAACTTTTGGGTTTTTTTTTGTTTATTGTTATTTTTTTTTTTTTTTTTTGTGGTCATATGTCTGTGTGTGTGATGTGGTTGTTGTTACCATGATTGAAGTAGTGTGTGTGTGTGTTGTTTGAAAATGATCAAGTTCCAAAAAAAAAAAATGATCTTTTATTGAGAGTAAAAGATTATGTTTTATATCAGCTTTTTTTTCATCTTCCCCACGCACGCACGCAACGCGTGGTGTGTGTGTGTTTTTTCTTCTCTATTTTTTTAAGATCATTTTCTTTCAAGGGTAATGAATAAGTAATTTTGTTGTGTGTGTGTGTGTGTGTGTGTGTCAATATGTGTGTGTGTGGTGTGTGTCGTGTTTCTTTGGATTGATTTGATTTTCAAGGAAATTGATATGAGTACTGTATTGTTTTTTTTTCAGCAGTCTAATGTCCCGGGGGGGGGGGGGGGGGTGGGGGGGTGTTTGTTTCTGAGCTAAAATATACAGCAATGACAGTCATATTATACATGGTTTTTTGTTCTGTGCTGTGAAAATGGTATGGTGGCTATCTATCAGTTGAAATAGTATGTACCGCTGCTAAGGTGTTAGTTAGGCTAGAGTGGGTGAAAAAACTTTAAACCCGATTTTCTCAGAATGTGAAATCGCTGTGTCACCCATTTCATAAACACCCATAACTAGAATTTGCCAATTTTATAGGTAGAATAATGTATCATACATCAAAGAAAGGTAATGATCTGTACGATTTCAGAAATGTAACAACTCAATTTGACCAATGATACCTCAAGTTCCTTTTTGTAAAAAGGGTCACATTTTACACCACCAATTCACTGTCCATATCTATACAGGTTCAAAAGTTTTTAATGAATAATCTACAAGGTACTGTCTTTATTGGTCCCATTGCAGGGCATTTTAGGTTTTGGCCAAAATTAGACCCCAATATTTGAAACTTTTGGTTAGTATAGCCCTTAGATAAAAATTGGACGTAATCTATGTCATTGCATATCTATTAAGCAATGTAAAAATGTAGTCATAAGATGCTATCTTATCCAACCTGTTGGACCTCAAAAAACATGGCTTACGTGCTATTTGAGTAATACCGCCAATCATAACGATGAGGCAATTTTACAAAGTATATCCTTTTTACCTTCAAGATAGAGAGCTGATTCTTTTTTGTAGGTATCTATTTAGTAATATTGACATTGTATATGGAAATTGTTTATGGGGTTGATTGTAGTGCTTCCACAACAGGTCCTTTCCAACTAAGGCTTCCATACAGTTTAAATGGCTGGAAAATGTACCGCCATCTTTAGACACCCATAACTTTTGAAAAAATAGAGATAGAGACATAATTCTTTTTTTGTTGTGTTTGTTTTAAAAAGTTCTTTTCAAAAATATCATTTTTATGTACACAAATGCTGTATAAAATTTTGGCTGCTGCTACCTACTCTGGGTCTGTTCAAATTCTTATTTTATTTTTTTAAAGAGCTTTTGCCAGGGGCAGCTCTCTTGCACAGCAGCGTTTCAGTGTGAAGGCCTGGAAGGTGTGTAGTGAAGAAATGGAACCCTTGTACTCCACTTGAATTCTGACTGCACACACGCACCACTGAAGCGTGGCAAGAATGCGCAGCTTTTTTGTGTGGGGAGGGTCTTTGAGCATTGGTGTCTGTGGCAAGGAAGCCCATTCTCCAGTGTCAGTGCATGTGAATGGTGTCGAATCCTGCTGCCAATGTTTTCCAGACCAATACTGAGCATCGCGCTGAGTTTTCTTGCTGTGCGCTGTTGGACTGCAGGAAAAACTGGGGACATGAAGATGAAGAGTTCAAGTCCACTCCACGGCTGCAAATGTCCTTTCTTCTTCCAGGCCTGGTCATGTCATGAATTAATTCTTCATTAAGTGAGGAGTCGGATCTGAGTTGAGGCTCATTGGTGTAGATACATGCAAGACATGACAAAGCATTCAAGGGAGAGTTAAATAAGCCATTGCATTTCAGTTGTATTAATGACGTACATGCACACTGGTATCAAGTTCATGTGAGACATAATACCTGTTGATGCAGTGTGGCTGCCTCCTTGTTTTTAAGTGAATTGAAGATGTTGTATGCGCAGTGATCATTGTGGAAAAATGAACCTCCCAGTTCTGTTGGACGGAACGAGGATTGTTAAAGTTGTTTTGGTCTGTGTTGCAGATACATGCTGAAGAATTCCTTCACCCTCTTCCAGCATGCGGATTCTAGCATTTGACACCCCCTGAATTCACCGCTAAGGCCATGATGATGAGGAGTTGGGAAAGCAGTTGAGAGCTGTGACAGACAGGGCTAGTGTAAGTTCAGTGCATGGGTGAAAACTGTTCTGGCTTCTATAGCGGATTCCCCTGTTTAATTACACTCTAGTACTCTTTGTCATTAAATTGTTTTATGCAGATTATCTTTCGATTTTGAAATGGCTGTTGTGTCAAAAAACAGGGGGGGGGGGGGGGGGGGGGGGGGGAAGTGGATAGCAGAAACCTTCATATATCATTTATTCTCAGAAAAGTGATCAACAAATAAAACACAGGAAATGTTCCACGATGAGTCATTTCTCTGAAAGATGGGCAGTGGTCATTTTGCAAACTCTAGGAAAAGACCATTACTTTTTTGGCTCTTGATTCCTTCTTGAGTAATTTCATTTTGCAACATGGGATTCTGTTACCAAGAGGGTTTGGACTGTGCAGAGGAAGATTGGTTAAGGTGATTTTAATTTCATAGATAATATAATTTGCTTGGTGAGCCATCATGAGCAATTCCAAGGCAAAGGAGTTGACAGGAGATCAGTGTTCACTGTAATGAAAAGTACACTGCTTTAAAGAGAAGATGAGGATGGGTCTAACATTGGTCTGTGGCTTTTATCAAATTTACTTTTCACTCACATAGGGACATGGATGGGGACTTGAATCACGTTTCTCTTGAACAGGGTGTAAACAAGTAAATGTTTAGTGAGGACTTCTAGAAAAAAACTGCATTCTATTAGTGGAAGAGCTCTTGTGGAATTTTTAAAAGTTTTGCATGAAGCTGAAATCGAGCTACTCAGTTGTGTGAGAAAGACGGAAGAAAAGTTTGCAAAGAAAAATAATGGGCATTATGGTCATTTTCAGTGATCTTCCCTTGCCAATAGCAGATCAGTACAAACCAGGTGTATTATTTACCAAATATTCTGCTGCATTCTTGTGAAGACAAAAAAAATTAAAACGTCTTGATCGTGATTGAAGGCCCTGAGTTACTTTTCTGCGTTGGCTTGAATGAAATGAACTTCGATCTGTGTGTTATAGGGTTAAGGTTAGATGTAGAGCGCTGGTTACTGCATGGCTCTGTTAATAATAATGGCTATGATACGATCAAAAGCTGCAGATTCTAGACTGTTCAGATGACTCTACTGGGAGACTTTAGGCATTTCAGCTGTTAGTGCATGACATGAGGGAAAATGTGGGAGCTGTTTTAACTTACTTGATTGTCATATGTGTGTGTGTGGTTGTTGTTAAACGATTGAAACTGGTGTGTGTGTGTGGTGTTGAAAATGATCAAGTCAAAATGATCTTTATTGAGAGTAAAAGATTAAGTTTATACAGTTTTTTTTTCATTCCTTCCCCCACGCACGCTCGCTGCGTTTAGCGTGTGTGTGTGTTTTTTTTCTTCTCTATTTTTAAAGATCATTTTCTTTCAAGGGTAATGAATAAATAATCTGGGGTGTCGTGTGTGTGTTACTTTGATTGTTTTGTTCAAGGAAATGTCTTGAGTACTGTATTGTTTGTTTTACATGAGTCTCTGTGTCCGGGGGGGGGGGGGGGTGGGGGGGGGTGTTGTGAGCTAAATTTACAGCAGTGACAGTCAATTTTATAAATGATTTTTTGTCGTGCTGTGAAATGGTATGTTTTAACAGCATGCAAATTTGTCTATCATCAGTGGATAGTAGTACCGGTGCTAAGGTGTTAGTTAGCTAGAGAGGTGAAAAATTTAAACCCGATTTTTTCAGAATGTGAAATCACTGTGTCACCTTTTCAAACACCCAAACTTTGCAAATTTCTATAGGTAGAATAATGTAATCATACATCAAAAGAAAGGTAATGATCTGTAGATTTTTCAGAAAATGTAACAACTCCCACAATTTGACCCAAGTATACCTCAAAACTCCTTTTGTAAAAAAGGTTCACATTTTACTCCACTAATTTCATGCCCATATCTTTACAGGTAAAAGTTATTAATGAATATTACCATTGCTACTGTCTTTTGGTCCGTCGCAGGGCATTTTAGGGTTTTGGCAAAATTAGACCCCATTAATTCGAAACATTTGGTCTAGTATAGCCTAGAAAAAATGGACGTAATCTAGGTATGCATATCTTTTAAGCAATGTAAAAATGTAGTCATAAGATGCTTATTCTTATCCACCTGTTGGACCTCAAAAATGGCTTATCGTGCTATTTGAGTAAACCGCCATTCACACGATGAGGCAATTTTAACAAAGTTTTTCTTTTTTACCTTCAAGATTGAGAGCTGATTCTTTTGTAGGTATTATTAGTATTATAGAAATTGTATGTGGAAATTTTTATGGGTGTGATTGTAGTGCTTTCCACAACAGGTCCTTTCCCAAATACGGCTCCATACAGGTTAAAAGGGCTCTGAAAAATGTACGCCATCTTTAGACACCATAACTTTTGAAAAAATAGAGATAGTGGACATAATTATTTTTTGTTGTGATTTGTTTTCTAAGTTCTTTTCAAAAATTTCTTTTTTTTGTACAACAAATGCTTATAAAATTTTGGCTGCTTCTACCTACTCTGGGTCTGTTCAAATTCTATTTTTCTTTTTACTGGGTAGGCAGGACTACGTCACAACGAGAGTGCCACCCATTTTTACTCTTTTTTATATATTTTATTTTTATTTTTTTAAAGAGCTTTTGCCAGGGCAGCTCCGCTTGCACGCAGCGTTTCAGTGTGAAGGCCTGGAGGTGTGTTAGTGAAGAAATGGACTGTACTCCATTGAATCTGACTGCACCACGCCACATGAAGCGTGGCAAGATATGCGCAGCTGTTTTTGGGTGGGTGGTATGAGCTTTAGGTGTTCTGTGGCAAGGAAGCCCATTCTTTCCAGTGTCAGGCATGTGAATGGAAGAATCATGCTGCCAATGTTTTTCCAGACCAATACTGAGCAAGGCGGTGTTTCTTGTGTGCCGCTGTTGACTGCAGGGGACAAAACTGGGAACCCCAGGAAGCGGAAGAGTTCAGTCACTCCCACGGCTGCAAAGGGGTCAAGGGGGCAGATCTGCATCCTGTGCCTTGCTTTGCACTGTGTGCGTTACACACTGACACACACAACAGATCATCAGTGTCCTGTGCCTAGCTTTGCTCTGTGTGTATACACACTGACACACACACACACAGCAGATCATCAGTGTCCTGTGCTTTGCTTTGCACTGTGTGTATACACACTGACACACACAGCAGATCATCAGTGTCCTGTGCTTTGCTTTGCACTGTGTGTGTATACACACTGACACACACACACACACACACTGACACACACACAGCAGATCATCAGTGTCCTGTGCCTTGCTTTGCACTGTGTGTATACACACTGACACACACAGCAGATCATCAGTGTCCTGTGCCTTGCTTTGCACTGTGTGTGTATACACACTGACACACACAGCAGATCATCAGTGTCCTGTGCCTTGCTTTGCTCTGTGTGTATACACACTGACACACACACACACACACAGCAGATCATCAGTGTCCTGTGCCTTGCTTTGCACTGTGTGTGTATACACACTGACACACACACACACAGCAGATCATCAGTGTCCTGTGCCTTGCTTTGCACTGTGTGTGTATACACACTGACACACACACAACAGATCATCAGTGTCCTGTGCCTTGCTTTGCACTGTGTGTGTATACACACTGACACACACACAACAGATCATCAGTGTCCTGTGCCTTGCTTTGCACTGTGTGTGTATACACACTGACACACACACACAGAGCAGATCATCAGTGTCCTGTGCCTTGCTTTGCACTGTGTGTGTATACACACTGACACACACACACAGAGCAGATCTCTGTTCACTAAAAAAACATCAGTGGGTAAAGATTCAATATCTAATGAACTACTAAGGCATCTCCCTAATGATTGGTTAATTCTGTTGTTAGACCTTTTTCAACGCTGCTGGGTTCATGGAATTATACCTCGATCATGGAAACATTCTATTTTGATACCATATTAAAGCAAGGAAAGACCATGAGTGATAAGAATAACTATAGACCAATTGCATTAACTTCCCATACAGGGAAGGTGATGGAAAAAATAATATTAAACAGACTGACATATTTTTGTGACAAAAATAAAATATACCTGTAAATCAGGCAGGTTTTCGTAAGGGTAGATCTACAGTTGATCATTTAGTTAAACTTACCACTCAAGTAAAATATCAGTTTGCTCGCAGAAAGAATGTACTTGCCACATTTTTGGACGTACATAAGGCATATGTGTGGCATGAGAGATTGCTTTACAAACTGAAATCTATTGGCCTTTCTGGCAGTATTTACTTCTACATTAAAAGCTTTCTGTCAGGAAGAGTCATTCAAGCTAAAGTTGGGAATTGTTATTCTACCTCAAGGTCACCAGACATGGGTATCCCGCAAGGTTCAGTAATATCACCTCATCTATTCAACATTTTACTGTATGATCTTCCTAGACTTTTATCAAGCAGTGTTGTTCTTGCGCAATATGCTGACGATATATGCATGTGGATGGATGTTACAATGAAAAAGAAAACACCCAAAAGGCAGTTAAAATTTTATCAGAAAGTATATCAAAAAGAAATTGACAAACTCAGTGGTTATCTTTTCGAGAATGGTCTTTCACTTTTCCCCTGAAAAAACCAACCTTGTCCTCTTTAATAACGGTGTTGACCCACAAGTTTTACCTAATTTTCGAATAAATGGAGAAACTCTAGAATACAAACAAGCAGTGAAATTCTTAGGTGTATACCTCACTTCTAAGTTAACGTGGAATCAACATATTGAATATATGGCAACTAAAGCTAAAGTTCTTAACATCTTAAAAGTAACTAGTAAACAGCCATGGGGGCAATATATTACTGTATTAAAGCACCTGTCCTTGTCCCTTGTGCGATCAAGACTGTCTTATGGACAAGAAGTATTTTTCAGTGCTCCAAATTATTTGCCTCAGAAAATTCAGTCTTGATTGTAAAGCATTTCGACTTGCTTTAGGTGTACCAGCTCACGCCTCAACTCTAGGCACATATAAGGAAGTAGGAGTTCTACCTTTAAATGAATATCGACAACTTGCTGTGGCAAAATATGTTCTAAGAAGTACTACAAATGACAGCAACGTTGAAAATGAGGTCCAGATAAAGTCCCAACATTCACTTTCCAAAAAAGAGCAAGATACATATCAGGCTCGCTTAACTACAAGTTAGTACCTACACTTAAAAACTTCCCCTTTAAGTACTGTAGCTTCCTACCACCTTGGGAACGATGCTTAAAAGCTCATTTTGATATTATATGTATTCTTCTGTAAAGAAAAGTTGAAAAAATGTTAACCATTGCTTACATCATTTAGTAGAAAGAACATATTCAAACTACTTAATACCTAATCATTTTCAAAATCTATATGATGGGTTCCGTTCCTTAAATTTACTAAATGAGGATTGGAGGGTGCCAGCTTTCGTAGTACTTCCATGCATTGAAAGTAGAACGATCTGTCAACCTGGGAAAAAAATATTTCTATTATTTACAGCTGAGCTAACTGCTATACTGTTGTTGTACTATGTTCTTGACTTTCAAAAACATTTTCAACATACTTATGTGTGTTGATTCGAAATGGTTAGGATGTTTAATAAAAAAATTTATTGTAGAGTAAAATGACCTTAATCATTGAATAGCATGTTACACTTTTTGATTTTAAGTAGTTAGTTAACATTTACAGAGAATGGCCTGAATGAATGACTCATCACTCTGCGCAGACCAGGGAAAGAGTGGATGGAGGAGGTTACCACGCATCGTACTTTCGTGTCTCCTCACCGACGCAAGGTCACGGACTGATGATGATGATGACTGTTACTTCTGTGTGGGTTCCCTCACACACTGGAATAATTTAATGAAAAAGTTGCGGCTTGCGAAACTATGGGTGAGTATAAAAATGCTTCCTGTACAAATATATGTGCTTAATCTTGCAGAGGATCACATTGCTACAAAATGCTTGCTGGAACATTAGAAAGAGATAAACGAGTCTGGCCAAGCTTACAAGCAATGTGATTGATTTTCAAAATGCTTTTTTTCTACAAAGTATGTGGTGGTATTAAAGCAGAAATATGTTTTCCCACATGTACAGGTTTAAGGAAATGCTCAGGACAAAATACGTGCATATGTAAACTGCATTGTGTGGAGAAGACACCAATAGTCATGTTTGTTTTGGTTGTGCACTTTAAAAGCATTTACATGCTATACACTAGTTTGCAGTGGATCAGTATTCTGTCTGAACTCGTTATGCGAGATTGTTTAGGGTTGATAAAAAGTCTGATAACTACGGTTTTTGTAGTAAGTTAACGTGGTTATTCTATTCTAGCACGTATATCTAACATTATTCATTACGTTATGTTTTTCTTGTTAGATTTTCCCCAGTCAAACACTAATGTGAATAGAAGTTAAACTGAAGATCACACGCAGATCATCGATGGCTGTCCTTGCTTTGCTCTGTGTGAGTATTACACTGACACACACACAGCAGATCATCAGTGGCTGTGCTTGCTTATCACTGTGTGATATAACACTGACAACCACACAGACAGATCATCAGTGTCCTGTGTCTAGCTTTGTCATGTGTGTATACACACTGACACACACACAGGAGATCATCAGTGTCTTTGCTTTGCTTTGCACTGTGTGTTACACACTGACACCACACACAAGCAGATCATCAGTGTCTGGCTTGCTTTGCATGTGTGTATACACCTGAACACACACACGAGCAGTCTCAGTGTCCTGTGCCTTGCTTTGCACTGTGTGAGTATACACATGACACACACACACACAGAAGCACATCAACAGGTCCTGAAATGTTGCCAGCATTGATGAGTGTGCCCAACATGCCCCACAGGGAAAGGTCACCACGGACCCAAGACTAGCACGTATTTAGCAATATTTTAGTTGAGATTAGAGTCTAATGAGCCACTAAGGTCACCACTATAGTAACTCAAGCAACTAAGCAAACCAGATGATCTGATCTCTGGTCGCAATGTTATTATAGTAATGGATTAGAGTCTAGTGCCACTAAGTCATAATTATCACTGACTATAGTAACTCAGGCAAACCCCAAGTGAATAGATCTGTCTCTCTGTGTGGAAAAGTACATGTCATGTGACAAGAGCCCTTTAACACGAATTGGTCTTTTGTGTTGTTGGGTGGTTCCTAGCTTAACCCCTGGGGGTCTTTTATCACAGAAATGCACACTCTGTTCACTACCTGCCACTGGAATGCTGTAGACCCTAAGTGCCACAGGATGGAAGTGTGACACACTGATGAGAGTGGCACACTAGGATGAGACAGTGTGCACACAGGATGAGAGTGTGCACACAGGAAGATGTGTGCACACAGGATGAGAAGTAGCACATCAGATGAAAGTGACACCAGGATGAGAAGTGTGCACACAGGTGGAGTGTGCACACAGCGACGGAGACGGTTTTTCAAGGACCTGGCTTGCCACACAGACAGCTGGCTTTTGCCTTCAGAGCATTCTCTTCTCCTTTAAAGGACAGTGCAGCTTGTTCTGCTAAGAGTTGGGCATGGCTGAGGGCCATCTCACCACAGCATTTGAAAGCAGAGCACCACTTTGATATAGGCCTTGGCAAGGCTGAGACAATCTCACCACAGCATTTGAAAGCAGAACAACACTTTGATATAGGCCTTGGCATGGCTGAGACAATCTCACCACAGCATTTGAAAGCAGAACAACAGACAAGGTTTGTTCATGCCGCCTCCAAGAAAAATCCCAGCAGAAAAATTGGTGGTGGGGGGAGAGGGCAATGTACTGTCTGGAGACTGGAGATTTGTTCGTGTTGCCCCCAAGTAAGCCACACATTCAAAACACTAACAAGCGTTTTCAGTCAACATCGTCTACATCAAGCATTAAGTGCAGGGCCTATAGTGCAGGGCCTATCTCCTTTCCACAGCAAACCATGTCGGAGACCATCCCCCCTCAGGAGATGGGTGGACAAGTCCTGTTCCCTCCTTAACTCACAGTCCGTCTTCGCTTCTTCAAAGGCAAAGTACAGTAAGGGGGGACCCTCACCACATTGTTCACTGTGGAGAAAACAGACACACCCTACCTGGGCTGTACCCCACACAATGTCTCACGCGCATCACCACAGTCGGTCATACTTCGTCGGTGCTGGTGCTACGTAGCATTGGGGCGGAGACGGCTCCAAGGCGTGCCATCCCTCCACAGAGGCCAACTGTGAACCTGCACACAAAAACGTTACTGCTTCTTTCACTCTTAATCACAACTAACATATCTGCATACTGGAATACTTGGGGTATTGGGTACACAGTTCAAACTGTCTACAGTGTGAAAAATCAAGCATAGCTGCCAACCTTCGATTCCAAAAACAGAGTTTTGGGGGAGTGGGTTGCACTTTGAAATGAAATGGCCATAGGTGGAAACTGAAAGTACAATGCTGATTTGTGAGAGATGAATGCTGAGCACCAGTGTCAAATCTGGGCCAGACTTGGTTCTATTTGTTGCTACTTCAGTCATCTAGTCTTCAAATCTGAACTCTGCTTTCATCAGCTGAAATCAGAACTGAGATGTACACCAAACTCAGAGGTAAACAACTCTGCTCTTCTCATGTGCAGTAATGACATTTTGTCTGCCAGGCCAAATTTGACAACTGCATTGGCACAGAATGCAGCAGAAGATTTACTGATGTATGGAGAATCCTTGTTTTGAGAACACCCTTCTGATCTGCATTGTTCTCTGACCTGGTGATCAGTACTGGAAACCAGCACGCCTGCAGACGTCCTACTGCAGTTTTCCCTGGTGATTTTTTTTACATGTTGAAAACCAGAATTGCAGCTAAGTTCTGGGAAAAAAAGAAACGGTTGGCAGCTATGTATCTAAATGCACCCTGCAAAATCAATATTCTCAGTTTTCTCTCATTCTGAACTTTTTATTGCATAACAAATAATTCACTATGCAGTTATTATCCCAATACAAACAGATTATAACAAAAGAATACCAAAAGAAAAACATGACACAAAAATTAAATAAAGCAATAAGTCAGTACGATCTGTACTGTCCAAAACAAACATAATTCTCCATCTCCTCTCCAAACAAAGGAAATGTATGACATAAAAAAATGCTAGGCTGTGCTGAGGTTGCTGGCTATTCCACTCCACACACAGAGAGGGGGTGAGTTAAGTGAGAGTGTGTGGTGTGTGTGAGTGTATGCGCGCACATACATGCTCAACGTTAATATCCAGCATATAGAAGCTTTTATCTCCATGAGAAAACCAGTTTGTGTCGCATCATCCACTGACATGTACTGATATTGTGAGAAACATCCATGCACTTTCCTGTGAAGACTGAAGAAGATCCTACCTATACCTTTCTCAGTTCAATATCATCAAGTTGAAGCTCCCATACAAAAGCAGATTGAACATTCCTCTGATTTCATTCAGAGTGGACTCACCAGGACATGTTGCACGGTCAGAAAACAGTCCTGTGTACACCTGTGTGCTCCGCTGCTGTCCAACACTCTGCCAATTTAATCATGAACTGATTGTCCAAAGATGGAAAAGGTTTGCTTTCTTGATTTGCAGGAGATCAGTGATTTTATAACTTAAAAGTGCTATCGTTTGTTATTTTCCAACCATATTTGACACTGCTTGTGAACGAAATCTTAAATTTCACTAATGCAAGAGACGTAGCACAGGTTTCACACTTCACTCGGCACAGCAAACGGCCAATGTTGCTGTCTGTGCATCATCTGCATCCACAACTGTCTCTCTTCTAAACCCACCCTGGCCCGTTAGCTTGTGCATCATCTACATCCACAACTGTCTTCTAAACCCACCCTGGCTCTGTTAGCTGTGCATTCATCTACACCTCAACACAACTGTCTTCTCTCAAGCTAACCCATCCTGGCCTGTTAGCTTGTGCATCATCTACATCCACAACTGTCTCTCTTCTAAACCCATCCTGGCCTGTTAGCTTGTGCATCATCTACATCCACAACTGTCTCTCTTCTAAACCCATCCTGGCCTGTTAGCTTGTGCATCATCTACATCCACAACTGTCTCTCTTCTAAACCCACCCTGGCCCGTTAGCTTGTGCATCATCTACATCCACAACTGTCTTCTAAACCCACCCTGGCCTGTTAGCTTGTGCATCATCTACATCCACAACTGTTCTCTCTTCTAGCCCCATCCTGGCCTGTTAGCTTGTGCATCATCTACATCCACAACTGTCTCTCTTCTAAACCCATCCTGGCCTGTTAGCTTGTGCATCATCTACATCCACAACTGTCTCTCTTCTAAACCCACCCTGGCCTGTTAGCTTGTGCATCATCTACATCCACAACTGTCCTCTTCTAACCCACCCTGGCCTGTTAGCTTGTGCATCATCTGCATCCACAACTGTCTTCTAAACCCACCCTGGCCTGTTAGCTTGTGCATCATCTACATCCACAACTGTCTCTCTTCTAAACCCATCCTGGCCTGTTAGCTTGTGCATCATCTACATCCACAACTGTCTCTCTTCTAGTCCCACCCTGGCCCGTTAGCTTGTGCATCATCTACATCCACAACTGTCTTCTAAACCCACCCTGGCCTGTTAGCTTGTGCATCATCTACATCCACAACTGTCTCTCTTCTAAACCCATCCTGGCCTGTTAGCTTGTGCATCATCTACATCCACAACTGTCTCTCTTCTAGCCCCATCCTGGCCTGTTAGCTTGTGCATCATCTACATCCACAACTGTCTCTCTTCTAAACCCACCCTGCCTGTTAGCTTGTGCATCATCTACATCCACAACTGTCTCTCTTCTAGTCCCACCCTGGCTTGTTAGCTTGTGCATCATCTACATCCACAAATGTCTCTCTTCTAAACCCACCCTGGCCTGTTAGCTTGTGCATCATCTACATCCACAACTGTCTCTCTTCTAAACCCACCCTGGCCTGTTAGCTTGTGCATCATCTACATCCACAACTGTCTCTCTTCTAAACCCACCCTGGCCTGTTAGCTTGTGCATCATCTACATCCACAACTGTCTCTCTTCTAGTCCCACCCTGGCCTGTTAGCTTGTGCATCATCTGCATCCACAACTGTCTTCTAAACCCACCCTGGCCTGTTAGCTTGTGCATCATCTGCATCCACAACTGTCTTCTAAACCCATCCTGGCCTGTTAGCTTGTGCATCATCTACATCCACAACTGTCTCTCTTCTAGTCCCAACCTGGCCTGTTAGCTTGTGCATCATCTGCATCCACAACTTTCTTCTAACCCATCTGGCCTGTTAGCTTGTGCATCATTTCAATTCCACACTGTCTCATTTTTCTAAACCCATACTGGCTGGTACTAGGGTAATTCTGCGTTTACTCCACCTATTTTTGGCTTGTGGGGTGTGTCAGTGTGGTCAGATTTTTATGCGAAAATCTCAGCAATGATCCGTCATGTTGTTTTGAAAGAGTTGCTTGTGGCATATGATAAGTCGGGAGACTAGTCTTCGAAAGATAAGGTAGCAGATAAGTTTTTGATTTTCAGAATTTTTATTGTAAAAAAAAGATCGGATTTTCAGAATGAAATACTATTTTTATGTATTTATCAACTTTTTTCGTGAACAATACAAAAAATAAGACGGTGCACAGGTCTCGCAAAAAATCAAACAATATGTTTAAAAAATGCTTAGAAATATTAAGAGAATCGACATTTAAACACTGGTACAAAGGCGTGATAAGATGCCATTCAATGAGATCATGGTTTACGGGGTAGTTCTAATTTAATTTGACACTTCCTCAGTGAACAACTTACAAATTTCGATGCCTTACGCAATTACAGGTCTTCGACGAGCAGACACATTTCAAAAGTTTGAGATACACTCCATAAAAAGTTGAAGATCAGAACAAATCGAGGTGGAATGGAAGTATCACGTTTTGGAAAAAAATGGGATTGATGCAACTTTTTCATAGCATCATTTGCGTTGTAATCATGGGAAGAAGCATAAATGCATTATTTACAGATTGCTATTATTTTGCCTGGAATTTTCTCGAAGTCTGCATGTCAAACTTGATGTCATAATTCTGGTCCTCTCAAAGCGATGCTAGACTGGCTAGTGCAGAAGTGGAATTTCACAGTAGAGGCCAGGATATAAAGAAAATGGCAGTGTAGTGTTATGACCTCCTAGTGCTTGCAAGGAAAATTACAGCAGGATGCTGCAAAGTTGACCCTTGTCCCAGATAAGATCACATTACGAGGAATCATGTTTTCCATAAAAACCTCTAGGCGTCCAGGTTAGCATTGACCCCTGCAGAGTCAAGTGCATGAGCTCCTAGGCAAGAAGGTTGTCAGCAATATCTTTAGACCTGTCCAAAAGTCCACAGTGTTATTTAGGGCCACTCGTTCCGCATGAGCAAAAAAAGGTTGCTGCAAACGATGCTGGGATGTCCTAGTGAATAACCTGGCCAGACATTTTCAAAGTGTATTGCACTCCTAGTGCAAGAAGGTTTGCACGCTGGATGTTCTGTTGATCACCCTGTCCCAGATAATGTGTATTACTCAGGAAACAATGGTGACTGAGGAAAGCTTTCAGTCTGTCCATTGCATAAATGGCTGGGGGCATCCACGAAATGGACGTCCACTTGGCCCCCTGGCGGGGTTCACTTGGGCAGAGCTCCTGAAGTTGAATGGTTGTCAGCAATTCTACTGTTCAAAAACCCAGTGTTGATTCTAGGGTGCGCCCTTGCGGGATTCCCGCATTAAAAAAAAAAAAAAATGCTGCAAAACGATGTGGGCAGTGCATCCTAATGGATGCAAAAAAATCCTGGACAGCACATTTTTGAACAAACAGTGTGACATTGCAACTGCTGTTTGTATATTCTTTAAAATTAAGCACTACTTCCGCCGTTGATGCTTCTGATTGATCATTTCTGATAAATAAAAGTTATAATACAGTCAGCAGTAAAACAACAGGCTGCTGTGTTAACCTTTCCAGTGCTGTCATTTGCAAGAATGGGGGGGGGCCTGTGTCATCCACAGAAATGACGTCACTTAAGTACACTCTACCATTGTGGGTGTTGACACTTTGCAACATGCGTTGAGATTTTTCTGTTTCTCCACTTGACACATTATTCTGACCTTTTACTATATTGTGTGTTGCTTTTTCATTTTACAACACCAAACAAACAACACAATTTAAAAGGAATCCACATTCATTATTTCCTCTTAAATAACCAATAGTTAATTCAATTATCGTTCTATATCCAGGCAAGAGCAGTTCATCTGCACACAACTGGTCCTCTCTCCTCAACCAGGAGATTCAGCTGACTGCGACCAAAGACAGTGCTGCTGCCTCTACAGGCTACTGCTTCTTTTCTTCTGCTCTTGGCTAGAGCCCAGGTTCTCAATGTCCAAATTCTGCATGCTACCGTTTCTGCCACCATGAAGGTAGCCGCATTCGACTTCAGGATTCATGCTGGGTAAGTTTCTGTTACCTCATGATATCCCCATAATTACAGGATTACGTGCATTTTTTGTTTTTCGACATACATCTTCCTTTTCTTCCTTTTTTGTCATGTTTCTCCAGGGGAGGTTTGGACATTGAGGAGTTTTCATTCTCTACTGTTTATCGTCTCCTTATTTATGCCCCTTTTCTATGATCATCTGTCAATACAGGCAGCCAGGTATTGGAGAGATTTCGGCATGCAGGTTGCCTGAGTTTGCCTGGGAGATGTAAATCCACCCTTATTCCCCAGAACCATTCAGATGTGACAGCTTCAGGTTCCACAGGAGGAAGACTGAATGGAAGGTCTGAACACCGGCGTAACAAAGTCGTCCAGGCGTCAGCTGACTGACTGACCACAACTCTCTCCTTCAGTTGCTTGTCTTCGGAATTTCAGATATGCTCAGGACGCGCTTTCGATGCATCAACATAAAAAAATGAAAAAGAATTCTTGTTCCGTAGTCATTCGAATTCTAACAAACCTGACAAACGTTCTTACATTTGATTACCCCCTGATTGTCAAGTGGTGTGTGTGTGTGTGTGTGGTAATGAAATGTACTCCTGTATCTTGCTTTGGCTTTCAAATGATTCTAAATTGGGTGTAGTGTGGTGTGTGTGTGTGTGTTATGCTTTACTAGATAATGGTCTTATGGTGCCGGTGCGTGTGTGTGTATGTGTGATCAACTGTGTTATAGGTGTGTGTTGTTATGGGGTGCGTGTGTTGTGGCACGGCGTGACGCGTTAAAAAAAGAATAGTTTTTCTTTCATCATGGTTTTTACAATCTGTATTCCTACATTGGGTGTGTGTGTGTGTGTGTGTTGTGTGTGTGTTGTATGCGGGGTGGTGTGCACGCACTGGTTGTGTTTGTGTATGATATTTTTTTAAGCTATCTTGGAATGTTTTAGCAACTGAATGTATTTTCTTGTGAGACAATTTAGTATCTGTGCTTGTGCTGACCCTAGGTCTGGTCGGTTCCTGCACTCCCTGAACATTCTGCTCTCCTCTGCTCTGTCAGCTCTGTCCTGGTCAGCGTACCTCACTCCATGTCCACCTTGTCACCATCCCCTACCACACTCCTTCCTGTCCTCACAGGGACCAACAGCAACGTCCTCCTGAGGTCTGGCAGCTGATCAGCAACGACAGACATGTCCTCCAGGCTGCCCTGATTTCCCGCCCTGTGGATTGGCTTGTCACCTGCATCAACATCATGTCCCATGTCTTCAGTCAGCACTACGTCTTGTACAGAAGGACAAATCAAAGTGCTTTCACACACACTGTTCACACACACACAAACATTTACACATACACACATGCATTTACAATAATACACAAATGAAGCCATGAATACAACACACAGGTTAACGGACACACCCGCAAGGAAAAGCTCTCAACTCAGCAGCAGGATAAATGGAGTCCTAAACTAAAGCCACATTCCAACTTCAGTGATGATGTCTAAACACAGCACCAGTGTGTAGAGTTTGCAGGGGGGGGGGGGTTGTTGGGGGGCATTTCTGGTCATCTGCTCTTACCAGCATGACCGGCCTTTCTTCCAAAAGGCAGAATACCCATCAGCACACAATGGCCTACTCTTCCATAAGGTGAAACAGGTTTTAGTGTGTGTGCGTGCATGTGTGCATGAGTGTGTGTGTGTGTGTGTGAGATGTTCTGTGTGCATTTGCACATGGGACATCAGTTTACAGCCTCATCTAAAGGACTTTCAGGGGAGTGGAGTCGGCACTGATGTCAAGTCCAGGGGAAAAGTCCCCTAGAACAGGAATCTTGGTGGTGGCTGGACCCTGTGCGGCTGTCAGCATTCATCCGACTCTGAGGGACCTGCAGTGCAACACCCGAGTCAGTCCTCTTCTCCAGTGCTGGAAAGAAGTCCAAGTGACGATATGCAACAAGGGGACAGAACTCCAATCTATGAGGAGTGCAGCACTGATTGATAATCCTCTTCCTCTGCAGACGTTCAAAGTGATGACATGGAACGTTCGAGGGAACAGCAATCCAATCTAGCACAAGTCCAGAACTGACAGCACTAAACCTCTTCCTCTACAGACGTTCAAAGTCGGAGAAAGTGGTTTCCCTTCTTCCCCAGAACGGATCAATCCTCGTCTGCTGTGCTTGGTGGTGGCTAGCACTGTTCAAGGCTGCCCTGGCTGGAGGTGACATGCCCTCATTAGGAGAGGAGAAATAAAAACTGACTCGTTTTTAAAACAACGAAATAAAAGTAGATGACTGAACGAACCAAGCAAAATGAAAAATAATAAAACAAAAGTTGACTTGTAACCAAACCAAAACAACCCTTAAAAAGTAATCTTTTAATAATTATATAGTTGTACAGCAAAACAAAACAAAAGAAAACAAAAACTAACAACCAAACCAAAACAACCTGTAAACAGTTATAGTTATACAGCAAAAGAAGTCCAGCTGATCATGAAGCAGACTGAAACACTGGAAGATCACAGAGTCAATGACAGTCATTACCCACAAGATACAATCATAATCACAGCAGGAGACTAGGATAATAATTCTATCATTGAAAAACCCTCAGGCCTCCACAATTTACAACAATGAAGGAAAAAAATGCCCTGAAAAAAAGATTAATAAATTAGACAAAAAGATAAGAGCTCAGAGTTAGCCACTTACTGACTTAGGTAACTGACTTAGTCCTGTTGTGTTAGCTAGTCATTACTGCCACATTTTTTGTCATATATCATATATTATCCAATCACACACACTCAAACAGAACCAAACTCATCAACACTGAAACAAAAGGCACAGAAACCTAGAAAGCAAAAATCCTGATCAGATCATCTTTTAAACAATGAGGACTAAAGGTTAGGTGCTCTCTGAACCCAGGTATAGATATAGAAATATATCTTCATATCACTCAGATAAACTCACTATAAAATATGCTTACCACAGTTGTCTCTTCTTCTTTTCCACTCCTTGCTCATGGATCTGCACTTTCTTCTGCACAACAAATTACATTATAACTGTCATTACACATCACTCAACATTCTACCACGTGTGTGTGTGTGTGTGCGCGTGTGAGAGAGAGAGAGAGAGTGCACGCACGCGCGCACGCAAGAGAGAGAGTACATGTGTGTGAGTGTGTGTGTCACTGTGTGTGTGTATGTATAATTTCTATTTTATTCTTTTATTTCCAGGATAATGGAATAAGCACTTTGTGCTTTTTTACATCCAATCCCCGAATGTGTGCAGTTTTTTGTAAATGTTCTCATCTGTTCTGTCACTTGTTTTGCTGTACAACTAAATAATTATTATATAATACGAGTATTTATTAACTATAGCCTACTCTTCCAAAAAACAGAACAAGTTTTACCATGTGCGCAAGATGTTCTGCGTGTGTTCGCACACCGGACTTTGGTTTATACTAGTCATCCGAAGGACTTTTGGTGGGAGAGGAGTCGGCACTGATGTTAACTCCAGAGGATTAATGAGATTTGAACCTGGGTCAACACTCAACAGATCACAAGCGCATCACTCTAACCACCAGGCTACCCTGTCCCCTTGTGTGTGTGTGTGTGTGTGTGTGTGTGTGTGTGTGTGTGTGTGTGTGTGTGTGTGTGTGTGTGATGCAAATTATTATAATTGATTTTCAAAATCCTCAATGCCCTAAGAGGGGTCAAAGTATGTTCTTTCGAGCCAGAAGGCCCATAGAGCCGGAGCTTATCCCGGTTTCTGTAGCGTTAAGCGAACTGATGGTTTTTCACCACCCCTGTGACAGGACGCTAGTCTGTCGCCAGATACTTCCCCAGCAGAGCTGGTACCCACTTGTACACCTGGGTGGAGTGAGGAAAATAGGAGTAAAGTGTCTTTCCCAAGGACACAACACCGAGCCGAGCGGGGATTGAACCCGCGACCTCTGGATCACGAGTTGACTGCCTAAACCACTCGACCACGGTGCCTCCTAAGAGGGGTCAAAGGCGAATTAAATCTTGAATCTAAATCATGTGTGTGTGTATGCACGTGTGTGCATATGTGCATGCATGTGTGTGTGTATGAGAGAGAGAGACTCAGAGTCAAGTCAAGTCAAGTCAAGTCAAAATTTTATTTCCAGATGGTACATTGAATAAGCAATGCATTTGCTTTTTTTCATCAAGCCATCTATCTAAGAACAAATTTCGTAATGATTATACTAAGACACTACATTATTGCATCATTTACCGTTAAATTAAACCAGTAAAAAAAGAGGAAAAAATCGATAAGGAGATACATTGGAAATACAAATTACCACATATACACGCACACACATACTCATGCACACCTGAGCACGTGCGCGCTCACGTCCACACACACATTTAAATAAAAATGTTTTAAGAATTAAAAAAAGAAAATCTTAAAACGTCAGGACAAACAAATTACTTCACCTACTGTTACATCCATTCTTTCACGTTTATACTTAGATAATAAAAGGTACAAGAATAAAAACGTTAGAAAATACTAGGCATTTCGTCATTACTGACAATATTACCTTCAATGACCTCCCTCCTCTCCTCCTCCACCCATCAAACATGTGCTTTTTTGCGTTCATACTTTTCAAATAGCGCTTTTAAAAAATGACATATTCACACAATAACTATCAAAGCAAGATAAGTCAAATAAGATTACAATAATGATTATCATAATAGAGATACAATTATAACAACAATCGCCCATCACCATGAGACAACAATATAACAAATGATCCCCTCACCATGAGACAACACATAACCATGATAACAGAAAAGCATGGAAAGGATGGGGGTGGGGGAGGAGTATCAAGGGGGAAGGGGAAATACACCTTCAATCAAATTAATAGTTTAAAAAAAACAATTATTCAAACAAGTAGAACCCCTATACGATACAGAATTCAAAAGCCCATAATCCACTGGACTATCAAACTAAAACAATATCATACTAAAACAGTATCGCTTATAATAGTACTAATAATCTCATCTCTAACTGCAATAAAAACAACATCCACGATAAAATCTATTGAATTAGACAAGACAAAGGGCATGAGGGAGGAGAGGAGGGGAAAAGGGGAGGAGGGGGAGGAGAGAGAGAGGAGAGAGAGAGGGGAGAGAGAGAGAGAGGAGAGAGAGAGAGAGAGAAGAGAGAGAGAGAAGGACACACATCAAGCTATCAAGTCTACATAAAAGTTTTTTTAAAAAATTTCCTCTTTCCACTTGTTTCAAATTGAAAGTTTTATTTACTAGCTTGCATAGATTACTCTTACTTCTTTGCATAATTGGTGTGCCTCTTTCCTCCCTCCCCCCTCCCTCCACACATATACAGTGTGTTACTGTAGAATTTTAGTCCAGTAAGACATACTTGAATTTTTTGTTGTAAGGAATACCATTAGTGCTGGTAAATGTAAGTATGGTTGATTTTGCCCTATTAATCATGGTTGATTTGCCTTATTAGTCAATTTCTAGGCTTCATGCATTAGATGGCTTTTTAGCTGTGTCTTGAATGATTTTGTTCTTGATACATTTTAGCATTTTTGGGAGCTTGTTCCATAAGTCACTACCTGAGTACAAGAAGCTTTTTTTGTAAAAATTATTTCTTGGTCTCGGAAATGTTAGTAGATGATTATGTCTGTGTTCATTGATTTTGAAGCTATTGGTGATCTTTGGAGGGGCATTTCCATTGACAACTTCTGGACAATGGCTTTTATTTAGTTAAAGTTGTTTTTGAAGGTTAGGTATTGTTTCCTTATAATCTTTTGATGGTTAGGGAGCTTGATTTTAGTAGAACAAGTTTCAGTGCTCTTTTATATAATCTATGAATCAATTTTAAATTTGTAGCACTGCAGCTACTCAGAGAGAGACTGTGTCAGTGTGTGTGTACAACTGTACATGTATAATAATTGATACGATCTTAAACTAAATATCGCCCCCCCCCCCCCCCCCCCCAATTTCCTGGGCACAAAAGGGGGGCTTTCTTTTCAGATGTGATGATGACAACTCATTCTCACCAGCTATGCTATGAACTCTGGCAACGTCAAACATTGTCCGGGGCTGTCAACAACAATACTTCAGTCAAGAAAAATTTTTCACATTAAAAAACATTTTAAAATGTGGTATCTAAAGTAAAATAAATAATACTGTGCATACTGTAAGTAAGTGTCATTGTTTTCATTGATAGCAAAATAAATGTGGACACTACCTTAACTTTTGCAGGAAGTTTTTTAAGCCAGCCAGAACTTTGCCCTTTAGAGTAAAACAAAACAATTTCTAATATCATTTCAGTCACTATATAGATTTCTATAAGTAACTGGAAAAAAAAAGTCATGATGAAACATTTCTGAGTGATGATAGTAATTTAGTGATAGGGATTAGTAAATTACGTGACTGAGCGTGAGTGACAGTGACTGAGTGAGGGGGGTGACACTTCTCTTCATAATTATTTATAATAATAAATATCATTTATTATAACAGACTCCTTGCAAGTTGTAAGCATACATGTATGTTAACCAAGCTGAACAGGAATTCTGTATGGGTGTGATCAAAAGAGGGCACTAAGAGAGTGTAGACATCCGCACGTTTGTGTGTGTCACTGTCGGTGTGTGTGTGTTGTTTTGTTGTTGACTTCAATTTTACGTCTGTTCACTTTTAGTGATATTGAGTGAGTGACTGGCCTTTGCGCTGGATGGCAGCAGGGTGTATCTCTCTGTGTTTGAGTGATGTTTTTGTGCTTTTTTCTACGTTCAGCAATACACATTGTATATCTACGTGTTTGTAATTTCACCGTGCATTGACTGGTCAGATTGGTTTTCCTTATTATCATTTACATTCGAATTACTTTAATTTATAATTTTCATTTTCTGATAAATTTTTGAACATTCAACTGACTTGATGATTTGTGTTCAATGACATTGCTGGTCCTTGTGACCCTTTTTACTGTAACCCTGCTGCCGTGTGAAAAATTTGCACGTGAAACACAAAACTCAGATCTCCCCCACCACAACTACCCCATTCTCCTCCTTCCACCGATATGACACTTACTGCCGAAGACATGAGAGCTTTGCTCTCACATGGGTTTACTATATACACACAACTTCAACAACACATTTCAACCTTAGGAATCACCGCCACAAAACTAGACAGGTACCCGTCCCGGGCAGAACATCGTCACCTGCGGCCCCCTAATCCTCTCCATCCTCATTTCTGACGTCACTCCCGCTACGACCGTAACCAAGGAAAAACACTGCTTGGCTTCCCTCTGATCCACCTGCTTTTTCCCGTGTTTAGACTTTGATAAAACGTGTTCTGATAATGCGTATCATGGTGTACATGCAACTTTTAAAACCCCCGAACTTCCCCAGTTCTTTCACCAGTTTCTACACCTGACTCTCAATCCAAACTTTTGTCTGCTCTTCCACTCTCCACACTTTACTATGGCCTTCATCCTCTTCCACTGACAGTTATCCTAATTCACCACAGTTATCATCAACCTCTCTGCCTCCTTATAAACCATCCTTCACATTGTGCTTGTTCAACGTGAAATCTGTCTGCCCAGGGGGTAAAGCTGATCTCATTTCTGATTTCATCTCTGAAAAGAACATTGATCTAACATTTCTTACAGAAACCTGGTTAAAACCACACGGTCATGAACCAAAAATAAAACAAACTGCACACCTGGTTATAAAACTCTTTCTCTTCCCAACCTCCCGTGGAGGGGGCTTTGGGCCATCGTTTATAAAGATACACTCGAACCTGCTTTTTCTTTCTGTCCACTCCCTCTCTTTCTTCACCTGAATCTTCGAAGTCTGTGAACTCAACTTCAACACACCTGGCCACTCTATTATTTTCTGCTGTTTTTACGTCCACCTCCAAGCCGTAAGAATAATCTGACATTTCCATTTTCCATCAAGATTTTCAGTCACTCCTGGATCACTACAGCCTCTCTCCCAGAAAGCTCATCATTCTCGGTGACTTAACTTCCATTTTGATAACAGTCTTCTTCTGATGTCAAACGTCTGTCTCTTTCTTTGTCAACCACTCTCTTTCTCAGCTGGTAAACGAAAACAACCCCACAGATAGGAACATATTTTAGACCGGCTTATTACTGATATTTCCCAAGATCTGATCACATCTGTATCTATCACTGACGAACTACTTTTGATCATTCCCTGTTCTTTTTTCTCTAAATAATGCAAAGCCTATCAGAAAGAAAAGTAAAGTCACCCTTCCAACCTTAAGGCCATAGATATTCAAACTTTCTCTTCACAAGCTGCTGAACGCCTATCACAAACCCCTGACACAATAACCCCTCTAAACACTACAATGATGTTCTCAGCCAACTGCTTGATGAGCATGCAACCTCCCACTGACCGTTCTCCTTCCTGATAGGCCAGTTGCACCTGGTACACCCATGACATCCTGGTCGCAAAAATGCAAAAAGCAGGCAAATAGAGCGGCAGTGGCGAAAATCAAAAACGGAAATTAATAAGCACTCTTTCGAAAACAAGTAAACAAAGTCAAATCTTTAATTCTTTCAGAAAAAACAAAGTATTACTTTCTCAAGTTCTTGATGCCCCGTCTATGAAATCTCTCTTTCCCTCACATCTACTCTTCTTGGATCTGTGAAGGCAAGCCCTCTGTCTTCCATCCACAACCACTCTGAACTTCCATCTATATTTTCAGCATTCTTTTCTGAAAAAGTCTATAACATTCGCTCCAAACTGGACCAGAATCCTTTCCAGCTGCCTCTTTCCCGATCCCAAATTCTCTGGGACTCCCCTCCTTTTTTTCATCCGACAAGTGAGAAAGAAATCCACGATAATTCTGAAAGAAATGACTATAAATTATGTGATCTTGATCCCCTTACCCGCTTCTCTTTTCACACAGTGCCTACCACAAATCATACCGCTATCACGAAAATAGTAAACTCATCTCTTGTTTCAGGAAATGTTCCATCAGCTCTCAAAACTGCTATAGTCACACCTCTACTCAAAAAGCATGACCTTGACCCTAACATTCTGAAGAATTATAGACCTGTTTCCAATCTACCTTTTATTTCTAAACACGCTTCTACTCGCTTCTGACTCAGGGAAAATCTCCCTTCTCACTCTTCTTGACTTATCAGCAGCATTCGATACTATAGACCACTCAATTCTTCTCTCCCGTCTTCAAAAAACGTTCGGTGTTACTGGCACAGCCCTCACCTGGTTTAATTCATACCTTTCTGACCAATTCCAGACAGTTGCAGTAAACAAGATTCAATCAATACCTGCCAAACGGAATGCGGGGTCCCCAGGGGTCAAATTTTAGGCCCTGTTCTTTTCACTCTTTACACTGCCCCACTGTCACATATAATAAACCGTCATCAAATCAACCACATTTTTACGCAGATGACTCTCAGATTCAAAGCAGTGTTACTCCTGAAAATCTGCCTTCTCTCCTGACAAATATGGCCCCGCTGCTTTGAAGATATTCAAAACTGGATGACACAGAAAAAACTTACAGCTAAATGCAGATAAAAACCGAAGCCATGCTCGTAGGGACCAAAACAAAGCTTTTCCCTTACAACAGCTTCAATAGAACTTGGCAATACATCAGTCCCTCTATCCACTGCTGTGAAGTATCTAGGTGTTGTTATCGACAACACACTCTCTATGAAAAAATTAATCACCCAGACCTGTCAGTCGTGCTGCTATCAATTACGGCGTATTAGTGCAATTCGAAAGTACCTGTCCACTGATGCAACAGCCAAACTTGTCACTTCTCTCATTCTTTCACGTCTGGACTATTGTAATTCTCTTTTGTCGGTCTGCCAGCATCATCTATCCACTCCCTTCAACTATACAAACCCACAGCTCGACTAAATTCTCAGAAAGAAAAAATCTGAGCACATTACCCCCCTCTTTGCAATCTCCACTGGCTGCCTGTGCCACAGAGAGTAAATTATAAGATCAGTACCCTCTGTTACAAATGTCTCCACAAAAACTGCACCCTCCTACCCCTGTGAATGTCTTAACCTGTTTCACTCCTTCACGTTCCCTCCGCTCTACAGCAGATACCTGTGCCTACGAATACCTAGATTCGACCAAACCACTGTTGGCCGCCGCTCTTTCTCTATTTCGGGTCCATTGACCTGGAATGAGGGTCCCTCTCTCTCTTTCGCCAGAAACCTAGTTATGACACTTTTAAATCCAGCCTCAAGACATATTTATTTCAAACCTAAGATTTCCCCCTCCTGTTTCATATCAGAGCTATCCCACCTCACTAACCCATGTCTATCATCCTGCTAAAGTATAGGACCTAAGTGAGTGTGTGTGTGTGCTTTTGTAAAACATTTGACTACTGAAATTTTATTTCATAGATTTTGTCTGCAGCGCACTATGTTTGTAAATATCTGTTTGTTTAAACTATTGATCATTTATCATTGATTGCATGACTGTGTAAGATTAGGTTGAATGCATGCGCTTTGATTTGTCTTTTCAAGATATAGCGCTATATAAGTTCCATGTATTATTATTATTATTATTATATTAGACGGGGGAAAAAAAACAAAAAACAAACACACCAAAACAACAACAAAAACAGGTGAGGTGGATGTGTTGTTTAAAATTTTTAAAATTTAAATCTCGAAAAGAAACTTGGCAATGCAACAGGAATTAAAAACAAACAAAAACAAGCCATTAACGTTAATGTAACTATAACAAATGTCCTATTGGACTGTGACAAAGACCTTTCACAATTTCAAATGCTAGTTTTAGATTACTGAATATACTGTTGAGGGAGTTTTCAGAAAAATGGGGCATGAAAGGTGTGTGTGTACGTGTGTGTGTGTGTGTGTGTGTGTGTGTGTGTGTGTGTTTCACTGTTTGTGTTGTAAGTTAGTCAGTGTGTGTTTATATGTGTATGCAGTGCGTGTATACATGTGTGTGTGTGCGAGTCTGTCACTGTGTGCACTTCATGTGTCACTGTGTTAGTGCAAAGTTCTGTGTATATTTCATTTGCATGCATGAACGCATATGTGTGAAACTGCATACATACATATATATGTGTGTGTGTGGTGTGTGCCCCATGCCACAAGTATGATGATAGGGGGGAGGGGGGGGGGATATATAATAGGCCCCTACACAAGTAGTACAAGTAAATAATTATAATTTATTCTATGGTTGATGATGCTACTGCTTTAGTTTCTGGGCACAGACAGTGTGCAGTGCTTCTGGGTAGTTTTGGTTTTGAACACTGATGTGGGCAGTTTGTCGTTATATCTGGGGTTGAGAACTTTTACTTAGGAGATCTATAGCTGTTATAACAGATTGTCAACAAAACCACCATCACTAAACAAAAACAAAACAGTTGTAAAGAAACCAGTTTGGACTGTCAAAAGTATAATTACCCCGCCAGTGCAAGTGAATCTGACATTTTTCAGAAGTTATTTTACTGTCATTTTTACAGAAAACTCACCTGACACAACAGGGTTCATACAGACTTGGTGGGGGAAAATTTAGGGCCTTGTTAGGGCTTTTTAGGTGCCATTATTTCCAAATTTAGGTCCTAGCTGCGGGGTATCAAAGTATAAATTTATCAACCTGTGTACACGTTTACATTGATAACCCAATCTCAAACTCATGAAAGCAAAGTCTTCTTGTCTAAAACTAAATGTTGGATATTGATTATTGACACAAATCCAAGTTAAGTTCTAGAATAAAATGTCTTTCAATCATTCATAGATACCACAATGAATTAAAATCTTCACACAGTGAAACATCAAATTGTGATGTGATGGAATTGGAAGTCTCCATCATCCATGTCTTGAAATTCCAAGCAAAGTGAAAACTGAAACAAGTGTCTCTGATAACTAGCAAAGTGAACTTCAGACACTATCCCTCAAACTTCACCCCATGTGAACTAGTCTCTTTGCCTTATCAAAGATACAGATGGTTACCAGGTACTAGAACTGTAGTAACAATACCCTCAGTCACATTCTTAGTGCCTTTTCCAAATTCTGCTCCTTTATTTCAATCTCACACATTCGTACATGCAGGCATTCACACACACGCGCGCGCGCGCATGAATGCATGCATGCACAAGAGAGAGACAGAGACAGAGAGACGTTGCTAGACGAAAGTTCTCTTTACTATGAATACATATATACACAAGTCCTGTATCGTCAATGCAGACCGAGTGGTACGCCTAACATTGGCTTGAAAAGGATGCCCACGCCCTCTCCCCATAGTTTTTTTTAAATTTTCTATCTCCCCATAGTTGTTTTTTTTTTAAAGCATGAATCTTCGGATCAAGTCTGCCAATAACTGAATAAGCTGCAAATTTTAAAGTAAAGTCAACTAAATCGACCACATTGAGCGGTGGAAAGTATGCAAAGTGCTGGCATTTCTGACTTGCCTTATCAACTGGATTCGTTTCTGTATGCGTTCTGCAGGAAATCCGTGGGATAATCTCCTCAAATAAAGAATAGATTTGGCTACAGATTTTATTGTTTTTCCATTCCGACATGGGACTGTCACTGACTGCCATTTTGTAAACTGCGCATGCGCACAGGAGAAACAATAGGCCTTCCTATTCACAGCGCAGCTGTGCTAAAATTGAAAAATCTCGTAGAGAAGGACTGTAGCACAATAAACAGAAAACTGGGGGTTTTTTGTCTTTTTTTTAAAACTCAGGATCGCAGTTCCATAGTTTAACATCATTTTCCGAACAAATTACGGACATACCATAGGGGTAGGTAGTCCTCCTCATGTAAAAAATAACTGGTGAAAGCAAAGTGAATATGCACTTCCAATGGAGGCAAATTACCTCCCTTGGCAAAATAGATGGCGCGACATGAATAGCAGACAACAGGCATTTTATCAGCGATAATACGATCTTTGGACACCCGTCTTGCTTTCATTTCTCACAAGTTTTATTTTGTATATTTGTTTAATCTATATTTCAACAGAAACTGTCACTCATGGTTCCCAGTTTTAGGGTTTGTTAGGGCCTCCAGGGCCATTTTTAGGGGCCTTATTTTGGATCTTCAAAAATCAGGGCCTTTTAGGGCTTTTTAAGATTTGTACGAACCCTGCACAATGGCTCCGGTGCATGTTTTTTTAAAAACGTAACTGACTACGCACTGATCTGATGGGTCACTTCGGAACTCCAGTCGGAAGATCATTAATTTTTCTCAACTGTCCAGTGCATGTCAGAAACTGAGCGAAACTAGACCTGAAGGCTTTTCGGTTAGTTAAGACAAGGTCTTTATTTATTTACTTAAAAATAATAAAAATTACTTGTGACAAGGCCTATGCCTACATCATGTGTAATTCAAAATTCATGAAAACACATCGCAATGGGCTGTCACTCTGCCCGCTGGGAAGAGTTACCTTTCGTGGTTACAAATGGCGAGACAGAACAGGCTGCACACCGGTATTTTAAAAAATCACTCTTTTCCTTCTGTTTTTCTATGTAACTCATATTCATACCGCACGTACTAAGGCATCCACAGAAATATAAACCACTTTTTGGAAAAGACTAGGCTCTGACTCAAAATTCATGTGATTTTGAACAAATTTGGTAGGTTTGAAATTTTTAATTTTTCAGCAAACCTGTACCCCTCAGTCTTTGTCGTCTGTAGCTTCCTTACGCAATATGCATGCGCGGGGTCAACGCTGTAGGAATACAGGCAATCCTCATTTGATGATTATTTCCAACTTTCTTGTGACTACCTGGTATTGCTCTATGTCCTCAATGCCCCCAAACAAGTACACAGTCCATTTTTTCATGCTTTAAAAAATCTGTGAAAATCACCAACATTTTTTTTCCACTCGCACTCTATACAAGATACTACGTAACCCCCAAATTAATACCAGTGTGTAGCCTTATTTATGTACTTATATATTTATTTATTTATTTACTTATTTATTTCGAGGACAATGGAATAAGCGTGAAATGGAATGGAGCTATTCCAAAACAAACAAGCAGAGAAGGGGGAGGGGGTATGCTTGGGAGTGGTGCACATTAAAAATAATAAATCTTTTATATCGAGGATGATGGAATAAGCACTTATGTGCTTTTTTACATCCTGTCCCCGTGTGTATGCGGTTTTGTAAATTCTGTCATCTGTTCCCACGGGCACACAATGGCCTACTCTTACGAAAAGCGGAACAGGATTTAACGTGTGTGCAAGATGTTCTGCGTGTGTTCGCACGCGGGACCTCGGTTTATAGTCTCATCCGGACTTTTGGGGAGAGTGGAGTCTGCACTGATGTTAACTCCAGGGGAAAATATCCCCTTGAACGGGAATCGAACCTGAGAGAGAGAGGGGGGAGGGAGGGAAGGAAGTATGGAGGGAGGGGGAGGGGGAGGGAGAGATCAGACTTCTTTCCAGCCTGGGACTACCTGATCCTCAATTCTCTGGCACTCCTCTCCTTTCCATTCATCCCCTTTCCATTCATCCAACAAGTGAGAAAGATATCATGACAATTCTGAAAGAAATGACTATAGAATCATGTGATCTTGATCCCATACCTGCTTCTCTTTTCACACACAGTGCCTGCCTTAACTTATACCCACTATCACGAAAATCGTTAAACTCATCTCTTGTTTCTGGAAATGTTCCATCAGCTCTCAAAACTGCTGTAGTCACACCTCTACTCAAAAAGCATGACCTCGACCCTAACATTCTGAAGAATTATAGACCTGTTTCCAATCTACCTTTTATTTCTAAAGTCCTTGAAAAAGTAGTTCTCAAACAGTTCAGCAACCACCTTCTCTCCAACAATCTTCTTCCTGAGTTTCAGTCTGCCTATCGCGTCAACCACAGCACTGAAACCACTCTAGTACACACTTTAAACATGCTTCTACTGGCTTCTGACTCGGGGAAAATCTCCCTTCTCACTCTACTCGATTTATCGCGAGCCTTCGACACTATAGACCACTCAATTCTTCACTCCCGTTTTCAAAAAACGTTCGGTGTTACTGGCACAGCCCTCACCTGGTTTAATTCATACCTTATGACCGATTCAG
>CM054143.1:68134556-68149404 GCA_028751875.1 Rapana venosa
AAAGTCCTTTGGATGAGACAAAAACCGGGGCCCCCGTGTGCAAAAACGCACGGAGCATCGTTCCGCTTTTCGTAAGAAAAAAGCCTTTGGGTGTGCCGGTGGGAACAGATGAAAATTTTTAAAAAACCCGCAAAAGGGGGTCTGGATGTTTTTCCCTCGATATAAAAAAAATAAATAAAAAAAAATAAAAATCTCCATTTTTCTTTGTTTTTTTTCTCTGCCTTTTGTCTCTGTCTGCTGTCATCCCCGGACTTTCTTGTTTGTTTTTTTCGGGGGTCTGTCCCTTTTTTTTCTGGGGGTTTTGGTTTTTTCTCTCTTTTCTCCAGTTCTTTGTCTCTTTTCCCCTCTCCTCTCTTTTTCTTTTTTTTCCCCTCCCCCCTGGGTTTCGTCTTTTGGTCCCTTTTCCCTTTTCACTTTTTGTCTCTTGTCTGTTGTCTGATGTTGTCTGTCTGTCTCCCGTTTCCTGTCTTTTTCACCTGCTTGTCTTTTTCTATTTTTGTCGTCTCTTTTCGTTTTTTCTTTCACATATTCTTTTCCGGGCCGGGCTTGCCTGCCTGTGTTTTTGGGTTTCTGCCTGTCTGTCTGTCTAATCTATCTAGCCTGTGTCCCTGTCTGTTTGTTCGTCTGTCTGTCTCCCTTCCTCCCTATTTTTAAATTGTCTGTTTTTGTTTGCCGTTGTCTGTCTTCTCTGGGTCTTATGTGGGGTCTGTATGTCCCCCCCCCCTCCTTCTCTTTCCTTTTCGGGTTTTTTGTCTCTGTCTGTCTTTCCCCTTTTGGGTCTGTCTGTCTGTCTGCCCTGTTTTTCTCTCTTTTCTCTCTCTCCCCTCTTTTCTCTCTTTCTCTCTCTCTCTTTCTTTCTTTCTTTTTTTCTCGGTCTCCTCGTTCCCCCCCCCCCGTCTTTCTCTTTCCCTTTTTGCTGTCTCTGTCTCTTTTATTTTTCTCTGCCCTCTCGTCTGTCGGTTTGTTCTCTCTGGGGTCTCTTTTGGTATCTTGTCTTTCTTTCTTTCTCTTTGTCTGTCTGGTGCTGTATGTGTGTTTATCTTTATCCCCCCCCTCTTCTCTTTTTTCCCCTTTTGGCTCTGTCTTGTTTGTCTCTTGTTTTGTCTCTGTCTCTCTTTTCTCTCCCCCTTCTCTCTCTTTTCCCCCCTCTTTCTCCCCTTCCCCTCTCTCCCCGCCGCCCCTTCATACAAACCCTACATACATTTACACTCCCACTACCCTACACTACACCCCACAACCGGGGGAATTGCCTTGGTGTGGTTTGGTTTTGTCCCCGGGCCAATTTTGGCCTCGGGATCCGTTGGGACCCCTCCCCCTGCCGGGCCCCCCCAACCCCCCCCCCCCCCTTCAGGGGTTTTCCCCCCCCCGGACCCCAACCCCCCCCCCCCCCACCCCCCCCCCCCCCCCCCCCCCCCCCCCCCCCCCCCCCCCCCCCCCCCCCCAAAAAAAAAAAAAACTCTTGGATGGACTAAAACCAAGGCCCTAAAGGGACTAAAGAAAAAAATTGAATGTCTAATAGGAAATTATTGCGGGGGGATTATAAAATTTAATTACCCCCGCATGGATTATTAAAAAATTTATGGTTTAAAGGGAAGTAATAAAAACCCTTAAAACCCCACAACATCTACGCCCAACCCACTAACCCACACCACACAAAAACCTAAACACAACCACACCCCACACACACCCACCACCACACAAAAACACACACCAAAAAACCCCCACAAAACCAACACCCCACACACACACACACCACACAAGCGCACGCGCGCGTTTCTTTAAAATTTTTATGATGGCATAATCTTTCAAAATTTTTTTAATTTAAAAAAAACCAGTGAAGTTTTTTTAAATTTTAAATGAAAACATGACCAAAAAAAGAAACACTTCTTTTTAAAAAATTAAACCCGTTTTCCCCCTACCCTTCCGCCCACTTTGTAATTCAAATGGTTCTTTGTTTTAAAGGGCCCACACAACCCAACAACCCCCCAACAACTTTCTTTTTTCCGGGGCTCGCTCCTCCCCTTCTCTCTCCTCTCCTCTCCTCTCTTCTCCTCTCTCCGAAACACACACCACACACGACGCCGCCCCCGAGGAAATATCATGCACCGTGTTATTTAATGAATTTATTTATAAAAAAAAAATTTAAAAAAAGATTAAACAAGAATTTAGAAACTGCTTGATTTGCTAATAAAATTTTTTTGGCTCTGTTTGTTGATTTTGGCATTCGGAATTTTCGCCCGAGGGAAGCAAGGGGTAGGGGGTTGTAAAAAGCACGGGGGGTTTGTCAGGGGGGAAATCCCTTTTAGTTTTTTTATTTATCTGATTTCATACAATGAATTTATGCTTTTTCTTTTCTCCAAAAAATTTTCCCCCAAAAACTACATTTTTTCATACTTTTGTTTTTTAATTAAAAAACCCAAACCAGCATTAAACCCTAAAAATGATTTTTCAAAATAGGGATAAATAAACCGTTTTTTTTTTTAACGTTCGGGGATGCATTTTTGGGAAAGGGCCCTTTATATCCTTAAATTGACATTTCTTATGTAAAAAAGAAAATTATTGCTTTAAAAATTTAAATTTATTATCAAGAATTGTCCCAAGATATTTGTCCTCTAGCCTCTCCAAACTTTTGTTTGTCTATGAACAGTTCAGGAATTTGGGGTGTATTTCTGCAAAATTAATGGCCTTTTCTTTGGTTTTGTTGACGTTTGTTGGGTTTTATTTTTTCACTTTTTAAAGGGAACCCTTTCACTTAAACAAAAAAAAACCAAAATTTGAGTTGGAAAAATTAGTGGCGAGTTGTTGAGTTTTTTTAAAACAGGTGTAAGTAAGGTACCGTGGGGTCATTTGTATACGGGGTAAAATTTCCGGAGCTAAGCGTCCCTTGTGGTGACCAGGGGGGAAATTTGGTTCTTTGTTTTTGTTTTTTTTCCTTCAAAAAAAACCCACATAAAATTGTTGGGTTTAAAAAAAATCAAAACCCCATAAAATAAGTTTGGGGTTTAAGTTTGAGTGTTTGCAGTTTTTGGGGCCATGGTTTGTGGTTTAAAATCGTGTTAAATGCGGGGGAAAAAATCAACAAAGAGAATTCAAAAAAAGAGTTGTTGTTTTCAAGGTGTGGGGTAAATTGATTCAAAAGGTTTTTTTGCATAAACTGTTCTTTGTTATGCTTGTAGGCGAAATTTGGGAAGGGTCAAGGGGATCTTTTACTTGTGGGAGGAGGGGGGCTGAAGAAAAATTTCGCTCAAAACTTTTTTAAACGACGGCTTTAAGGGAACGGGGTTTTGGGAATCATTTTAAAAATTAGGATTTTTTTTTTTTGAAATGGGGCAGATGGTTTTTTCCAGTAGGGGGATTGGCTCCCGGGATTTTAAAAAACCCCTGAAAAAACCCGGAAAAAAAAATGACAATGAAAGCACCCAAAATTTTAAAAGGTTTCCGCGATCCGTTGGCCCCACAGCTTTAAATTTTAAAATTTTCGGGGGTTTAAAAAAGGGTGTAATCCAGAACTTGGGATGTTAAAAAAAAAAAGGGCCCTCTTATCAAGTGGCTGTTATGGGCTTTAAAAGATGGTTTCCAAATTTTTTCAATACTAAATTCAAAGCCGGCAGTAAAAATTCATTTTAAATTTATTTTGAAAAACACTGCATTTTTTTCTTGGGAATGTGGGGTTTCTCCGGGGTTTATTTTGTCCTGTTAAAGTTTTTTAAAACCCAGTCACGTACTTTTCCTTTTAACAGACTGAAATTGTCTTTTACCCCTTTTGGGTTTGTAACCCGTGTCTGGGGATGCCCATTTTTTCCCAAGTTTTGTTTGTTTTGCTTTTTTGCAAGGTTGTTTCCCGATGGGAAATGCCCAAATTTCTTTTCGTTGGGTTTTCTTTTAGGGGGTTTTGTGACCCCAGGGTTTGTCATTTGGAACAAATTTTTGGGGTTTTTTTTGGGATTAGGTTTTTTCACAAATTTTTTTATAGTTGGAATAACATCAGTTTTGGTTTCCCATCAACCGAAGGAGTTTAAAAAAAGTGTTTTGTCTGGGCTGTTGTCTTTTCCATCCATCCCCTTCCCCCCCCCCCCCTTTAGGGTAACCTTTGGGTGGGCAATCTGGGCCCCAGGGTGGGGAGCCCCAAAATCCAACCCCCCTTTTTCTTTTAAAAAAATGGATTTGGGCCGTTATATGATTTTCCCCCGAAAATTCTTTAAAAATGAAATACGTGGCCCCTTTAGAGGGATTTTTTGGAAAAGGCGGCCATAGAAAGAGATTTAAATCACGATCCAATGTTTTACGGCCCTTTCGTGCGGCCCTTCCTTGAACTGAAAAAAGATTTCGGGCAGAAAAAACCTCTGCTTTGTTTTTTTACCCAAAAATTCTTTTAAAAAGTCGAGTACAAAAGGTTATGGAACAGATGTTAAAGAAAATCACGATCCCGTGTAAAAAAACGCTTTTGTTTATGCTTTTTGACCAAAAAGGGTTTATGAAATTTACCTTTTTAAAGTCTGAAAACCTGTTAAAGGGGGCCTTTTTTTGCCCAAATTTAATTTGGACAGGCTATCATATAGTTTAAGATAAATTTTATAAGACCGAAAAATTAGTGGTTGGTTTTTATATTTTGTTGATTAAAGTAATATTAACAATGAGAAGGGAACATCATCTCCAAAGGGGTTTTTTTAAAGCAAGGTTTGGTCTGAAATCTTAAACCCAAGGGCCCCGGAAGTTTGGGCAGTTTTGGGAATTGGGAAGAAAACCAACGCAGGGGACTCGTTGATGGGGGTTTTCCCGCACCCCTAGACCCCTTTAAATTTCCAATACCCCCTATCCCCAAAGCAGTTTAAGGAGGACCAAAATGGCAGCCCCCAAAAAGGGAAAAATCCCTAAAACCCAAAAAGATTTTTTTAACCCACGGCGGCTTTAATCCGATCCCCAGAGCCAGAAAAGAAAACCTACCCGGAGCTGACATAGGCAAAGTGGGCCCCGGGCCTTTTGCTTTGGTATTAAAATGAAGGTGAAAAAAAAAAAACACGCTGCAAACCACGTATCAAATTTGACGTGGACAAACTGAAAGATCCAGATGTCGAGGAGATCTTCCAAGCTAAGCTTGACGGACGTTTTGCGGCATTAACCCTCCTGGACAATGACATCAATGACCTCACCAACAACTTTAATGAGGCAGTCCGAGAAACAGCAGAGGAGGTACTCGGTCGTCAGAGAATAAACACCAGCCATGGACTACAATGACATCTTGGACCTCTGCGATACAAGAAGACACTGAAACCAACCAGGTCTTCCAACCCTAAAGAATACCGGGAGGCCAACAATCTCGTGAAGAAGTCAATGTTAAAGGCCAGAGAGAAGTGGATCAGTGATCATGTGATGAGATCGAAAAAAGCATGAAAGTTGGCAACAGTAAAAAGGCATACGACACCTGAGAAACTCACAAAACCACTTCAAACCAAATCATCAGTCATTGAAGACAGCTCCGGAAACCTCCTCACAGAAAGCTCAGCTGCATTGAACAGGTGGTCTGAATATTGTCAAGAACTGTACAACTACCCAATACAACCTGACAAGAGCATAATAGAAGAGAAAGCAGCAACATCAAGAGCACCCTCGCCATTACCTATACTGAGGGAAGAAGTGGAAGAAGCCATCCGCAGCTTACCAGTAGGAAAGTCCCCAGGAGCAGACAATATGCCAGCAGAGCTGCTCAAGCATGGTGGCGAAACAGTCATCACATATGTTACAGCTATCTGTCAGAAGATTTGGGAGACAAAACAGTGGCCAACAGACTGGACACAATCACTCATCATACCCCTGCCCAAGAAGGGGAATTTACGCCAATGCCAAAATATAGAACAATCAGCCTCATCAGCCACGCCAGCAAGATCATGCTCAAAGTTATTTTGAATTGACTCAAGAAGGAGGCAGAAGAACACTTGCAGAGGAACAAGCTGGGTTCAGGGCAGGCAGGAGCACAATCGAACAGATTTTTAACTGCCACATCCTGATGGAAAAACATCTTCAACATCAGAGAGACCTGTTCCACAACTTCATCGACTTCAAGAAGGCTTTCGACAGAGTATGGCACGAAGGCCTGTGGCAGGTCCTCAGAATGTTTGGCATTGAAGAAGGACTAGTGCAAACCATTCAAGCACTATACAACACCGCAAGCAGTGCAGTCCTTCTGAACAATCAGGTCGGAGACTACTTCAAAACCACAGTTGGGGTCCAACAAGGATGCCTGTTATCTCCAGTCCTGTTTAATCTGTTCTTGGAAAACATTATGAGAGAGACCCTCCATGACTTCCACTCTACCATCTCCATTGGCGGCAGACCCCTCAACAACTTGCGGTTTGCCGATGACATTGACCTCATGGGCGGAAGTAACACAGAGCTGCAAGATCTTACGACCAGACTTAAGAACAGAGCTGGAGCATATGGGATGGAGGTGAGCTCGGAGAAAAGTAAAGTACTTGTGAACAGCACGAGCAATGCCACCACTAAAATTTACATGAACGGCCAACAACTGGAGGAGGTAGACGCTTTTAAATACCTTGGCACTACACTCACAAAGGACGGGCGATCGACGACAGAAATCAAAGTCAGACTAGCCATGGCAACATCTTCCATGACAAAACTCACCACCATATGGAAAAGTAAAGAGATCAGTTTCCCAAACAAACTAAAGCTCTACAAAGCCCTAATTCAGTCGATCCTGCTGTACGGAAGTGAAACCTGGACATTGACTGCTGAAACAGCAAAGCGAATCCAGTCATTTCAAACAAAATGCCATAGAAAACTGCTGGGCATATCCTGGAGAGAACGAAAGACCAATGAATTTGTCAAGAGTCAAATAACACGGCTGGCAGGTCCACAGGAACCCCTTCTCACCATCGTCAAGAAGAAAAAGCTGACATGGTTCGGCCACGTCACCTGCCACAACACTCTGCCAAAAACAGTACTGCAGGGAACACTGGAAGGTGGCAGAAAGAGGGGAAGACAGAACAAGTCATGGATGGACAACATCAGAGAATGGACCAGGATGAATGACTCGGCACTACTGCGCAGAGCCGAGGACCGAGATGGATGGAGGAGGCTTACCACGGCATCGTCTTTCGTGTCTCCCCCACAACCGCCAAGGTCACAGGTCTGATGATGATGATGAACACTATGAGTGAACATCTGTGTTTATCTGAGTGTTACATGTACTAACACGTACATGTGTACATGCACAGCTATACAAAATGCACACTCAATTTTTTTAATCTTTTCTCACTTAGTTTAATTTTTTTGTCACCTTCTTTTGTCTCTTGTATTACAATAAACACAAAAAACCACCAAAACGAAGTAGAATACATCAAACCCACTCATTTTCATGTACCAGTTCTTGGATGTGTGTCAGAAATTGAGGGGGGGGGGGGGGGTGGATGGGGAAGGGGGGGGGGGGGGGGGTTCTGAAGTTGTCAGGGGAACACATAGGCTAGATTTGGGTCAATATCTAATAAATATTCATGAGCTTGTACCACAAGCCACAGTCAAAACGCTCACTGATTGGTCAATCTATCAGACCTCTGGAAACTAGGCTGGCTGGCTGTGTGTGTGAGTGGATAGATAAAAATTATTATAAGTGATAGAGTGAATAGTCGATAATATAGGCGATAGAGTTAGAGCACTGTAAAATCTGTCCGAAATTGTACCCCTCCCCCAGGACAGCTCAGTGGTCGAGCACTAACTCTCCCCCAGCCAAGTTAAGCAGTGTTGAGCGTGGTAACAGTTGGATCGGTGACCATTTGTGCACCTTGGCTTCAGTACAGTTCCCCCAGTTCACCCAGCTGTAAATGGATACCTGCCCTCTTTAGGGTCAGGGAAGGTAAAGCAGCGAGGGAGAGGAGATGGGCGCTGCCCTCAATATGCTGGCCCTAGAGAAGTGAGGTCTCTGACGCCTCGCTCCCCTACGACCTTATAGGTTATGGGACTCCTTTACCTTTTTTTTTTTTTACCACTCCCCCAACACTCCTTGGGATCAGACTGTCAGTAGAACCAGCATCCCCACCTTCTGAAGGACTCCTCTTGTCTGTCCCTCTGTGTTTCTGCCTTGTTGCTGTTCTTCCCGTGGCCTCCATGTTGTCTGGTGTTGGCCTTCTGGCTTCCTTCTCCTGCCTGGTCTCCAGAACCACTTCACGTCCATCAGAACCAGTCTCTCCCTCGCCCAGGTCAGATGCGCTGGGCCTGACTTAAAAAAAAACACTTTTTAAATTTTCATTTTGCATATACAAAAAGTTAAGACAAATGTTTCTAAACAAAACAAAATAAACGAAGAGAAAGTACAAATACAATTCTTTGAATAAACAAGTGATACCAACTGCTTTTCATGTACTTAATCAACCAAAGCAAACACACACACACACACACACACACACACACACACACTCTTACACACACACACACACTTACACACACACACACACACACACACACACACACACACACACACACACACACACACACACACACACACACACACACAATTTGTGATGCTACATAAGTTAACATAAATGCATCATGTCAAACATGAGAAAGACAATATTTGTAGGCCTCTGTCAATTCTGTCAATCTATACCATTGCACTCTTTCATCCATGAGGAAGATCACAATGTGCCAGTGTCAGTGTAATTACCCAATGTATGACAGCATGGCCTTGGAGAGTAAAAACAATGCATGCACAATTCTATCTTTTCTGTTATCACATGGTTGCTATTCAGCAAAAACATATGGTCAGACACCTGTCTCACTTATATAAATCTAATCTGTACAGTCAAGCAATGGTCTATAGTGACCTCCATTCAAAAGTGAACTTACTCAGGTTGTTTGCAATTGTTGCGTTATATTTTTCAGTTTGAAACCTGTATTTCAACTGTTTAAGAAAAACTTTCCCTACTGGTAAATGATTTTCAATTTTGCATCTGTAAATATACCATTTGGCAAGAAGGATAATGAAATCGAAAATAGCATCAGTTTTCATGCAATCATCCACTCCAAAAAGCACAATCTTACGTGAAATTTTCACATTCGATGCATATAGGGTATTCACAATGGTCATTAATATTTTTTTTACTAAACTTTTCCAAATAGTTCTTGCTTGCTTGCAGCCCCAAAAAGAATGTTGATTGAATCTTTTGTGCTTAGTGCACAGGGGACAACTTGTTGTATTTGTTACACCCATTGCGCGCAGAACAACATTAGTAACCACAATTAGACTGTGGATGATTTTTTATCTGCAACGATTGTAATTTGTTGTCTTTAATCTTGTGCAACTTTTCAAATACCCTTTTCCAGTTGATTTCATTATTAAGTTTTTCTGTGTCCATTTTTTACAGCATTTGGGTTCTGTCCTGTTTGACATCAATTTTTCATAGTACAGTTTTGAGCCCCGGTGCACACTATCTATTGTCTGTATTGCTTTCGTTGTGTCTGTACAACAATTTACATTGTCACCTGTTTTGACTCCTGCCTTTTTTGCAAAGTGTTTGATTGATGAGATTAGCCCATTGAAAGTTGGTGTAACTGTTTTACGCTGGGCCTGACTTGTCAGGCGCTCAACGGCAGCGCAACGCATTGTCGCTCCTATGACCGACAAGGAGAGCTGCTTTCTGAGCGTTCGACGACCAAGAAGAAAAACGAGACTGTCAACCCAGTCTCTCAGTGCCAATGCTCGCAGAATACCTTGCGCACCTTGTGGTGAAAACCTTTTCCTCCTTTGGGAAGAGTAGGCCATTTGGTGCCAGGAGGAACGGAGGACAAAATTTAAAAAAACCGCATGCACACCAGTGTCGTATTTAGACACCAACGATGCGACTGTGGAATAATAATAATAATAATAATAATAAAGATGATGATGATGATGATGATGATGATGATGATGATGATGATGATGATGATGATAATAATAATAATAATAATAATGATGATGATATATGGAATTTATATAGCGCTGAATCTTGTAAAGCAAACAAATCGAAGCACTTGCATTCAAATTGTTTACACGCATGCAACCGTCCACAACTATTAGGATTAAAAGATATCAAACTTACACACACACGCACGAACACACGCGCACACACACACACACACACACACACACACACACACACACACATACACACACACATACACACACATACACACATACACACACATACACACACACATACACACACACATACATACACACACACATACACACACACACACACACACACACACACACACACACACACACACACACACACACACACACACACACACACACACACACACACACACACACAGAGAAGGGGGACGGGATAGCCTGGTGGTTTAGAATGATGCGCATTGCGCTCGTGATCGCTTGTGATCTGCTGACCCGGGTTCCAATCTCCTTCAAATGGATTTTTCCTCTGGAGTTAACATCAGTGCAAACTCCGCCCATACACCCCCCTCCTCCCCCCCTTCCCCCCCAAAAAAGCCCTTTGATGAGACTATAAACCAAGGTCCTGTGTGCAAACACACGGAGAACATCTTAAGCACACGTTAAAACCCGTTCCGCTTTTCGAAGGAGTAGGCCATTCTGTGCCGGTGAGAACATATGACAAAATTTACAAAAGCGCTTACACATAGAGACTGTATGTAAAAAAAAAAAAAAAAAAAAAAGCACAAGAGTGGTTATTACATTGTCCTCGAAATAATAATAATAATAATAATAATAACAACAACAACAACAACAACAATAATAATAACAACAACAACAACAACAACAACAATAATAATAATAATAATCTCTCACTCATTCTCACTCTCTTTTTAAAAAAAAATATGTGTGTGTGCGTGCATCTGTCGATCTGTCTGTCTGTCTTTCTCTGCCTCTCTCTCTCTGTCTCTCTCTCTCTCTCTCTCTCTCTCTCTCTCTCTCTCTCTCTCTCTCTCTCTCTCTCTCTCTCTCTCTCTCTCTCTCTCTCTCTCGATTTTCCCCCTGGAGTTCACATCAGTACAGTTTGCTTTACAAGATTCAGCGCTATATCAATACCAGACATTATTTCTTATTATTAGACTCCACTCTCCCCAAAAGTCCTTCCGATGAGACTATAAACCGAGGCCCCGTGTTCGAACGCACGTAAAACATCTTCTGCACACGTTAAATCCTGTTCCTCTTTTCGAAAGAGTTGGCCATCGTGTGCCGGTGGGAACAGATGTCAAAATTTACAAAAGCGCATACACATCGGGACTGGATGTAAAAAAGAAAAGCACATGAGTACTTATTCCATTATCCTCGATATAAAAGAAAAAATTAATGATAAATAAATAATAATAAAAAATACTCTATCTCACTCTCTCTCTCTCTCTCACTCACAAACAACACACACACACACACACACACACACACACACACACACACACAACACACACACACACACAAACACACACTCGCACACAAACGCACACAAACACACACACACGCACGCACGCATGTACGCACACACAGAGTTTCTGTCTGTCTGTCTCTGTCTTTCTCTTTCTCCATATTCTTTGTCTCTCTGTCTCTGTCTGTCTGTCTCCCTCTGTCTATCTCTGTCTATCTCTGACTCTCTCTGTCTTTGTCTGTCTCTGTCTCTCTCTCTATGTCTCCGTGTTTGCCTCTGTCTCTGTCTCTCAGGGTATCAAAACTCTGTCTGCAGTCAACATGGTAGGTGTCCAACATAGGTCAAAGATCAGTTTGCAGGGAGTATGTGATCACAACTTACCAGACCATCTCAACGCATTTGTTACTCGCTTTGAAAAGCATGATTTCTCAGATGAAATCAATGACCTGAAGCAATCCCTAGTTGTTGAGAATAGCGTCATTGTTGATGAAGAAATTATCTGTAAGCACTTAAAGGCAATAAATGTGTGTGTGTGTGTGTGTGTGTGTGTGTGTGTGTGTGTAGTGTGTGTGTGTGAGTGTGTGTGTGTGTGTTGTTGGTGTGTTGTGTGTGTGTGTGTGTGTTGTGTGTGTGTGTGTGTGTGTGTGTGTGTGTGAGTGTGTGTGTGGTTGTGTGTGTGCGTGTATGTGTGTGTGTGTGTGTGTGTGTGTGTGTGTGTGAGTGTGTCTGTAGTGTGTGTGTGTGTGTGTTTGTGTGTGTGTGTGTAGTGTGTGTGTGTGTGTGTGGGTGTGTGTGGTGTGTGTGAAATAAGTCTGTCTTCTAGTCATGGTCTTTAAAACATTGAATTCCTACATTGGTGTATGTGTGTGCGTGCGCGTGGGTGTGTTCGCGCACGCACGCACGTGCGTGTGTACGTGTTGGGTATGTGCATGCGTAAATAATAAGTTGATATGTCTCTCTAGTCAATGGCTTTTTATAACATTGTGTTCCCAATAATTGGTGTGTGAGTGTGTGTCTCTCTCTCCACCCTCTGTCTCTCTGTCCTCTCTCTCTCTCCGCCCTCTGTCTTTCTGTCTGTCTGTCTGTCTGTCTGTCTCTCTCTCTCTCTCTCTCTCCGCCCACTGTTCCTCTCTGTCTCTCTCCCCCCTCTGTCTCTGTCTCTCTGTCTCTCTCTCCGCCCTCTGTCTCTCTGTCTCTCCGCCCTCTGTCTCCTCTCTCCGCCCTCTGTCTCTCTGTCTCTCTCTATCTCTCTCCGTCCTCTGTCTCTCTCTTTCTCTCTCTCTCTCTCTTCTCTCATCTCTCTCTCTCTCTCTCTCTCTCTCTCTCCGCCCCTCTGTCTCTCTCTCACCGCCCTCTGTCTCTGTCTCTCTCTCTCACCGCCCTCTGTCTCTCTCTCTATCTCTCCAATGAAGACATTGCTTCCACGAAGTTTGTGTTTTGCCTTCAGAACCATTTCCTTATCCCTGTGGAATGTGCATCTCCCTATGATAGGGGAGTTAGGGTTTCTATTCAGACGTGGATCCTGTCAAACTCTATGTCATGACTCAGTCCTAGTTTGTCAGTCAGTAAGTCTTTGGTCAGTTTTTCACAGTCGTCTCGAGTTTCATTGTCCTGTCTCGGTATGCCATAGAAAAGGATGTTGTTTCTTTTGGTATGCCCCTCCAAGTCATCAGTCTTTAGTTCCAGTTTTTCCACTTTTTCACACAATTTCTTGTTTTGTTCTTTCAGTCTTTTGTTTTCCTGTTTCAGTTCAGTAACAGTCTCTTTCAAGGATGCCATTTCACTCAGAATTCCAGAACATGTCTCTTTGACTTGTCTCACTATCTGAAGAAGATTTGCAGTTAAGACGTATGAGTGTTCAAATGTGCCTGTACTGATAAAAGGAGATTTCAATAAATGGACTTCAAACATCGTCCCAGATATCGTAGAAAAATATGTTCATTGTGTTAGTATTGCAGGCACGTGATGTTTTGGTTGTGGATGCTCCGAGGTTTACGTGATATAGAAGCATGGCAAATATATGATAAATAGTTATGTGCATCAGGTGAATGTATGTATTCTAACTTGGTAATTGTGCTGGTGAAGATCATGGTCGTTTTGTGTATATCAGACACAGGTCACAGTGTAATGATGTTATTTTGTTATCTACTTATTTGTATGCAGCTAATAGATAACACAACTGGAATGCATCTAATCAAACAGTGAAGATTTTATTTTTTTCAGTTTACTTAAACTATTTCCTGTCAAAAATATTTTGTGCTTTATGCTAATCTACATATTGAAAGTGACATGTTTACAGATTAATTTAAGATTTGGAACACCTGGCCACTGTGTGGCTTTGAAACTGGTGTATTGTACCCCCTTCAGTAAGGGGCCATGGCCTATACTGAATAAACCAGTTCGAGTTTCGAGTTTCTCTCCGCCCTCTGTCTCTCTGTCTCTGTCTCTCTCTCCTCTCTCTGTCTCTCTGTCTCCTCTCTCTCTCTCCGCCCTCTGTCTGTCTGTCTGTCTGTCTCTCTCTCTCTCTCTCTCTCTCTCTCTCTCTCTCTCTCTCCGCCCTCTGTCTCTCTGTCTCGCTCTCTCTCTCTCCGCCCTATCTCTCTGTCTCTCTCTCCGCCCTCTGTCTCTCTGTCTCTCTCTCTCCGCCCTCTGTCTCTCTGTCTCTCTCTCTCTCCGCCCTCTGTCTCTCTGTCTCTCTCTCTCTCCGCCCTCTGTCTCTCTCTATCTCTGTCTCTCTCTCTCCGCCCTCTGTCTCTCTCTCTCTCTCTCTCTCTCCGCCCTCTATCTCTCTGTCTCTCTCTCTCTCCCGCCCTCTGTCTCTCTGTCTCTCTCTCTCCGCCCTCTGTCTCTCTCTCTCCGCCCTCTGTCTCTCTCTCTCCGTCCTCTGTCTCTCTGTCTCTCTGTCTCTCTCTCTCCGCCCTCTGTCTCTGTCTCTCTCTCTCCGCCCTCTGTCTCTCTCTCTCTCCGCCCTCTGTCTCTGTCTCTCTCTCCGCCCTCTGTCTCTCTCTCTCTCCGCCCTCTGTCTCTCTCTCTCTCTCCGCCCTCTGTATTTCTGTCTCTCTGTCTCTCCGCCCTCTGTATCTCTGTCTCTCCGCCCTCTGTATCTCTGTCTCTCCGCCCTCTGTATCTCTGTCTCTCTGTCTCTCCGCCCTCTGTCTCTGTCTGTCTCTGTCTCTCCGCCCTCTGTCTCTGTCTCTCCGCCCTCTGTCTCTCTGTCTCTCTCCGCCCTCTGTCTCTGTCTCTCTCTGTCTCTCCGCCCTCTGTCTCTCTGTCTCTCCGCCCTCTGTATCTCTGTCTCTCTGTCTCTCCGCCCTCTGTATCTCTGTCTCTCTGTCTCTCTCTCCGCCCTCTGTCTCTCTCTCTCCGCCCTCTGTCCTCTCTCTCTCTCTCTCCGCCTCTGTCTCTCTGTCATTCTCTCTCTCCGCCCTCTGTCTCTCCTCTCTCTCCGCCCTCTG
>CM054143.1:68149904-68154904 GCA_028751875.1 Rapana venosa
TGCACCTTACTTGTGATGTCTTCACTGTACACTCCTTCTCGTTCCCTCCACTCTGCTGCAGATACCTTGTGCCTACGAATACCTAGATTCAACCAATCCACTGTTGGCCGCCGCTCTTTCTCTATTTCGGGTCCATCGACCTGGAATGAGCTCCCTCTCTCTCTTCGCCAGAAACCTAGTTATGACACTTTTAAATCCAGCCTCAAGACATATTTATTTCAAACTTAAGATTTCCCCCCTCCTGTTTCATATCAGAACTGTCCCACCTTCACTAACCCATGTCCTATCACCCTGCTAAAGTACATGACCTGTGTGTGTGTGTGTGCTTTTGAAAAACATTTGACTATTGCAATTTTATTTCATACATTTTGTCTGCAGCGCACCATGTTTGTAATATCTGTTTGTTTAAACTAATAATTATTTATCATTGATTGCATGACTGTGTAAGATTAGGTTGAATGCATGCGCTTTGATATGTCTTTGCAAGACATAGTGCTATATAAGTTTAATTTATTATTATTATTATTATTATTAAAGTAGTACACATATATCAGTAGCGTAAGATATTTCTCCATCAACACTGTTTTGTATGATTGGAGACTGAGAGAGAAACTGAGAGAGAGAGAAACTGAGAAAGAGAGAGAGACAGAGACAGAGACACAGACACAGACACAGAGAGAGACACAGAGAGAGACACAGAGAGAGAGAGAGAGAGAGAGAGAGAGACACAGAGAGAGAGAGAGAGAGAGACAGAGAGAGACAGAGAGAGAGACAGAGACAGAGACACAGAGAGAGACACAGAGAGAGACACAGAGAGAGAGAGAGAGAGACAGAGAGAGAGAGAGAGAGAGAGAGAGAGAGAGAAACTGAGAGAAAAAGGAGAGAACCAGAGAGAGAGAGAGAGACTGAGAGAGAGAAACTGAGAGAGAGAGAGAGAGAGAGAGAGAGAGAGAGAAAAAAAAAGGAGAGAAACAGAGAGAGAGAGAGAGAGAGAGGGAGAGAGAGAGAAAACAATTTTTTGAACAATTTTTTTTTAACAATTTTTATTTTTCAGAGGGTAGTAGATTAAGCATTACATGCTTTTTTACATCAGCCCTCAAAATAATAAAGAAGTAAATAAGAAGGGAAAATACACATATTGACATAGCATTGCATGGAAAACAATACACACACAGACACACGCACACACACATACTGGAAGGCAAGCAAGATATAGAGAACATCAGAGAGAGTACTTATACTCAGAACTAACTAAAAACAAAGAAAAATTGAATAGGAATGGATATTAACAATAACTAACTATACCATGCGCGAAGAGAATTTATGTAACTGAAACTACTAACGGTTTGATTAAAACATTTGTGGTGAAAGAAATGTGACATTTTCATGGGTCATTAGAAAATCATAGAAAAGACTCTTAAATCTGGAAAATCCTGTTTCATCTTTTAGAAAGGTTGGGAGCCTATTCCAAAACCAGCTCCCAGAATATACTAGACTTGATTTAAACAGAGTAATAGCTGGTAAAGGGAGGTTAATTTTATGTGAATGTCGAGAATTGTTTTCGCTGAACATGCTGCTCAAATAAGATGGGGCACTACCATGAAGAATTTTATGCATTAGTACACCTTTATTAAACAGTAATCTTGTTTTGAGAGGAAGAATATTTAAATTTTTGTAATCTGAAAATGTTAATGAAGATGACTTATTTGTTACTATTTGGCAGCTCGTTTATGTATACTGATTAATGGTTTGAATAAGTTATTACTAGCTAAATCCCATAGTGTAGATGCATAATCCACAGAAGACTGAATAAATGAATAAAAAATATTTTTCTCGCATGCAGATTTACAAAGTGTTTGATCTTATTTAACAAGTAAGTTTTGGAGGCAATTTTCTTTGTTAGATTACGTACATGTAATAATAATATATGGAATTTATATAGCACTGACCACGACAATTTTTTATCGATAGTTATCCCCAAAATTTTATGACTAGAAACTTCTTCGATTTTGACACTGTTAACGTAAATAGAAGGCAAGCTTATGTTAAGATTTTGACGTTTTTGTCTTGTTGATAACAGCATAAATTTTGTTTTACCTGGATGAAGGGCCATGTGGTTCATTTGTGTCCAGTTGACAACTATGTTGATATTCTCTTGTAAACTTTGACATACATGGAGAGGGTTTTTGTGGCTAGTGTAAAGAGTTTTATCATCTGCAAATAGTTCATTTTGTATAGTTATACTCAAAGGCAGGTCATTTATATACAGAAGAAACAACAAGGGACCAAGTACTGATCCTTGTGGAACACCAAACCTGTTAAGAAGAAAACTTGAAGAAGTGTTGTTTAGATGTACCTTTTGCTGTCTCTCTGATAAGAATGAGAAAATAAGTGTGAGGGCACTAGGAGATAGTTTGTAGACTGCAAGCTTTCGTAGTAAAAGTCTGTGGTCTATAATATCAAAGGCTTTAGCAAAATCAATAAAGAGTATACATGTAAATTCCTTTTTATTCATATTAAACAACCATCTATCTGTCATTTTTACAAGAGTAGTGTGACAGGAATGGTTTGCTCTAAATTCAGACTGGTTTGGGTGTAACAGATTGTATTTATTTAAGTGGGCTAATAAACATTTATAAATATGCTGCTCTAATGGTTTTGAAAGAGTAGACAATATTGAAATTGGTCGGTAGTTTTACGGTTCTGAGGTATTTCCTGATTTATGTATAGGAATAATTTTTGCTTGTTTAAAGATTTTAGGGAAAGTATTCTTACTTATGCAAAGATTGTAAATATATGTAAGTGTTTCTGCTATAACAGGTGCAGATAATTTAAGAATTTTTCCATCCAATCCATCGAGACCACGTGTTGATGATTGTTTCAGACGATTTAAAGCAGTGAACACCTCGTTAACTGTAATAAATGCTATCTCAATTCGATGAATGTTCTTGCTGTCGCAAAAAGCTTTCAGTTTTTAAGTCATTGTCTTCTGATTTGTCCTCAGAGATTAACTGGTCTGCAACAGTTGAGAAATGAAGATTTAATTTATCAGCAGATACATCACAGCCAACGTTTGAGCTTTTATTAAAACTCTTAGAGAGAGAGAGAGAGACTGAAAGAGAGAGAGAGAGAGAGAGAGAGAGACTGAGACAGACAGAAAAAAAAGAGAACTGGAGGAGAAAACTGAGAGAGAGAGACTGAGATGAGAGAGAGAGAGAAACTGAGAGAGAGAGACTGAGAGAAAGAAAAAGAGAGAAACAGAGAGAGAGAGAGAGATAGACTGAGAGAGAGAGAAGAGAAACTGAGAGAGAGGAAACTGAGAGAGAGAGAGAAACTGGGGAGAGAGAGAAACTGAGAGAGAGAGAAAAAAACTGAGAGAGAGAAGAAAGAAACAAGAGAAAAAAGAGAGAAACTGAGAGAGAGACTGAGAGAGAGGGACTGAGAGAGAGAGAAACTGAGAGAGAGAGAGAAAAAGAGAGAAACTCAGAGAGAAAGAAAAAGAGAGAGAAACTTAGAGAGAGAGACTGAGAGAGAGGGGGGGGGGGGGGGGGGAGGGGGGGGAGAAAAAGAGAGAAACTGAGAGAGAGAAACAGAGAGAGAGAGAAACTGAGAGAGAGAAAAAGAGAAAATGAGAGAGAGAGAGACTGATAGAGAGAGAGAAAGTGAGATAAACTGAGAGAGAGAGACTGAGAGAGAAACTGAGAGAGAACAATGAACAAGTGAACAATTTTTATTTATAGAGGGTTATAGAATAAGTATAACAATAGCTTTTTTACATCCAGCCCTCTGCGGAAAAAAACGAAAGTAATTAACTTGCAATACATAGCATGAAGAATGATATAAAGAAAGAAAAAAATACATACATTGATGATGGACTTTCCATGCAAAATCACCCCAATCTAGTTTATACATGAAAAAAAAATTGAAGGTAAACATAAACATGAATAAGCCAAGCAAGGATAGGCACGGCTAATTAATTTCATTATGCACACACACACACACACACACACACACACACACACACACACACACACACACACACACACACACACACACACACACACACACACACACACACATATATATATATATATAATTACATATATATATAAAGACAAAATGATGAAGTTCAAAGAAAAGTTATTTCAATAATGTAAATGGAAAATAGAAGAAGAGTAATGCAAAGAAAGAGAGAGAGAAAGAGAGAGAGAGAGAGAGAGAGAGAGAGAGAGAGAGAGAGAGAGACAGACAGACAGACAGACAGACAGACAGACAGACAGACAGACAGAGAAAAACAGAGCCAGAGACATAGGGAGAGACGGACAGACACAGACAGAGACAGAGACTGACAGACAGAGAGAGAGGGAGAGATAGATAGATAGGTAGATAGATAGATAGATAGGTAGATAGATAGATAGATAGATAGATAGATAGACAGGCAGACAGACAACAGACAGACAGACAGACAGACTGACAGAGACAGAGCGAGTGAGAGAGAGAGAGAGAGGGAGAGAGAGAGAGAGAATGGATGGCAAGAAATCAAGGCAAGGCAAGGCACATCATATTCTGTTTTATTATGGCCATAGGAATGAATATCTTCGTGAATCCTGCTTACCACATGCCCTTGGAGCAACATTAAAAAAAATAATAATAAATTAAAATAATAGATAAATCAATAAAATAAAGTTTTTTTTATAAAAAAAATCCCCCACTCAAATACACACTCACAGCTTCCAAAAACCCATGTGAAGAATACTTGCATCAAAAATACAAATCATACAATTTCCACCAAAAATAACAATCCCAACCAATTTCCAAGGGGGAAAAATCTATGACAATAAATGTAGGGAAAAAGAGAGCGAGCGAGCGAGCGAGAGGGAGAGAGGGGGAGAGAAAGAGAGCTGCTTGCATCCACTTCATTCATTTTTCTCCCATGGACACATAAAGCGCGCACACATAGGGGAACGTATTAGGGGGACATACGTTGGCCATCACCTATG
>CM054143.1:68164904-68197117 GCA_028751875.1 Rapana venosa
CTTTCTGTCTCTCTCTGTAATGTGGTTTCTGAGTCGGTGTTTTTTTGGGGTTTTTTAAACAAATAAATAAATACTTGTTTGTCTGTGTTTGTTGTTTGTTTGCTTTTCTTTCCTTCTCCATTATTTCCCTTGTATGACATCATCGTCATTGTAGCTAGTTCTCATTTATAGTGTTTGAGTATAGTAATCAATTTTGAATTTTCATTTTGGTGTCTTTAAAACTGTTGATAATGATTGTTTGCGGGCTTGTTTTTTTTTTTTTTTGGGGGGGGGGCGGGGGGTTGTTGTGGGGTTTTTGGTGTGTGTTTTTTGGTTGTTTTTGTTGTTGAGAGCATGGTGTAAAAAAGCCTTGAGCTTATCCATTTACTCTCAATAAAAAGTTCGAGTTTTCTCTCTCTCCTCTCTCTCTCTCTCTCCTTCTCTCTCTCTCTCTCTCTCTCTCTCTCTCTCTCTCTCTCTCTCTCTCTCTCTCTCTCTCTCTTCTCTTGTCTCTCTCTGTCTCTGTTCTCTTCTGACTCTCTCTCTCTCTCTGCTCTCTTTCTCTGTCTGTCTCTTCTCTCTCTCTGTCTCTCTCTGTCTCTCTCTGTCTCTTTCTCTCTCTGTCTCTCTCTCTCTGTCTCTCTCTCTCTCTCTCTGTCCTCTCTCTTTCTGTCTCTCTCTGTCCCCTCTCTGTCTCTCTCTCTCTCTGTCTCTCTTCTCTCTTGTCTCTCTCTCTCTATCTCTTTCTCTCTCTGTCTCTCTCTCTGTGTCTTTCTCTGTCTCTCTCTCTGTCTCTCTCTGTCTGTCTCTTTCTCTGTCTCTCTCTCTCTCTGTCTCTCTCTCTCTGTCTCTCTCTCTGTCTCTCTCTCTGTCTCTCTGTCTCTCTCTCTGTCTCTCTCTGTCTGTCTCTCTCTCTCTGTCTCTCTCTCTCTGTCTCTCTCTCTCTGTCTCTCTTCTGTCTCTCTCTCTGTCTCTTTCTCTTCTCGGTTCTCTCTCATGTGTCTTATCTTCTGTCTCTTGTTCTGTTCTCTCTCTGTCTTTCTCTCCTGTCTGTCTCTCTTCTCCTCTTCTCTCTCTTTTTTTTATCATGCATATATTTGAAACGATATAATCTAAAATGAGTGTTGATGGATGGCATACTGTTTTGGGTTTTATATTGGTATTTATCTCTTGAAATCTAACACACACTCTCTGTCTTCTGTTTGTTTCTCTCTCTTACTTTTATCGTCTGCTTATTGTCATGTATACTGATGAAGGATTCATATTTTTATATTTTCAATACTTTATTGGACTTTGCTCTGTATTAAGTTTTAATGAGTGCCTATTTCATATCTTTAATTATGTGTAACAAGTATGTGTACCATTTGACAATGTGTAATGTTTATCTTTATGACTTATTAAGTTTGGTTGTGTTATTTTTCTTGGCTTTGTTGTTGTTCTTGTTCTTGTTGTTGTTGTTTGTCTGTTTTTCTCTTTTTTATCATCTTTTGTTGGTTTGGTTTTTTCTTCTCTTTTGTTTGTTTGTTTGTTTTGGTTACGGTTTTTTGGGGGGTGGGGGTAGGGGTGGGGTATTTTTAGGATTTTCTTTTAATTGCTTGCTTTGGGGGGGGGGGGGGAGGGTTGTTGGGGGGGGGGAGCTGTTTTGGAAAAGGGTTATTTCCCCTTGTTTTTATTGTGAGACTGTATAAGTATTGGGTTATTATTATTAATATGTATCCCTAACGGGCGGGGACTGGATGTAAAAAAGCACATGTGTGCTTATTCATTATCCTCGAAAAAAAAGAATTTGTCATTGTCATTGTCATTGTCTCTCCCTCTCCCTCTCTCTCTCTCTCTCTCTCTCTCCCTCTCTCTCTCTCTCTCTCTCTCTCTCTCTCTCTTCCCTCTCTCTGTCTCTCTCCGTGTTCTTTGTCTTTCTCTGTCTCTGCCTCTGTCTCTCTCTCTGTCTCTCTGTCGCCGCTGTCTGTATGTCCGTCTGCCTGTCTGTCTCGTTTTCCCTTTCTGTCTCTGTCTGTCTGTCTTTCTGTCTGTCTCTTTGTCTCTTTCTGTCTCTCTCTGTAATGTGGTTTCTGAGTCGGTATTTTTAAAAAATTATTTTGTTTTTTATATACTTGTTTGTCTGTGTTTGTTTGTTTGTTTGCTTTTCTTTCCTTCTCCATTGTCTCCCTTGTATGACATCATCGTCATTGTAGCTAGTTCTCATTTATAGTGTTTGATTATAATAACCAATTTTGAATTTTCATTTTGGTGTCTTTTAAAACTGTTGATAATGATTGTTTGCGGGTTTGTTTAGGGGGGGGGGGGGTGTTGTTTTTGGGGGGTTTTTTTTGGTGGTTTTTGTTGCTGGTGGTGGGTTTTTATTTGCTTTTTTTGAGAGCATGGTGTAAAAAAGCCCTGAGCTTATCCATTTACTCTCAATAAAAAGTTCGAGTTCACTCTCCGCCCTCTGTCTCTCTGTCTCTCTCTCTCTCTCCCGCCCTCTGTCTCTCTGTCTCTCTCTCTCTCTCCGCCTCTGTCTCTCTGTCTCTCTCTCTCTCTCCGCCCTCTGTCTCTCTGTCTCTCTGCTCTCCCCCCTCTGTCTCTCTGTCTCTCCGCCCTCTGTCTCTCTCTCTCTGTCTCTCTCTCTCTCCGCCCTCTGTCTCTCTGTCTCTCTCTCTCTCCGCCCTCTATCTCTCTCTCTCTCTCTCTCCCTCTTTCTCCGCCCTCTGTCTCTATGTCTCTCTCTCTTTCTCCGCCCTCTGTCTCTCTGTCTCTCTCTCTCTCTCCGCCCTATGTCTCTCTGTCTCTCTGTCTCTCTCTCGCCCTCTGTCTCTCTGTCTCTCTGTCTCTCCGCCCTATGTCCCTCTGTCTCTCTCACCGCCCTCTGTCTCTTCTGTCTCTCTCTCCGCCCTCTCTCTCTCTCCGCCTCTGTCTCTCTGTCTCTCTCTCTCTCTCCGCCCGCTGTCTCTCTGTCTCTCTCTCTCTCTCCGCCCTCGGTCTCTCTCTCTCTCCGCCCTCTGTCTCTCTCTCTCCGCCTCTGTCTCTCTCTCTCCGCCCTCTGTCTCTCTCTCTCTCTCTCCGCCCTGTCTCTCTCTCTCTCCGCCCTCTGTCTCTCTCTCTCTCCGCCCTCTGTCTCTCTGTCTCTCTCTCCGCCCTCTGTCTCTCTGTCTCTCTCTCCGCCCTCTTTCTCTCTCTCCGCCCTCTTTCTCTCTCTCCGCCCTCTGTCTCTCTGTCTCTCTCTCCGCCCTCTGTCTCTCTGTCTCTCTCTCTCCGCCCTCTGTCTCTCTCTCACTCTCCGCCCTCTGTCTCTCTCTCTCCGCCCTCTGTCTCTCTCTCTCTCTCTCTCTCTCTCTCCGCCCTCTGTCTCTCTCTCTCACTCTCCGCCCCCTGTCTCTCTCTCTCTCTCCGCCCTCTGTCTGTCTGTCTCCCTCTCTCTCTCTCTCTCTTTCCGCCCTCTGTCTCTCTCTCTCTCTCCGCCCTCTGTCTCTCTCTCTCTCTCTCTCTCTCTCTCTCCGCCCTCTGTCTCTCTCTCTCTCTCCGCCCTCTGTCTCTCTCTCTCCCCCTTCTCTCTCTCTGTCTCTCTCCGCCCTCTGTCTCTCTCTCTCTCCGCCCTCTGTCTCTCTGTCTCTGTTTCTCTCTCCGCCCTCTGTCTCTCTGTCTCTCTCTCTCTCTCTCTCTCTCCGCCCTCTGTCTCTCTGTCTCTCTCTCTCCGCCCTCTGTCCCCTCTGTCCTCTCTCTCTCTCCGCCCTCTGTCTCTCTCTCTCTCTTTCTCCGCCCTCTGTCTCTCTCTTCTCCGCCCTCTGTCCCCTCTCTCTCTCTCTCTCCGCCCTCTGTCTCTCTCTCTCTCTCCGCCCTCTGTCTGTCTGTCTCTCTCTCTCTTGTCTCTCTCTCCGCCCTCTGTCTCTCTCTCTCTCCGCCCTCTGTCTCTCTCTCTCTCTCTCTCTCTCTCTCTCTCTCCCCTCTCCGCCCTCTGTCTCTCTGTCTCTCCGCCCTCTGTCTCTCTCTCTCTCTCTCTCCTCCCTCTGTCTGTTTCTCTCTCTCCGCCCTCTGTCTCTCTCTCTCCGCCCTCTGTCTCTCTCTCCGCCCTCTGTCTCTCTGTCTCTCTCTCTCCGCCCTCTGTCTCTCTGTCTCTCTCTCTCCGCCCTCTGTCTCTCTCTCTCCGCCCTCTGTCTCTCTCTCCGCCCTCTGTCTCTCTCTCTCTCCGCCCTCTGTTCCTCTCTCTCCGCCCTCGTCTCTCTGTCTCTCTCTCTCCGCCTCTGTCTCTCTCTCCGCCCTCTGTCTCTCTGTCTCTCTCCGCCTTCTGTCTCTCTGTCTCTGTCTCTCTCTCCGCCCTCTTCTGTCTCTCTGTCTCTGTCTCTCTCTCTTCGCCCTCTGTCTCTCTGTCTCTCTCTCTCACTTCTCCCTCTGTCTCTCTCTCTGTCCTCTCTCACTCTCCGCCCTCAGTCTCTCGTCTCTCTCTCTCTCTCACCGCCCTCTCTCTCTCTCTCTCCGCCTTCTGGTCTCTCTCTCTCTCTCTCTCCGGCCCTCTTTCTCTCTCCTCTTCTCATCCTCCGCCCTCTGTCCCCGTCACTCTCTCTCTCTCTCTCCGCTCTCTGTCTCTCTCTCTTCCCCTCCGCCCTCCTGTCTCTCTGTCACTCTCTCTCTCTCTCTCTCCGCTCTCTGTCTCTCTCTGTCTCCGCCATCTGTCTCTCTCACTCATCGTCCCCCTCACCGCCCTCTCTCTCTCAGTCTCTTCTCCTGACCCTCTCCATCGGCCCTCTGTCCTCTCTTTTCTCCTCTCTCCTCCGCCTCTGTCTCTCTCTCTCTCCTCCGTCCCATCTGTCTCACTCTACTCTCCACCCCTCTGTCTCTCTTCTCTCCTCCTCTCATCCCCCTCTGTCACTCGTCTCTCTCTCCAACCTCTGTCTCTCTAACCTCTCTCTCACTCTCCCCGCCCTCTGTCTCTCTCTCTCTCTCTCCCCCTTCTGTCTCTCTGTCTCTCTCTCTCTCCGCCCCACTGTCTCTCTTTCCTCTCTCACCTCTCTCCGCCCTCTGTTCTCTCTCTCTCCACCCTCTGTACTCTTCTCTGTCTCTCTTTTCCCGCCCCGCCGCCCCTGTCCTCCTGTCTCTCTCTCTCCGCCCTCTGTCCTCTGTCTCTCGCTCTTTCCCCTCCGCCCTCTTCTCTCTGTCTCTCTCTCTCCTCTCCGCCCATCCTGTCTCTCTGTCTCTGTCTCCTCTCCGCCCTCTGTCTCTCTGTCTCTCCTCCGCCCTCTCTCTCTCTCTGTATCTCTGTCTCTCTCCACCCTCTGTCTCTCTGTCTCTCTCTCCTCTTCTCCGCCCCTGTCCCTCTCTATCCGCTTTCTGTCTCTCTCTCTCCGGCCTCTGTCTCTCTGTTTTCTGTCTCCTCCTCTCCGCCCTCTGTCTCTGTCTCACTCTCTCTCCGCCCTCTGTCTCTCTCTCTCTTTCTCTCTCTCTCTCTCCGCCACTCTGTCCTCTCTGTCTCTCTCTCTCTCTGTTCCCCACCCCCCCGGTTCCCCCCTGTCCTCATCCCCCCACGCAGGTCTCACCCCACACCCCACTGGGGGAGGGGGGCCCTCTCTCCTCTCTCTCTCCGCCCCTCTGTCTCCCCCCCACTCTCTCCGCCCTCTGTCTCTTCTGTCTCTCTCTCATCTCTCTCTCTTGCCGCCTCTGTCCTCTCTGTCTCTCTCTCTCTCTCTGTCTCTCTCTCTCTCTCCCGCCCTCTGTCCTCTCTGTCACTCCTCTCTCTCTCTCACTCTCCGCCTCCTGTCTCCTCTGTCCTCTGTCCTCTCTCCTCCCGCCCTCGTCTCTCTGTCTCTCTGTCTCTCTCTCTCCTCTCTCTCTCTCCGCCCACTGTCTCCTCTGTCCCTCTCTCTCTCCTCTCCGCCCTCTGTCCTCTCTGTTCTCTCTCTCCTCTGTCTCTCTCCGCCCCTCTGACTCTGTCTCTCTCTCTCACTCCAGCCCGCTGTCCTCTCTTCTCTCACCGCCCTCTGTCTCTCTCTCATCCGCCCTCTGTCTCTCCTGTCTCTTCTTCTCTCTCCGTCCTCTGTCCTCTCCTCTCTCACCCGCCCTCTGTCCCTCTCTTCTCTCCGGCCCCTCTGCTCTCTCTCTCCTCTCCGCCCTCTGTCTCTCTCTCTCTACCGCCTTCTGTCTCTCTCTCCTCTCCACCCACTGTCTCTCTGTCTCTTCTCTCTCCGCCCTCTGTCCTCTCTGTCTCTCTCCACCCGCCCTCTGTCTCCTCTCTCTAGCATCCTCCTTCTGTCTCTCTCTCAGATCTCTCTCCACCCACTGTCTCTCTGGTCTCTGTCCTCTCCGCCCTCTGTCTCATCCTGTCTCTTCTCTCCCCCTCTGTCTCTGTCTCTCTCCGCCCTCTTCTCTCTGTCTCTCCTCTCCGCCCTCAGTCTCTCTCTCCTTCTCTCCTCCGCCCTCCTGTCTCTCTGTCTGTCTCTCTCCTCCGCCCTCTGTTCTCTGTCTCTCTCTCCGCCCACTGTCTCTCTCTCTATCCGTCCTCTGTTCTCTCTCTATCCTCCTCTTTCTCTATTCTCTCTCTGCCCGCTGTCTCTTTCTTCTCCTCTCCGTATCATCTCACTCTCTCTTCTCTCTCTCCCTCTCTCTGCCCTCTGTCTCTCTCCTCTCTCTCTCTCTCAGCCGCTCCTGTCTCTCAGTCTCTCTCCCCCTCAGTCTCTCTCTCTCACCGCACTCTGTCTCTCTGTCTCTCTCTCCTTCTGCCTCTGTCTCTCTCTCTCATCCGTCCCATTTGTCTCTCTCTCTCTCCGCCCTCGTCTCTTCTCCTCTCAGAGCCCTCTGTCTCTCTGTCTCTCTCTCTCCCCTCCCCCCGCCCTCTGTCTCTCTGTCTCTCTCTCCGCCCTCTGTTCTCACTGTCTCTCTCTCTCTCTCTCTCCGCCCTCTGTCCTCTCTGTCCTCCAGCTCTCTCCGTCCTCTGTCTCTCTCTCTCTCCACCCTGTGTCTCTCTGTCTCTCTCTCTCTTTTCGTCCTCTGTCTTTGTTGAAACAAATTAGATCATATAGAAAAAGTTCATACTATGGCTTGCAAAAGATTTTTAGGTGTACCAGTTAGAACTCCAAATTCAATGGTCTATGGTGATTTAGGAAGATTTCCTCTTCATGTTAATTCGTGTGTTTCGGTCTTAAGGTATTGGTTTAAATTATTACAAATGAAGAATGGAAGACTGCCACATATAGCTTATCAGATTTTACTAAATTAGACAAAATGGGTAAAGATAGTTGGGTGTGGAAAATCAGGGAAATTTTTATGTAAGACATGATTTAGCGTTTGTTTGGTAGCAGCATGTGTTGTCAGGTCAAAGTGTTTCTAAGACTAATTAAGGCGAGACTGGTTTGATCCTTTACATACAAGAATGGTCTGGTCACTATAAGAGACCGTGACAGATATGCCCAATTACAGATCATTGTTAAAATCATTTTTGAAAAAGAAAAGTACGATGTCATGACATGGATTACCTACTGTTTTAGAGTCGCCATCTCACAAGCTAGATTTAATGTTTTCTCCCTAATATGCAAATTACTCTCTCCGTCCTCTGTCTCTCTCTCTCTCTCCTCCTCTCTCTCTCACCTCTCCTCTCTCTCTCTCTCGCTCCCGCCCCTGTCTCTCTCTTCCCTCTCTCCGCCCTCTACTGTCTCTCTCTCCGCCGCCCCCTGGTCCTCTCTCTCTCCGCGCCTCCTCTGTTTCTCTGTCTCTGTCTCTTCACCGCAGTCTACTCACTGTCTCTCTCTCCGCTCTGTCTCACTCTCTCCCGCGCTCTGTTCCCTCTCTCTCCTACCTCTGTTCTCCTCTCCCTCTCCATCCGCCCTCTTTCTCTCTCTCTCCTCCGCCCTCTGTCTCTCTGTCTCTCTTGTCTCTCTCTCCGCCCTCTGCTGTCACTGTCTCTCTCTCTCCGCCGACTTACTCACGTCCACTCACTCCGCCTCTGTCTCTTCTCAGTCTCTCTCGTCTCTCCGCCCTCGTTTCTCTCTGTCTCTCTCTCTCTCTCTCTCCGCCCCCCACACTCTCTCTCTCCGCCCTCTCTCTCTCACTCATCCGCCCATCTGTCTCTCTCTCTCTTCCGCCCTCTGTCTCTCTGTCTCTCTCTCTCTCGCCACTGTCTCTCTGGTCTCTATCTCCTCTCCTCCGCCCTCTCTCCTCTCTCTCCTCCTCCCCCCGCCCTCTGTCTCTCTCTCTCTCCACCCTCTGTCTCTCTGACCTCTGTCCTCTCCGCCCTCTGTCTCTCTGTCCTCTCTATCTCTCCGCCCTCTGTCTCTCTCTCTCTCTCCGCCCTCAGTCTGTCTGCTCTCTCCGCCCTTTGTCTATCTGTCTGTCTCCTGCTGTCTCTCTCTCTCTCCGCCTCTGTTTCTCTCTCTCTCCGCCCTCTGGTCTCTCTGTCTCTCTCTCTCTCCTCCCCTCTGTCTCTCTCTCTCTCTCCGCCCTCAGTCCTCTCTCTCTCTCTCCCGCCCTCTGTCTCTCTGTCTCTCCACCCTCTGTCTGCTCTCTCTCTCTCCTCTCCGCCCTCTGTCATGTCTTTCTCTCCGCCCTCTGTCCCTATCTCTCTGTCAGTCTCTCACTCCGCCCTCTGTCCTACTCCTGTCTCTCTAACCGACTCTCTGTTCCTCTCTCTCTCTCTGCCCTCTGTCTCTCTCTCTCTCCGTCATCTGTCCCTCTCTCTCTCTCTCTCTCTTTCTCTCTCTCTCCCGCCCTCTGTCTCTCTTCTCACACCCTCTGTCTCTCTGTCTCTGTCTCTCCTCCGCCCCTGTCTCTCTCTCTCTCTCCTCTCCGCCCCTCTTCTCTCTGTCTCTCTCTCTCTATCTCTCCGTCCTCTGTCTCTCTCTCTACCGCCCTCTGTCTCTCTCTCTCTCTCAGCCCTCTTTCCTCTCTGTCCTCTCTCTCTCTCTCTCCGTTCCTCTTTCTCTCTCCTCTCTCCACCCTCTGTCTCTCTGTCCTCTCTCTTTCCGCCCTCTGTCTCTCTCGTCTCGCCCCCTCTGACCTGTCCCACTCTCTCCGCACTCATGTCTCTCTGTCTGTCTCTCTCTCCGCCCTCTGTCTCTCTGTCTCTGTCTCTCTCCGCCCTCGTCTCACTCTTTCTCCTCCACCCTCTGTCCTCTCTGTCTCTCTCTCTCTCCGTCCCTCAGTCTCCTCTGTCTCTCTGTCCACTCTCTCTCTCTCTCTCTCTCTCTCTCTCCTCCCGCCCTCCTGTCCCCCTCTCATCCTCTCCGTCCTCTGTCTCTGTTTAAACAAATTAGATCATATAGAAAAAGTTTTCATACTATGGCTTGCAAAAGATTTTTTAGTTTACCAGTTAGAACTCCAAATTCAATTGTCCTATGGGATTTAGGAAGATTCCTCTTCCATGTTAAATTCTGTGATTGCGTTCTTAAGTTATAGTTTAGATATTACAAATTGAAGAAAGGAAGACTTGCCACATAAGCTTATCAGATGTTACTAGACATTAGACAAAGTGGGTAAAGATTTGTTGGGTGATGGAAATCAGAGGACATTTTTATGTAAGACAGGATCTAGCTTTGTTTGGTTGCAGCAGGGTGTTGGTCAGGTCAAAGTGTTTCTAAGACTATTTAAGCAGAGACTGGTTGATCTATACATACAAGAATGGTCTGGCACTATAAGAGACCGTGACAGATATGCCAATTACAGATCTTTTAAAATCATTTTTGAAAAAGAAAAGTACGTGTCTGACATGGATACCTACTGTTTTAGAGTCGCCATCTCACAAGCTAGATTTAATGTTCTCCCTATTAATGCAAATGTACTCTCTCCGTCCTCTGTCTCTCTCTCTCTCTCTCCTCTCTCTCTCTCTCTTCTTCTCGTCGTCCTCTGTCTCTCTCTCTCTCCGTCGTCTGTCTCACTGTCTCTCATCTCCGTCCCCTGTGCTCTGTCTCTGTCTCTCTGTCCGCCGTCTTACCTCTCTGTCTCTCTCTTCCGCCCTCTGTCTCTCTGTCTCTGTCTCTTCTCTCTCTCTCTCTCCGCCTCTGTCCCTCTCTCTCTCTCTCTATTTCCCTTTCCGCCCTCTGGTCTCTCACTCTCTCCATCCTCTGTCTCTCTCTCCGCCCTCTGTCTCTCTCTCTCTCCGCCCTCTGTCTCTGTCTCTCCCTCTCTCCGCCCTCTGTCTCTCTCTCACTCTCTCCGCCCTCTGTCTCTCTGTCCTCTGTCCTCTCTGTCTCTCTCTCTCCTCCACATCCACCCACCTGTCTCTTCTAACTCCTGTCTCTCTCTCCGCCCTCTGTCTCTCTGTCCTCTGTCTCACCTCTCTCTCCTCTCGCCCTCTGTCCCTCTCTCTTCTCTCTCTCTTTCCGCCCTCTGTTCTCTCTCACTCTCTCTCTCTCCTCCCGCCTCTGTCTCTCGTCTCTCTCTCTCTCCTCTCTCTCTCCGCCCTCTGTCTCACTGTCTCTCTCTCTCTCCGCCCTCTTGTCTCTCTCTCTCTCTCTCACGCCCTCCTGTCTCTCTGTCTCTCTCTCTCTCTTCCGCCTCTGTCTCTCTGTCTCTCCTCACTCTCCGCCCTCTGTCTCTCTCTCTTCTCTCCGCCTCTCTGGTCTCTCACTCCCGCCCTCTGTCTCTCTGGTCTGTCCTCTGTCTCTGCCCTCTGTCCCTCTCTGTCTCTCTCTCTCTCTCTCCGCCCATCTGTCTCTTTCTATATCCGTCCCTCCATTTCTCTCTCTCGCTATCCGTCCTCTGCCTCTCTCTATCTGCCCTCTGTCTCTCTCCTCTCCTCTCTCTCTCACCTCATCTCTCCGTCCATCTGTCCTCTCTCTCTCTCTCTCTCCTCTCTCTTTCTCTCTTTCTCCGCCCTCTGTCTTCTCTCTCTCTGCCCTCTTCTCTCTCTCTCTCTCCTCTCCGTCCAACTGTCTCTCTCATCTCTCTCTTCTTTCTCTCTTTCTCCGCCCTCTTGTCTCTCTCTCTCAGCCCTACTGTCTCTCTGTCTTCTCTCCCGCCCTCTGTCTCTCTAGGTCTTCTCTCTCTCCCCCTCTGTTTTTTCTCTCTGTCTCTCTCTCCTTCTGCCCTCTGTCCTCTCCTCTCTCTCTCCGTCCTCTGTCTCTCTCCTCTCACCCCCTCTGGTCTCTCTTTCTCTCTGTCTCTCCGCCCTCTGTCTCTCTGTTCCTCAATCTCTCCCGCCCTCTGTCTCTACTCTCTCTCTCTACTCTCCACACTCTTTCTTCTCTCTCCCCGACCTCGGTCCCCTGTTTAAAAACAAATTAGATCATATAGAAAAAGTTCATACTATGGCTTTGCAAAAGATTTTTAGGTGTACCAGTTAGAACTCCAAATTCCAATGTCTATGGGATTTATGAAGATTTTCCTCTTCATGTTAATTCGTGTGTTACGGTCTTAAGGTATTGGTTTAAGATTATTAACAAATGAAGAATGAAAGCAGCCACTATTATAGCTTTATCGATGTTTACTAGAATTAACAAAGTGGGTAAAGATTGTTGGGTGTGAAATCAGGGAACTTATATTTAAGACAGGATTAAGCTTTGTTTGGTTTGCAGCAGTGTTGGTCAGGTCAAGTGTTTCTAAGACTAATTAAGCAGAGACTGGTTGATCGATACATACAATATTTGGTCTGGCACGATAAGAACCGTTACAGATATGACTATCAGATCTTTTAAAATCATTTTTGAAAAAGAAAAGTACGTGACTGACATGATACCTACTGTTTTAGAGTTGGCCATCTCACAAGCTAAGATTTACGTTTCTCCCTATTAATGCAAATGTACTCCTCTCTCCGTCCTCCTGTCCTCTCTCTCTCTCCGTCCACTGTCTCTCGTCCTCTCTCTCTCCGCCCTCAGTCTCTCTCTCTCACTCACGCTCTCTTCTCTCCTCTCCGCCCTCTGTCCCTCTCTCTCTCTTCTCTCTCCGTCTCCGCCGCTCTGTCCTCTCTGTCTCTGTCTCTCTCTCCGTCTCTCATCCGCCCTACTCTCTCTCTCCGCCCTCTGACCCTCCTCTCCTCTCACTCTTTCCGCCTCTGTCCTCTCTCTCCGTCCTCTGTTCTCTCTCACGCCTCTGTCTCTCTCTCTCTCCTCCGACCTCTGTCCCTCTCTCTCTCTCTCCACCCTCTGTGCTCTCTGTCTCTGTCCTCTCCCGCCCTCTCTCTCTCTCTCCGCCCTCTGTCTCTCATCTCTCTTCTCCGCCCTCTGTCTCTCTGTCTCTCATCTCTCTCCGCCCACTGACCTCTTTCTCTATTCGTCCTCTGTCTCTCTCTCTCTATCCGACCTCTGACTCTCTCTCTCTTCTCTCCTGCCCTCTCTCTCTCTCTCTCCTCCGTCATCTGTCTCCTCTCATCTCTCACTCTCCCTCTCTCTCTCTCTCTTTCTCTCTCTCCCTCCGCCCTCTGCCATCTCTCTCTCTCTCAGCCCTCTGTCTCTCTGCCTCTCTCCGCCCTCTTGTCTCTCTCTCTCTCCTCCCTCCTGTCTCTCTCTCTCTCCGCCCTCTTGTCTCTCTCTCTCTCCGCCCTCTGTCTCGCTGTTCTCTCTCATCTCCCGCCCTCTGTCCTCTCTACTCCTCCGCCCACTGTCCTCTCTCTTCTCTCCGCCCTCCTGTCTCTCTGTCTCTCTCTCCTTCTGCCCCTCTGTCTCTCTCTCTCTCTCCGTCCTCCGTCTCGTCTCTCTCTCCACCCTCTGTCTCTCTGTCCTCCTCATTTGCGCCCCTCTGTCCTCTCTCTCCTCTCCGCCTCTGTCTCTCTCTCTCTCTCTCTCTCTCTTCTCCGTCCATCTGTCTGTCGACTCTCTCTCTTCTTTCTCTCTCTCCTCCGCCCTCTGTCCTCTCTCTCTCACCCTCTTCTCTCTACTCTCCGCCCTCTGTCTCTCTGTCTCTCATCCACCCTCTTGTCTCTCTGTCTCTCTCTCCTTCTGTGGGGGTCCCTCTGTCTCTCTCTCTCTCTCCGTCCTCTGTCCTCTCTCTCTCTCCACCCTCTGTCTCTCATCTCTCTCTCTCCTCCACCTCTGTCTCTCTGTCTCTCTCTCTCTCTCTCCGAGCCCTCTGTCCCTCTCTCTCTCTCCGCCTTTTTGTCTCTGTTTAAAAAAACAAATTAGATCATATAAAAAATTCATACAATGGCTTGGCAAAGATTTTTAAGGTGTACCAGTTAGAACTCCAAATTCAATGGTCTATGGGGATTTAGGAAGATTTCCTCTTCATGTTATTTCGTGTGTTTCGGTCTTAAGGTAAGGTTTAGATTGTTTTACAAATGAAGAATGAAAAGACTGCAACAAATTATAGCTTATTCATGATGTTACTAGAATAAGTACAAAATGGGCAAAGATTGCTGGGTGTGGAAAATCAGGGAACTTTTTATGTAATACATGATTTAGCTTGTTTTGGTTGCAGCAGGGTGTTGGGGTCAGGTCAAAGCTGTTTCTAAGACTATTTTAAGCAGAGACTGGTTGATCTATTACATACAAGAATGGTCTGGCACTTATAAGAGACCGTGACAGATATGAACAATTACGGATCTCTTAAAATCGGTTTTGAAAAATAAAAGTACGTGTCTGACTGATACCTACTGTTTTAGAGTTGCCATCTCACAAGCTAGATTTAACGTTCTCCCTATTAATGCCAAAGAACATCGCTTTAAGCAAACTTCCCCAAGGAAATCTGTCCTCTTTGCAATCCGCAAAGGAATACGACATCATTATCTGTTAGTGTGTCCTGCATATTCATGATTTCAGAGTCAAGTTTCTTGGGTGGTTAGCTACATCCCCAATCCACGTGATTACATCATCATCAACGCCTTGACCCTTGTTGCGGTCGTGGTGGAGACATGAAAGACGATGGCCGGGTTGTAAGCCCCTCCATCCATCTCGGTCCACGCTCTGCGCAGTAAGTAGCCGATCATTCATACCTGGTCCATTCTCTGCATGTGACCATCCATGACTTGTTCTGTCTCTCCCCTCCCCCTTCTGCACCTTCCAGTGGTTCCCATGCAAGTACTGTTTATGGGGCAGAGTGTTGGTGGCGGGTGACGTGGCCGAACCATGTCACTTTTTTCTTCTTGACGATGGTGCGAAGGGGTTTCCCTGTGACCTGCCAGCCGTGTTTATATGACTCTTGACAATTCATCCATTGGTCTACTCGTTCTCTCCAGGATTGCCCATTAGTTTTATCTATGGCAATTTGTTTCGAATGACTGGATTCGCTTTGCTGTTTCAGCAGTCAATGTCCATGGTTTCAACTTCCGTACAGCATGATCGACTGAATAGGGCTTTGTAGAGCATTAGTTTGAATAGGAAACTCAACTCTTTAACTTTCCAATGGTGGTGAGTTTTGTCATGGAAGGATGTTGCCATGTCTATTTCTGACTTTTGATTTCTGTCCCTCGATCGCCCGTCCTTTGTGGTGTAGCGCCGAGGTATTAAAGCGTCTACCTCCTCCAGATGATGGCCGTTGCATGTAAAATTTATAGCGGTGGCATTGCTTGTGCTTGTTCACAAATACTTACTTTTCTTCCGAGCTCACCCTCCATCCCATAATGCTCCAGCTCTGTTTCTCAAGTCCAGGTCGTAAGATCTTGCAGCTCGTGTACTTCCGCCCTGAGGATCAATGTCATCCGCAAACCGTAAGTTTTGAGGGGTACTGCCGCCAATGGAGATGGAAGGGTGTAAGTCATGGAGGGTCTCTCTCATGATGTTTTCCAAGAACAGATTGAACAGGACTGGAGATAACAGGACCTCCTTGTCGGACCCAACTGTGGTTTCGAAGTAGTCCCGACCTGATTGTTTCAGAAGGACTGCACAGCATGCAGTGTTAATGAACCAAACTGAAAGAACCATGATGTCCGAGACTCTCTCCGTCCTCCTGTCCTCTGTCTCATCTCTCCGTCCTCTGTCTCACTGTCTGTCTCTCTCTCCGCCCTCTTTCTCTCTGACTCTCTCTCTCTCATTCCGTCCTCTGTCCTCTCTCTATCCGTCTTCTGTCTCTCTCTCTCTCCGTCCTCTATCTCTCTCCTCTCTCTCCGCCCTCTTCCCCTATCTCTCTCTCTCCGCCCGTCTTCCCTCTTCTCGTCTCTCCGCCCTCCTGTCTCTCTTCTCTTCTCATCTCCCGCCCTCTGTCTCTCTCTCCTATCCGTCTTCTGTCACTCTCTCTCTCTGCCCTCTGTCACTTTCTCTCTCTCTCCTCTCTCTCTCTCTCTCTCTCTCCCATCATCTGTCTCACCCTCTCTCTCTCTCTCACTCTCTCTCTCTCTCTCTCTCCCGCCCTCTGTCTCACTCTTCTCAGCCCTCTGTCTCTCTCTCTCCGCCCTCTTCTCTCTCTCTCTCCTCCTCTTCTCTCTCTCTCCTCCGTCATCTGTCTCTCTCCTTCTCTCTCCTCTCATCTCTCTCACTCCGCCCTCTGTCTCTCTCTCTCTCTCCACCATCTGTCCTCCTCTGTCTCTCCGCCCTCTGTCTCCAGTCTGTCTGTCTCTCTTCTCTCTCTCTCTCTCTCTCTCTCTCTCTCCGCCCTCTGTCTCTCTCTCCTCACTCCCCCGCCCTCTCTCTCTCTCTCTCTTCCGTCCTCAGTCTCTGTTTAAAACAAATTAGAACATATAGAAAAGTTCATACTATGTGCTTGCAAAAGATTTTTTAGGTGTAACCATTTAGAACTCCAAATTCAATGTCTATGGGGATTTAGGAAGATTTCCTCTACAAGTTAATTCTTGTGTTCGTCATACGGTATTGGATTTTATATTATTACAAATGAAGAACGAAAGACTGCCACATATAGCTTATCAGATGTTACTAGAATTAACAAAGTGGGTAAAGATAGTTGGGTGTTAAAATCAGGGATCATTTTATGGTAAGACAAGGTTTTAGCTTGTTTGGTTGCAGACAGGAGTTTGGTCAGGTCAAAGTGTTTCAAAGACTATTTAAGCAGAGACTTGGTTGATCAATACAACAAAATGGTCTGGCACTAGTAAAGACCGGACAGATATGCAAATTAACAATCTTTTAAAATCATTTTTGAAAAAGAAAAGTACGTGTCTGACTGGATACCTACTGTTTAGGAGTTGCCATCTCACGAAGCTAGATTTAATTTTTCTCCCTATTAATGTCAAATGTCCATCGCTATAGTCAATCTACCCCCCAGAAGAAATCTTGTCCATTTTTGCAAGTCAGCAAAGGAAGACGAACATCATTTTTTCAGTTTGTTGAGTCCTGCATATTCTTATTTAAAGAGTCAAGTTTCTGGGGGGTAAGCTACAAAACCCCAAACCACGTGTTATTACAAGTGTCAAATCCGAACCAAATGCATGGTGTCTCTCAAGGTACAACTTTCAGGCAAGTGAACAAAAGAAAGAAGAACTGGCTGGAATTTAATGCTGTATTGATGTGTCAACTCAGTTTATTTCAAGGGTAAAGAATGTGTTCATGGTATTTAACACTGCTTTTGAAATGCTGTTAGTTGTGTGTGTATCTGTGTGTATCTGTGTGTGACCTGTGTGTATGTGTGTGTGTTTGTGTGTGTGTGTGAGTGTGTGTGTGTGTTGCGTTGTGTGTGTGTGGTGTGTGTGTGTGTGTTGTGTGTGTGTGTGTGTGTGCGTGTGTGTTGTGTGTGATTGTATTGGCAAAGCAAGTAATGCTGAAAAGTAGCCTATCATGTCTATGCTGATTAAACTTGAAGAATTGACTGGACCAAATTATATGAATGTCTACTATACAGAAACAGCGATGTTTGAAGGTGATGGTCTTGGATGTAGCCACCCATAGCAAGGTTTTCTCTTGGTCATGACTGTGTTGAGGAGGACGATAAGAAACACTCTTATCCGTAAGTTTGTATTAGAATGTTGTTGGTATGTACTGACAACTGATAGAAAGTTTGTTGTTGTTTTTTCTCGTTTACCCTTGTTGCTACCCCCTTCGTCCCTTTCACTTGGTATTGTGGCCCACGGCCGAAGTACAATAAAATTGCTTCAGAGTCAGAGTTCTCTCTCCGCCCTCTTCTCTGTCACTGTCCACTATCTCTATCTCTCTCTCTCTTCCTCTCTCTCACTCTCTCTCTCTCTCTCTCCGCCCTCGTCTCTCTGTCTGTCTCTCTCTCCATCCGCCCTCTGTCTCGCTGTCCTCTCCTCTCTCTCTCTCTCTTCTCCTCTCCTCCTCCTCTCTCTCATCTCCCAACCATCAACCTCCCTACCACCTCCTCTCTCCTCTTCTCCTCACCCCCCTCCCTCCTCCTCTCTCCCCGCCTCCCTCTCGCCTCCCTTAAACATCTCTCTTCCTCATCTCTCATCCCCCGCCCTCTGTCTCTCTGTCTCTCACTCCGCCCTCTGTCTCTCTCTCCGCCCTCTGTCTCTCTCTCTCTTCCTCTCCGCCCTCTGTCTCTCTGTCTCTCTCTCTCCTCCGCCCTTCTGTCTCTGTCACTCTTCTATCCGCCCTCTGTCTCTCTGTCTCTCTCTCTCTCCGCCCCTGTCTCTGTCTCTCTCTCTCCGCCCTCTGTCTCTCTGTCTCTTCTCTCTCCGCCCTCTGTCACTCTCTCTCTCTCTCTCTCCTCTCTCGCACTCTTGTCCTCTCTGTCTCCTGTCTTTCCGCCCGCCCTCTGTCCTCAGTCTCTCTCCGTCCTCTGTCTCTCTCTCCTTCTGCCCTCTGTCTCTCTCTCTCCTCTCCGCCCTCTGTCTCTCTCTCTCTCTCTCCTCCGCCCTCTGTCTCTCTCTCTCCTACCGCCCTCTGTCCTCTCTCTCTCTCTCCGCCCTCTGTCTCCTCGTCTCCGCTCTCTCCGCCCTCTGACTCTCTCTCTCCGCCCTCTGTCTCTCTCACTTTCTCTCCCGCCCCTGTCTCTCTCTCTGTCTTTCTCTCTGGCCCTCTGTCTCTCTCTCTCTCTCTTTCTCTCTCTCTCCATCTCTCTCTCTCTCTCTCTCTTCCGCCCTCTTCTCTCCTGTCTCTCTCTTCTCTTTCTCTCTCTCTCTCTCTCTCTCTCTCTCTCTCCGCCCTCTGTCTCACTCTCTCTCTCTCTCTCCGCCCTCTTGTCTCTCTCTCCCGCCCTCTGTCCTCTCTCTCTCCCCGCTCTGCTCTCTCTCACCGCCCTCTGTCTCTCTCTCTCTCTCTCCTGCCGCCTCTGTCTCTCTCCTCCGCCCTCTAGCAAACACCCTCGAATAGAAAATTGCAGAGCTAAATGTGATTGTGTAGTATTGGTTTCACATCTAGCTGTGTCGTGATTAACTACTCAATACTAACTATAAAATGTACTTTACACATGTTTTCCTCGTAGTCCTATAGATGTATTTGGTTTGATATGATTTTAAAGTACTCTGTGTGTTTGTGTGTGTGTGTGTGTTTTGTTTTTTGTTTCTCAACTTTCTTTATTTGAACAAAAGCTTGGTGCTCCAGTATGCAGCCAAACTGCATGGAATAGTATGCATTATAGAAAATTAACAGTTTTTGTGTTCAAGACTAAAACAACATAATGACAAAGGAAAGACAAAACAATTAGCAAATGTGTGTTTATAATATATCCAGAAGAAAAGTACAATTAACTTAAGGTGAGATTTAAGTCTAATATCAAAGAATTGAAAACAAAAAACCTTTTATTGTAATAGAAGTAACCATAACGTATGGAACAATGTTTCTCATTTTTGTATGTACAGTGATCTTGTATCGATAAAACTAGCCAAGCAAACTATATGGAAAACTGAATTTAATCTTGCACCTTAGAAGTGTTGCGGCTACTGAAAACGCATGAAATATGTATTGTAATGTTGACTACTGTGTGTTTATGTACTGCGTATAATCGTGATGCAAATCCCAAATCAACTTGCATTGTATTTTGGCCCAAGGACGGATGTCAATTAAACTATTTCAAGAGTTTCATAGTTCAGATTTCTCTCTTTCTCCGCCCTCTGTCTCTCTCTCTCTCCTCTCCGTCCCTCCTGACTCCTCTCTCTCCGTCCTCTGTCTTCTCTCTCTCATCTCCGCCCCTCGTCTCAGGCCTCTCTCTCCGCCCTCTGTCACTCTCTCTCTCTCTCCCGCCCTCTGTCTTTCCTCTCTCTCTCTCTCCTCTCCTCTCTCCCCTCTCTCCTCTCTCTCTCTAACCCCCTCTGTCGCCTCTGTCACTCTTCGTCTCTGCCTTCTGTCTGTCGTCACTCTCTCCGTCCTCTGTCTCTCCTCTCTCCGCCCTCAGTCTCTCTGTCTGTCTGTCTGTCTGTCTCTCTCCTCTCTTCTCTCCGCCCTCTGTCATCTCTCTCTCTGCCTCTCAGTCTCACTCTGTCCTCCTATGTCCTCTCTCTCTCTCTCTCTCATCTCTCTCTCCGCCCTCTGTCTCTCAGTCTCTCTCTCTCCTCTCTCCGCCCTCTGTCTCTCTGTCTCTCTCTTCTCCTCATCCGCCCTCTGTCTCTACTGTCTCTCCTCTTCTATCCGCCCTCTGTCCTCCTGTCTCTCCTCTCTCTTCTCCCTCCGCCCTCTGTCTCTCTTCTCTCCGCCCTCCTGTCTCTCCCTGTCTCTCTCCCTTCCGCCCTCTGTGTCTCTCCTGTCCTCTCTCTCTCCGCCCTCCTGCTCTCCCCTCTGTCTCTCTCTCTCTCTCCTCCCGCCCTCTGTCTCTCTGTCTCTCTCTAACTCTCACCCTCTGTCTTCTCTGTCTCTCTCTCTCTCGCCGACCCTCTGTCTCTCTGTCTCTGTCTCCAACCCCCTCAACTCTCTGTCTCTCCTGTCTCTACACCGCCCTCTGTCTCTATGTCTCTGTCTCTCTCCTCTTCTCTCTGTCTCCTTCCTCTCTCCGCCCTCTGTCTCTCTGTCTCTCTCTCTCTCTCCGCCCTCTGTCTCTCTGTCTCTCTCTCTCCGCCCTCTAGCAAACACCTCCAATAGAAATTTCCAGAGCTAATGTCGTTGTGTAGTATTGGTTTTCACATCAATATCTGTGTCGTGATAACTACTCAATACTAACTATAAAATGTACTTTACACATGTTTTCTCATAGTCTAGTAGATGTATTTGGTTTGCTATGATTTTAAAGTACTCGTGTGTGTGTTTGTTTGAGTGTGTGTGTGTGTGTGTGTGTGTTTTTGTTTTTTGTTTCTCAACTTTCTTTATTTGAACAAAAGCATTGGTGCTCCAGTATGCAGCAAACTGCCAGGGAATAGTATGCATTATAGAATATTAAACAGTTTTGTGTTCAAGACTAAAACAACATACTGACAAAGAAAGACAAAACTATTTGCAAATTTGTTTAAAATATAAATAAACAGAAGACAAGTATAATTACTTAAGTGAAGAGATTTAAGGTCTAAAATTCAAAGAATGAAAACAAAAAATCCTTTTATTGTAAAAATAGAAGTAACCGTAACGTATGGAACAATGTTCCATTTTTGTATGTACAGTAATCTTGTTTTTCGAAAAACAACCAAGCAAACTTAAGGTAAACTGAATTTAATAATTCTGCAACCTTAGAAGTGGTAAGCCGTATACTTAAAAACCATGAATATGTATTGAATGGGGTGTTGAACAACTGTGTGTTATGTACTGCGTTATAACCTGATGCCTTTCCCAAATCAGACCTTGCAGTTGTATTGTGGCCCAAGGCCGATGTGCAATTAAACTATTTCAGAGTTCAGAGTTTCAGAGTTCTCTCCGCCCTCTGTCTCTCTTCCTCTCTCTCTCTCCGCCCTCTGGTCTCTCTCTCTCTCTCCGCCCCTCTGTCCTCTCTTCTCTCTCTCTCTTCTCCGCCTCTGTCTCTCTGACTCTCTCTCTCTCGCCGCCCTCTGTCTCTCTGTCTCTCTCTCCTCTCCGCCCTCTGTCCTCTGTCCACTCTCTCTCTCCGTCCTCTGTCCTCTCTCTCTTCCGCCCTCTGTCTCTCTCTCTCTCTCTCTCTCCGCCCCCTGTCCTCTCTCACTCTCCGCCCTCAGTCTCTCGTCTCTCTCTCTCTCTCACCGCCCTCTCTCTCTCTCTCTCCGCCTTCTGGTCTCTCTCTCTCTCTCTCTCCGGCCCTCTTTCTCTCTCCTCTTCTCATCCTCCGCCCTCTGTCCCCGTCACTCTCTCTCTCTCTCTCCGCTCTCTGTCTCTCTCTCTTCCCCTCCGCCCTCCTGTCTCTCTGTCACTCTCTCTCTCTCTCTCTCCGCTCTCTGTCTCTCTCTGTCTCCGCCATCTGTCTCTCTCACTCATCGTCCCCCTCACCGCCCTCTCTCTCTCAGTCTCTTCTCCTGACCCTCTCCATCGGCCCTCTGTCCTCTCTTTTCTCCTCTCTCCTCCGCCTCTGTCTCTCTCTCTCTCCTCCGTCCCATCTGTCTCACTCTACTCTCCACCCCTCTGTCTCTCTTCTCTCCTCCTCTCATCCCCCTCTGTCACTCGTCTCTCTCTCCAACCTCTGTCTCTCTAACCTCTCTCTCACTCTCCCCGCCCTCTGTCTCTCTCTCTCTCTCTCCCCCTTCTGTCTCTCTGTCTCTCTCTCTCTCCGCCCCACTGTCTCTCTTTCCTCTCTCACCTCTCTCCGCCCTCTGTTCTCTCTCTCTCCACCCTCTGTACTCTTCTCTGTCTCTCTTTTCCCGCCCCGCCGCCCCTGTCCTCCTGTCTCTCTCTCTCCGCCCTCTGTCCTCTGTCTCTCGCTCTTTCCCCTCCGCCCTCTTCTCTCTGTCTCTCTCTCTCCTCTCCGCCCATCCTGTCTCTCTGTCTCTGTCTCCTCTCCGCCCTCTGTCTCTCTGTCTCTCCTCCGCCCTCTCTCTCTCTCTGTATCTCTGTCTCTCTCCACCCTCTGTCTCTCTGTCTCTCTCTCCTCTTCTCCGCCCCTGTCCCTCTCTATCCGCTTTCTGTCTCTCTCTCTCCGGCCTCTGTCTCTCTGTTTTCTGTCTCCTCCTCTCCGCCCTCTGTCTCTGTCTCACTCTCTCTCCGCCCTCTGTCTCTCTCTCTCTTTCTCTCTCTCTCTCTCCGCCACTCTGTCCTCTCTGTCTCTCTCTCTCTCTGTTCCCCACCCCCCCGGTTCCCCCCTGTCCTCATCCCCCCACGCAGGTCTCACCCCACACCCCACTGGGGGAGGGGGGCCCTCTCTCCTCTCTCTCTCCGCCCCTCTGTCTCCCCCCCACTCTCTCCGCCCTCTGTCTCTTCTGTCTCTCTCTCATCTCTCTCTCTTGCCGCCTCTGTCCTCTCTGTCTCTCTCTCTCTCTCTGTCTCTCTCTCTCTCTCCCGCCCTCTGTCCTCTCTGTCACTCCTCTCTCTCTCTCACTCTCCGCCTCCTGTCTCCTCTGTCCTCTGTCCTCTCTCCTCCCGCCCTCGTCTCTCTGTCTCTCTGTCTCTCTCTCTCCTCTCTCTCTCTCCGCCCACTGTCTCCTCTGTCCCTCTCTCTCTCCTCTCCGCCCTCTGTCCTCTCTGTTCTCTCTCTCCTCTGTCTCTCTCCGCCCCTCTGACTCTGTCTCTCTCTCTCACTCCAGCCCGCTGTCCTCTCTTCTCTCACCGCCCTCTGTCTCTCTCTCATCCGCCCTCTGTCTCTCCTGTCTCTTCTTCTCTCTCCGTCCTCTGTCCTCTCCTCTCTCACCCGCCCTCTGTCCCTCTCTTCTCTCCGGCCCCTCTGCTCTCTCTCTCCTCTCCGCCCTCTGTCTCTCTCTCTCTACCGCCTTCTGTCTCTCTCTCCTCTCCACCCACTGTCTCTCTGTCTCTTCTCTCTCCGCCCTCTGTCCTCTCTGTCTCTCTCCACCCGCCCTCTGTCTCCTCTCTCTAGCATCCTCCTTCTGTCTCTCTCTCAGATCTCTCTCCACCCACTGTCTCTCTGGTCTCTGTCCTCTCCGCCCTCTGTCTCATCCTGTCTCTTCTCTCCCCCTCTGTCTCTGTCTCTCTCCGCCCTCTTCTCTCTGTCTCTCCTCTCCGCCCTCAGTCTCTCTCTCCTTCTCTCCTCCGCCCTCCTGTCTCTCTGTCTGTCTCTCTCCTCCGCCCTCTGTTCTCTGTCTCTCTCTCCGCCCACTGTCTCTCTCTCTATCCGTCCTCTGTTCTCTCTCTATCCTCCTCTTTCTCTATTCTCTCTCTGCCCGCTGTCTCTTTCTTCTCCTCTCCGTATCATCTCACTCTCTCTTCTCTCTCTCCCTCTCTCTGCCCTCTGTCTCTCTCCTCTCTCTCTCTCTCAGCCGCTCCTGTCTCTCAGTCTCTCTCCCCCTCAGTCTCTCTCTCTCACCGCACTCTGTCTCTCTGTCTCTCTCTCCTTCTGCCTCTGTCTCTCTCTCTCATCCGTCCCATTTGTCTCTCTCTCTCTCCGCCCTCGTCTCTTCTCCTCTCAGAGCCCTCTGTCTCTCTGTCTCTCTCTCTCCCCTCCCCCCGCCCTCTGTCTCTCTGTCTCTCTCTCCGCCCTCTGTTCTCACTGTCTCTCTCTCTCTCTCTCTCCGCCCTCTGTCCTCTCTGTCCTCCAGCTCTCTCCGTCCTCTGTCTCTCTCTCTCTCCACCCGTTCTCTCTGTCTCTGTCTCTCTCTATCTCTTCTCCCTCTGTCTTTGTTGAAACAAATTAGATCATATAGAAAAAGTTCATACTATGGCTTGCAAAAGATTTTTAGGTGTACCAGTTAGAACTCCAAATTCAATGGTCTACGGTGATTTAGGAAGATTTCCTCTTCATGATAATCGTGTGTTTCGGTCTTAAAGGTAATTGTTTAGATATTACAAATGAAAAATGAAAGACTGCCACATATAGCTTATCGATTTTACTAAATTAGACAAAATGGGTAAAGATAGTTGGGTGTGGAAAATCAGGGAAATTTTTATGTAAGACATGATTTAGCGTTTGTTTGGTAGCAGCATGTGTTGTCAGGTCAAAGTGTTTCTAAGACTAATTAAGGCGAGACTGGTTTGATCCTTTACATACAAGAATGGTCTGGTCACTATAAGAGACCGTGACAGATATGCCCAATTACAGATCATTGTTAAAATCATTTTTGAAAAAGAAAAGTACGATGTCATGACATGGATTACCTACTGTTTTAGAGTCGCCATCTCACAAGCTAGATTTAATGTTTTCTCCCTAATATGCAAATTACTCTCTCCGTCCTCTGTCTCTCTCTCTCTCTCCTCCTCTCTCTCTCACCTCTCCTCTCTCTCTCTCTCGCTCCCGCCCCTGTCTCTCTCTTCCCTCTCTCCGCCCTCTACTGTCTCTCTCTCCGCCGCCCCCTGGTCCTCTCTCTCTCCGCGCCTCCTCTGTTTCTCTGTCTCTGTCTCTTCACCGCAGTCTACTCACTGTCTCTCTCTCCGCTCTGTCTCACTCTCTCCCGCGCTCTGTTCCCTCTCTCTCCTACCTCTGTTCTCCTCTCCCTCTCCATCCGCCCTCTTTCTCTCTCTCTCCTCCGCCCTCTGTCTCTCTGTCTCTCTTGTCTCTCTCTCCGCCCTCTGCTGTCACTGTCTCTCTCTCTCCGCCGACTTACTCACGTCCACTCACTCCGCCTCTGTCTCTTCTCAGTCTCTCTCGTCTCTCCGCCCTCGTTTCTCTCTGTCTCTCTCTCTCTCTCTCTCCGCCCCCCACACTCTCTCTCTCCGCCCTCTCTCTCTCACTCATCCGCCCATCTGTCTCTCTCTCTCTTCCGCCCTCTGTCTCTCTGTCTCTCTCTCTCTCGCCACTGTCTCTCTGGTCTCTATCTCCTCTCCTCCGCCCTCTCTCCTCTCTCTCCTCCTCCCCCCGCCCTCTGTCTCTCTCTCTCTCCACCCTCTGTCTCTCTGACCTCTGTCCTCTCCGCCCTCTGTCTCTCTGTCCTCTCTATCTCTCCGCCCTCTGTCTCTCTCTCTCTCTCCGCCCTCAGTCTGTCTGCTCTCTCCGCCCTTTGTCTATCTGTCTGTCTCCTGCTGTCTCTCTCTCTCTCCGCCTCTGTTTCTCTCTCTCTCCGCCCTCTGGTCTCTCTGTCTCTCTCTCTCTCCTCCCCTCTGTCTCTCTCTCTCTCTCCGCCCTCAGTCCTCTCTCTCTCTCTCCCGCCCTCTGTCTCTCTGTCTCTCCACCCTCTGTCTGCTCTCTCTCTCTCCTCTCCGCCCTCTGTCATGTCTTTCTCTCCGCCCTCTGTCCCTATCTCTCTGTCAGTCTCTCACTCCGCCCTCTGTCCTACTCCTGTCTCTCTAACCGACTCTCTGTTCCTCTCTCTCTCTCTGCCCTCTGTCTCTCTCTCTCTCCGTCATCTGTCCCTCTCTCTCTCTCTCTCTCTTTCTCTCTCTCTCCCGCCCTCTGTCTCTCTTCTCACACCCTCTGTCTCTCTGTCTCTGTCTCTCCTCCGCCCCTGTCTCTCTCTCTCTCTCCTCTCCGCCCCTCTTCTCTCTGTCTCTCTCTCTCTATCTCTCCGTCCTCTGTCTCTCTCTCTACCGCCCTCTGTCTCTCTCTCTCTCTCAGCCCTCTTTCCTCTCTGTCCTCTCTCTCTCTCTCTCCGTTCCTCTTTCTCTCTCCTCTCTCCACCCTCTGTCTCTCTGTCCTCTCTCTTTCCGCCCTCTGTCTCTCTCGTCTCGCCCCCTCTGACCTGTCCCACTCTCTCCGCACTCATGTCTCTCTGTCTGTCTCTCTCTCCGCCCTCTGTCTCTCTGTCTCTGTCTCTCTCCGCCCTCGTCTCACTCTTTCTCCTCCACCCTCTGTCCTCTCTGTCTCTCTCTCTCTCCGTCCCTCAGTCTCCTCTGTCTCTCTGTCCACTCTCTCTCTCTCTCTCTCTCTCTCTCTCCTCCCGCCCTCCTGTCCCCCTCTCATCCTCTCCGTCCTCTGTCTCTGTTTAAACAAATTAGATCATATAGAAAAAGTTTTCATACTATGGCTTGCAAAAGATTTTTTAGTTTACCAGTTAGAACTCCAAATTCAATTGTCCTATGGGATTTAGGAAGATTCCTCTTCCATGTTAAATTCTGTGATTGCGTTCTTAAGTTATAGTTTAGATATTACAAATTGAAGAAAGGAAGACTTGCCACATAAGCTTATCAGATGTTACTAGACATTAGACAAAGTGGGTAAAGATTTGTTGGGTGATGGAAATCAGAGGACATTTTTATGTAAGACAGGATCTCGCTTTTGTTTGGTTGCAGCAGGGTGTTGGTCAGGACAAAGTGTTTCTAAGACTATTTAAGCGAGACAGGTTGATCTAAACATACAAGAATGGTCTGGCACTATAAGAGACCGTGACAGATATGCCAATTACAGATCTTTTAAAATCATTTTTGAAAAAGAAAAGTACGTGTCTGACATGGATACCTACTGTTTTAGAGTCGCCATCTCACAAGCTAGATTTAATGTTCTCCCTATTAATGCAAATGTACTCTCTCCGTCCTCTGTCTTCTCTCCTCTCTCCTCTCTCTCTCTCTCTTCTTCTCGTCGTCCGCTGTCTCTCACCTCTCTCTCCGTCGTCTGTCTCACTGTCTCTCATCTCCGTCCCCTGTGCTCTGTCTCTGTCTCTCTGTCCGCCGTCTTACCTCTCTGTCTCTCTCTTCCGCCCTCTGTCTCTCTGTCTCTGTCTCTTCTCTCTCTCTCTCTCCGCCTCTGTCCCTCTCTCTCTCTCTCTATTTCCCTTTCCGCCCTCTGGTCTCTCACTCTCTCCATCCTCTGTCTCTCTCTCCGCCCTCTGTCTCTCTCTCTCTCCGCCCTCTGTCTCTGTCTCTCCCTCTCTCCGCCCTCTGTCTCTCTCTCACTCTCTCCGCCCTCTGTCTCTCTGTCCTCTGTCCTCTCTGTCTCTCTCTCTCCTCCACATCCACCCACCTGTCTCTTCTAACTCCTGTCTCTCTCTCCGCCCTCTGTCTCTCTGTCCTCTGTCTCACCTCTCTCTCCTCTCGCCCTCTGTCCCTCTCTCTTCTCTCTCTCTTTCCGCCCTCTGTTCTCTCTCACTCTCTCTCTCTCCTCCCGCCTCTGTCTCTCGTCTCTCTCTCTCTCCTCTCTCTCTCCGCCCTCTGTCTCACTGTCTCTCTCTCTCTCCGCCCTCTTGTCTCTCTCTCTCTCTCTCACGCCCTCCTGTCTCTCTGTCTCTCTCTCTCTCTTCCGCCTCTGTCTCTCTGTCTCTCCTCACTCTCCGCCCTCTGTCTCTCTCTCTTCTCTCCGCCTCTCTGGTCTCTCACTCCCGCCCTCTGTCTCTCTGGTCTGTCCTCTGTCTCTGCCCTCTGTCCCTCTCTGTCTCTCTCTCTCTCTCTCCGCCCATCTGTCTCTTTCTATATCCGTCCCTCCATTTCTCTCTCTCGCTATCCGTCCTCTGCCTCTCTCTATCTGCCCTCTGTCTCTCTCCTCTCCTCTCTCTCTCACCTCATCTCTCCGTCCATCTGTCCTCTCTCTCTCTCTCTCTCCTCTCTCTTTCTCTCTTTCTCCGCCCTCTGTCTTCTCTCTCTCTGCCCTCTTCTCTCTCTCTCTCTCCTCTCCGTCCAACTGTCTCTCTCATCTCTCTCTTCTTTCTCTCTTTCTCCGCCCTCTTGTCTCTCTCTCTCAGCCCTACTGTCTCTCTGTCTTCTCTCCCGCCCTCTGTCTCTCTAGGTCTTCTCTCTCTCCCCCTCTGTTTTTTCTCTCTGTCTCTCTCTCCTTCTGCCCTCTGTCCTCTCCTCTCTCTCTCCGTCCTCTGTCTCTCTCCTCTCACCCCCTCTGGTCTCTCTTTCTCTCTGTCTCTCCGCCCTCTGTCTCTCTGTTCCTCAATCTCTCCCGCCCTCTGTCTCTACTCTCTCTCTCTACTCTCCACACTCTTTCTTCTCTCTCCCCGACCTCGGTCCCCTGTTTAAAAACAAATTAGATCATATAGAAAAAGTTCATACTATGGCTTTGCAAAAGATTTTTAGGTGTACCAGTTAGAACTCCAAATTCCAATGTCTATGGGATTTATGAAGATTTTCCTCTTCATGTTAATTCGTGTGTTACGGTCTTAAGGTATTGGTTTAAGATTATTAACAAATGAAGAATGAAAGCAGCCACTATTATAGCTTTATCGATGTTTACTAGAATTAACAAAGTGGGTAAAGATTGTTGGGTGTGAAATCAGGGAACTTATATTTAAGACAGGATTAAGCTTTGTTTGGTTTGCAGCAGTGTTGGTCAGGTCAAGTGTTTCTAAGACTAATTAAGCAGAGACTGGTTGATCGATACATACAATATTTGGTCTGGCACGATAAGAACCGTTACAGATATGACTATCAGATCTTTTAAAATCATTTTTGAAAAAGAAAAGTACGTGACTGACATGATACCTACTGTTTTAGAGTTGGCCATCTCACAAGCTAAGATTTACGTTTCTCCCTATTAATGCAAATGTACTCCTCTCTCCGTCCTCCTGTCCTCTCTCTCTCTCCGTCCACTGTCTCTCGTCCTCTCTCTCTCCGCCCTCAGTCTCTCTCTCTCACTCACGCTCTCTTCTCTCCTCTCCGCCCTCTGTCCCTCTCTCTCTCTTCTCTCTCCGTCTCCGCCGCTCTGTCCTCTCTGTCTCTGTCTCTCTCTCCGTCTCTCATCCGCCCTACTCTCTCTCTCCGCCCTCTGACCCTCCTCTCCTCTCACTCTTTCCGCCTCTGTCCTCTCTCTCCGTCCTCTGTTCTCTCTCACGCCTCTGTCTCTCTCTCTCTCCTCCGACCTCTGTCCCTCTCTCTCTCTCTCCACCCTCTGTGCTCTCTGTCTCTGTCCTCTCCCGCCCTCTCTCTCTCTCTCCGCCCTCTGTCTCTCATCTCTCTTCTCCGCCCTCTGTCTCTCTGTCTCTCATCTCTCTCCGCCCACTGACCTCTTTCTCTATTCGTCCTCTGTCTCTCTCTCTCTATCCGACCTCTGACTCTCTCTCTCTTCTCTCCTGCCCTCTCTCTCTCTCTCTCCTCCGTCATCTGTCTCCTCTCATCTCTCACTCTCCCTCTCTCTCTCTCTCTTTCTCTCTCTCCCTCCGCCCTCTGCCATCTCTCTCTCTCTCAGCCCTCTGTCTCTCTGCCTCTCTCCGCCCTCTTGTCTCTCTCTCTCTCCTCCCTCCTGTCTCTCTCTCTCTCCGCCCTCTTGTCTCTCTCTCTCTCCGCCCTCTGTCTCGCTGTTCTCTCTCATCTCCCGCCCTCTGTCCTCTCTACTCCTCCGCCCACTGTCCTCTCTCTTCTCTCCGCCCTCCTGTCTCTCTGTCTCTCTCTCCTTCTGCCCCTCTGTCTCTCTCTCTCTCTCCGTCCTCCGTCTCGTCTCTCTCTCCACCCTCTGTCTCTCTGTCCTCCTCATTTGCGCCCCTCTGTCCTCTCTCTCCTCTCCGCCTCTGTCTCTCTCTCTCTCTCTCTCTCTCTTCTCCGTCCATCTGTCTGTCGACTCTCTCTCTTCTTTCTCTCTCTCCTCCGCCCTCTGTCCTCTCTCTCTCACCCTCTTCTCTCTACTCTCCGCCCTCTGTCTCTCTGTCTCTCATCCACCCTCTTGTCTCTCTGTCTCTCTCTCCTTCTGTGGGGGTCCCTCTGTCTCTCTCTCTCTCTCCGTCCTCTGTCCTCTCTCTCTCTCCACCCTCTGTCTCTCATCTCTCTCTCTCCTCCACCTCTGTCTCTCTGTCTCTCTCTCTCTCTCTCCGAGCCCTCTGTCCCTCTCTCTCTCTCCGCCTTTTTGTCTCTGTTTAAAAAAACAAATTAGATCATATAAAAAATTCATACAATGGCTTGGCAAAGATTTTTAAGGTGTACCAGTTAGAACTCCAAATTCAATGGTCTATGGGGATTTAGGAAGATTTCCTCTTCATGTTATTTCGTGTGTTTCGGTCTTAAGGTAAGGTTTAGATTGTTTTACAAATGAAGAATGAAAAGACTGCAACAAATTATAGCTTATTCATGATGTTACTAGAATAAGTACAAAATGGGCAAAGATTGCTGGGTGTGGAAAATCAGGGAACTTTTTATGTAATACATGATTTAGCTTGTTTTGGTTGCAGCAGGGTGTTGGGGTCAGGTCAAAGCTGTTTCTAAGACTATTTTAAGCAGAGACTGGTTGATCTATTACATACAAGAATGGTCTGGCACTTATAAGAGACCGTGACAGATATGAACAATTACGGATCTCTTAAAATCGGTTTTGAAAAATAAAAGTACGTGTCTGACTGATACCTACTGTTTTAGAGTTGCCATCTCACAAGCTAGATTTAACGTTCTCCCTATTAATGCCAAAGAACATCGCTTTAAGCAAACTTCCCCAAGGAAATCTGTCCTCTTTGCAATCCGCAAAGGAATACGACATCATTATCTGTTAGTGTGTCCTGCATATTCATGATTTCAGAGTCAAGTTTCTTGGGTGGTTAGCTACATCCCCAATCCACGTGATTACATCATCATCAACGCCTTGACCCTTGTTGCGGTCGTGGTGGAGACATGAAAGACGATGGCCGGGTTGTAAGCCCCTCCATCCATCTCGGTCCACGCTCTGCGCAGTAAGTAGCCGATCATTCATACCTGGTCCATTCTCTGCATGTGACCATCCATGACTTGTTCTGTCTCTCCCCTCCCCCTTCTGCACCTTCCAGTGGTTCCCATGCAAGTACTGTTTATGGGGCAGAGTGTTGGTGGCGGGTGACGTGGCCGAACCATGTCACTTTTTTCTTCTTGACGATGGTGCGAAGGGGTTTCCCTGTGACCTGCCAGCCGTGTTTATATGACTCTTGACAATTCATCCATTGGTCTACTCGTTCTCTCCAGGATTGCCCATTAGTTTTATCTATGGCAATTTGTTTCGAATGACTGGATTCGCTTTGCTGTTTCAGCAGTCAATGTCCATGGTTTCAACTTCCGTACAGCATGATCGACTGAATAGGGCTTTGTAGAGCATTAGTTTGAATAGGAAACTCAACTCTTTAACTTTCCAATGGTGGTGAGTTTTGTCATGGAAGGATGTTGCCATGTCTATTTCTGACTTTTGATTTCTGTCCCTCGATCGCCCGTCCTTTGTGGTGTAGCGCCGAGGTATTAAAGCGTCTACCTCCTCCAGATGATGGCCGTTGCATGTAAAATTTATAGCGGTGGCATTGCTTGTGCTTGTTCACAAATACTTACTTTTCTTCCGAGCTCACCCTCCATCCCATAATGCTCCAGCTCTGTTTCTCAAGTCCAGGTCGTAAGATCTTGCAGCTCGTGTACTTCCGCCCTGAGGATCAATGTCATCCGCAAACCGTAAGTTTTGAGGGGTCTGCCGCCAATGGAGATGGTAGGGTGGAAGTCATGGAGGGTCTCTCTCATGATGTTTTCCAAGAACAGATTGAACAGGACTGGAGATAACAGGCATCCTTGTCGGACCCCAACTGTGGTTTTGAAGTAGTCTCCGACCTGATTGTTCAGAAGGACTGCACTGCTTGCAGTGTTATTGAACAAACTGAAAGATCCAGATGTCGAGGAGATCTTCCAAGCTAAGCTTGGCGGACGTTTTGCGGCATTAACCCTCCTGGACAATGACATCAATGACCTCACCAACAACTTCAATGAGGCAGTCCGAGAAACAGCAGAGGAGGTACTCGGTCGTCAGAGGAATAAACACCAGCCATGGACTACCAATGACATCTTGGACCTCTGCGATACAAGAAGAGCACTGAAACCAACCAGGTCTTCCAACCCTAAAGAATACCGGGAGGCCAACATTCAATGCCAAACATTCTGAGGACCTGCCAAAGGCCTTCGTGCCATACTCCGTCAAAAGCCTTCTTGAAGTCGATGAAGTTGTGGAACAGGTCTCTCTGATGTTGAAGATGTTTTTCCATCATGATGTGGCAGTTAAAAATCTGTTCGATTGTGAACATTGATCTTTCAGTCAGGTCAGTCAGAGAAGTTCTCTGCTACTGCTACTGGTATCCATGTAACCCAGTACAACCTGTCGCATGTGGGGGAGGAAACCCCAATAGAAAAAACCCAAAACATATGGAGACTTGGAGAGGAGATTGGCGCCACCAAGGAATATCCTAAGCCCACAGAAAAAACATGAAAGACAAATGCACGTGTTATTACAAGTGTCAAATTCCGAACAAATGCATGGTGTCTCAAGGTACATTTTTCAGGCAGTGAACAAAAGAAAGAAAGAACTGGCTGGAATTTAATGCTGGTATTGATGTGTCATCTCAATTTATTTCAGGGTAAAGATGTGTTCATGGTATTTAACACTGCTTTTGAAATGCTTGTAAGTGTGTGTGTGTGGTGTGTGAGTGGTGTGTGGTGTGTGTGTGTTGTGTGAGTGTGTGTGTGTGTGCGCGTGTGTGTGCGTGTTTGTGTGTGTGTAATCTGTGTGTGTACCTGTGTGTGTTTGTGTGTTTGTGTGTATGTGTGTGTGATTGTATTGGCAAAGCAAGTAATGCTGAAAAGTAGCCTATCATGTCTATGCTGATGTAAACTTGAGAAGTGACTGAGACTTTTATCTTTATGAATGTTAACTTATAGCAGAACAGCGATGTTGAAGGTGATGTGTTTTGGATTTTACCCACC
>CM054143.1:68197617-68220117 GCA_028751875.1 Rapana venosa
GTGTGCGTTTGTGTATTACACAATGTGTTGTGTGTGCGCTGCGCGCGTGCACATAGGTGTGTTGTGTGTGTGTGTGTGTATGCGCGCGCGTGTAGTCAAGAGTATGACTCAAGTGTGCGTTATTTCTCAAGATAGATCGATCTATTTCATGCCAACTGCTTGGTCCATTTCTAATAATTATTCATGGCGTAAAACGCCCGCTCAGCACTGAGCACTGTCCACTAGCCTACTTCCCTGCTGCTCATCCCAGCCTCCATGTTATAACCGTACCAAGGCCTGCTCTGCCACATTCTCAGAGTTAGCAACAACAACAACAACAACAACAACAAACCCAGGGAGATGTCGACCTCAGACTGAAAAAGCCCTGCCCTTCCGCTGGGGTCACTTTGATTCATGAGCACCGCGCGTAGAGTTAGCGCCCTAGCAGCTCTTCAAGATTGGAGGTACAAGTCGAGACACTGAGTTCCTCACAGCCCACTGACCCCTCTTGAACTTTCGACATCAGTATTTGCAAGCAATGTCGGCTATACTTTAGTCACACAGCCACACTGTCTGAGAGATAGACTATAACAATATCAACGATAACGACAGTTTATTTTTGCTTTCTGAGGGGAGTAGAATACTATAATGATAATAATGTATGGAATTTATATAGCGCTGAATCTTGTAAAGCAACAAATCAAAGCGCTCAGTTTTTTTGTTTTATTTTATACCACTTTAAGTCACGAGATTTCTCTGCGTGAAATTCGGGCTGCTCTCCCCAGGGAGGGCGCGTCGCCACAAGAGCAGCGCCACCCTTTTTTTTCTTCTTTTTTTTTCTTTTGGTCTGCAACTGTATTTGTTTCCCTATCAGAGTGGCTTTTTTCTAAGAATTTTGCCAGGGACAACTCTCTTGTTGCCGTGGGTTCTTTTACGTGCGCTGAAAATTTTGTGTAACACACGGGACCTCGGTTTATCGTCTCATCCGAAAGACTAGCGCCCAGACCACCACTCATGGTCTAATGGATGGGGAAAATTTTCGGGCCCAAACGGGGTACGAGCCACGCACACACCCGACCCGGACTTGTCGCATTCTAGACAGGCGCGTTACCTCTAGACCACCGATCCACGTACTTGTATGACTTTTTTTCCAGCCAATCTTCAAAGCTGAAAAACCGATTGTTACACAAAAGAATGTGTGTGTGTGTGTGTGTGTGTGTGTGTGTGTGTGTGTGTGTGTGTGTGTGTGTGTGGGTGTGTGTGGTTTTGTGAGGGAATATTTTTGAAAAAGAATAATAACATTAAATTAAAAAGAACAAAGATACGCAGATGAAAAGGAGAGTTCTAATCAACAGGAAACAGAAAGACAACGAAGAGCAAAGAAGGAAATCAAGTCAGGAACAGGAAGGAAGCACAGTCCTTACAATCTGTCCTCATCAAAGTGGCAGTAGCAGTAGTAGTAGTATGGTAGTAGTGGTAGTAGTAGTAGTAGTAGTAGTAGTAGGTAGTAGTAGTAGTTAGTAGTAGTAGCAGTAGTAGTAGTGGTAGTAGTAGTAGTAGTAGTAGTAGTAGTAGTAGTAGAGCAGTATAGTCAGTAGTAGTAGTAGTAGTAGTAGTAGTAGTAGTAGTAGTAGCAGTAGTAGTAGTAAGTAGCAGTAGTTTGTAGTAGGCAGTAGCAGTAGTAGTAGTAAGTTTGTATAGTAGTAGTAGTAGCAAGTAGTAGGGAGTAGCAGTAGTAGAGTAGGCAGTAGCAGTAGTAGTAGTAGTAGTAGTAGTTAGTAGTAGCAGTAGTAGTAGTAGCAGTAGTAGCAGTGGCAGTAGCAGTAGTAGTAGTAGTAGTAGTAGTGTATAGTAGTAGTAGTAGTAGTAGTAGTGGTAGTAGTAGCAGTAGTAGTAGTAAGTAGTAAGTAGTAGTAGTAGTAGCAGTAGTAGTAGTATAGTAGTAGTGGTAGTAGAATAGTAGCAGTAAGTAGTATTAGTAGTGGTAGTAGTAGTAGTTAGTAGTGTAGAGTAGTGTAGTAGTAGTGGTAGTTTGTTTAGTAGTAGTAGTAGTAGTAGAGTAGCAGTAGTAGTAGTAGTAGGTATAGTAGTAGTAGTATAGTAGTATAGTTAGTAGTAGTGGTAGTAGTAGTAGGTAGTGGTAGTAGTAGTTTGTAGTATGTTTGGGAGTAGTAGTAGTAGTAGTGTAGTTGAATTAGATAGTAGTTAGTATTAGTAGTTATGTTTTTAGTAGTTAGTAGTGTGTAGTTGTAGTAGTAGTAGTAGTGGTAGTGGTAGTAGTAGTAGTAGTGTAAGTTAGTTGGTAGTAGTATGTTTGTGGTAGTAGTAGTAGTAGTATAGTACTAGTGTAGTAGTGGTATATAATAGTGTAGGGAGTTAGTAGTAGTGGTAGTAGTAGTATATTGTAGTTGTAGTAGTAGTATAGTAGTAGTAGTAGTAGTAGATGTTAGTAGTAGTAGTAGTAGTTGTAGTAGTAGTAGTGGAGTGTATAGTAGTAGTAGTATAGTAGTTAGTAGTAGTTGTAGTAGTAGTAGTAGTAGTGTAGTAGTAGTGGTCGTGTATAGAGTTGTAGTGGTAGTGGTAGTAGTAGTAGTAGTAGTAGTGGAGTGTAGTAGTAGGTGTAGTAGATGTAGTAGTAGTGGTAGTGGTAGTAGTATGGTAGTGGTAGTAGTAGTAATATAGTAGTAGTAGTTGTAGTAAGTAGTAGTAGTACTAAAAGTAAAAAGTAATAGTAGTCTACTTTCAAAAAGAAGAGACAGTGATGACTATGATGCTGGTAGTGGCATGCGTAATGGTAGTGATGAATGGTGGTGATCTATAGTGGTGGTTTTATATGTGTCAATGATAATATGATGACAGAATTGCTGCACCACTGATGGCTTGGTGATGATGATGATGACAACGATGGCAATGAAGATGATGTAAGGGGAAAAGGGGGCTTGATAACAGATTAAAGTCAGAAGGGGGAGAGGGAGTGAGGAGGTACAGACATCTTCTCGATCTTTCCCTTTTTGTCATGTTTTTCCAGGGGAGGTTTGACATTGATGAGCCTTCTCCATCTCTTGTTTTGAGCTCTTCCTCCTTATTTATGCCCCTTTCTCTAAGATCATCTGCAATACAGGCAGCCCAGGTTTTGCTAGGTCTTCCCTTTGGTCTCTTTCCATCCACTACGAAGTTCATTGCTCTTTTTATGATGTGGTGGTCTGCTTTCCGTTGAACGTGCCCAAACCAGCGCAGTCTATTGGTACTAGCTACAGACTTCAGATCATCAACTTTGCACATTCTCTATAGTTCTTCATTCGTGATCCTGTCTTCCCATTTGATCTTTGTCATGTAGCGTAGCATTCGGTTTTCACAGCTCTTCAACAAACGTTTGACGGTTTTTGTGAAAACCAACGTCTCCGAACCATACAGGAGAACAGGTCTGATGCAGGCCTTATATATCAGACAGCGTCTCTCCAGTGGGATTTTTTGATTTCCGAGCAGACTTGCCAATTCTTTCCATTTCTTCCAAGCACTCGCAATCCTGGTTCTGACAGCTAACTCAGATTTTGCTTCGCAGCTCATCATCTCTCCAAGGTAGCAGAATTCGTCTACCACTTCCGTCTTCCCTTGTTCAAATTCTAGCTCCTTCTTTCCTGCATGGTATTGTCTTCACCCTTCTTATTCATAGGGAGGCACCGTGGTCGAGTGGTTTAGGCGGTCAACTCGTGATCCAGAGGTCGCGGGTTCGATCCCCGCTCGGCTCCATGTTGAGTCCTTGGGAAAGACACTTTACTCCTATTTTCCTCACTCCACCCAGGTGTTCAAGTGGGTACCAGCTCTGCTGGGGAAGTATCTGGCGACAGACTAGCGTCCTGTCACAGGGGTGGTGAAAAACCATCAGTTCGCTTAACGCTACAGAAACCGGGATAAGCTCCGGCTCTATGGGCCTTCTGGCTCGAAAGAACATACTTCTTATTCATACAACTGGGGCAGACAAATACTCCGTCCTCCTTCTTCAGACTTTTGAGATTTGAGCATCTTTTGTGACACCAATATTGACAGTTGGAGCATTTGATCGAATTGTTCCCTACGCCTTTGTGGCAGACATCACACGGGTATTTGCCTTGCTCTCTATGTGTTCTGCGGTCTTTTCCAACTGTCATTGCTTTGGTCTTGTCAACATTTACCTTCATTCCTCTGCGTTCTAATCTCTATTTCCAAATCTTTGAGTAGCGTCATCACTGTTCTCAGCTACCAGTACTAAGTCATCAGCATACAGCAGTTCCCAGATCTCTTCTGGCCTCTCCACTTCCTTGGAAATTTCATGCATTACGAGGATAAAGAGCAGAGGGCTCAATGCGGATCCTTGGTGCACTCCTACTTTTATCTCAAAGCTTTCTGACGTCCCAATTATAATTTTCACTTTTGATCTGGAGTTCTTGTACAAAGTCATAACCAATGAGATGGTGTGCTCCGGTACACCTTGTTTCCTCAAGGCCCATTGGATTGCCTTTCTGGGTACTCTATCAAAAGCTTTTTCCAGGTCAACAAAGATGTGCTCAAGCTCTTTTTCTTCTCTATATACTTTTCCTGCAGTTGTTTCACATTAAATATTGCATGTATGGTTGATTTGCCAGCCTGGAATCCAAACTGTTTTTCATCAATATTGCACAGGCTCTTCAGTCTTCTTTCCAATACTTTTCCCAGATCTTCATGCCATGTTCCAGAAGCCTGATTCCTCTGTATTTTCCACATACTAGTGCATCTCCTTTACCCTTGAAAATGGGAGCAGTAATACTGTCATCCCATTCTTCGGGCATTTGTTCTGTCCGCTGTATCTTCTGACATATTTTCGTAAGTTGTTTTACTCCTTCCTCTCCTGCTGCTTGTATCATTTCTGTCACCACTCCTGATGGCCCCGTGGCTTTTGTCTTTTTCATAGTTCGAATTGCTCTTCTGATTTTATCTTCAGTCACTTCTTGTACAGGTCCTTCAACTTTCTCCACTTCCTCGATGCATGAGGATTCTCAATATTTAGCAGATCATGAAAGTAATCCTTCCATCTCTGCAGAATATTTTGCTTCTGTCATGATATTTCCAGACTCTTTTTTTTATACAAATTTTGCTACATTGATGTCTTTCCGTTCTTTCCTCATCTGCCGTGCAATTCGAAACATCTTATACTGACCTTCAGTTGTATCAAGTCCAACACACCATTCGTTCCACGCTTTTTCTTTAGCTTGGGCTACAGCTTTTGTGGCTTCTTTTGATTTCCTCCTGTATATCTCTCTGTCCTCAAACATCTTTGTTTGCTGCCACAGACAGACTACTACTACTACAGACAGACAGACAAAAACAGTGTATTCAGAGAGAAAGAAAATGTGGAAATCAATTATGTGGGGTTGATGTGTAGACCCAGAGGTAGTAGAAATGTTTCAATCAAGGATAGGTGGAAAGTTTGCAGCACTCACTGTGATAGACTCAGACATAGATACACTGATGAATGGTTTCAATACAGCAGTGACTGAAACAGCAAGCGAGCTTCTTGGCAAACACCGACCAGTAAAAAAAACCATGGGTCACACCTAACATCCTACAACTATGCGACAAGCGTAGAGAGTTGAAGAAAAAGAAAAATGAAACAAAAGGAAGAGCAGAACAATATAGGGCAGTCAACAAAAGAATCAGGAAGTCCATGACGGAGGCAAAAGAGAAATGGATTGGTGAACAGTGCCAAGACATTGAAGAGAACATCAAGAAAAACAATAGCAAGAAAGCATATCAGCTGGTGAAAGATCTGACTAGCACAAAACAGGGAAAAGGTTTAACAATCCAAGACAAAAATGGGAAGTGTCTCACTGACGACCAGGATATTCTGAACAGATGGACAGAATACTGCTCCGACCTGTATAACTATAGAACCGCAGGAGATCCAGAAGTCCTTAATGTACCGCAAGCAAAGACACGGACAGTCATCCTATCCTCCGAGAAGAAGTGGAAACAGCAGTCAGATCGCTGAAAAAGGGGAAGTCAGCAGGGGCTGACAACATTCCAGCTGAGTTGGTTCAAGCTGGAGGGGAAGCCATGATCAGCGCCCTACTAAGAATCTGCAACAAGATCTGGCAGAAGGAAAATGGTCAACACCATGGACACAGTCACTCATTATCACCCTCCCCAAGAAAGGAAATCTACAACAATGCCATAATTACCGCACAATCAGCCTCATATGCCACCCAAGCAAGGTCATGCTGCAGATAATATTGAATAGACTGAGGCCACAAGCAGAGACCATCACTGCTGAGGAACAAGCAGGTTTCAGAGCAGGGCGCAGCACAACAGAACAGATATTCAACCTCAGAATACTATGTGAGCGGTACCTTCAACATCAAAAAAGACCTTTACCATGTATTTATCGATTTTAAGAAGGCATTTGACAGGGTGTGGCATGCAGCTTTGTGGGCAACCATGAATTTGTACAGCATCAATGCAAACCTGATCAGAGTCATCAAACAGCTGTACAGCGAGGCCACCAGTGCAGTGTACTACAACAACATTGGAGAATGGTTTCGAACAACAGATGGAGTAAGGCAGGGCTGTCTACTCTCACCCACTCTTTTCAACATCTTCCTTGAGAGAATCATGGCTGATGCACTGGAACATCATAAAGGATCAGTCAGCATTGGTGGCAGAACGATCACAAACCTCCGCTTCGCAGATGACATTGATGGAATAGCAGGATCAGAAAAAGAGCTTGCCAGCCTAACAGAACACCTGAATAAGGCCTCCAAAACATACGGCATGGAAATCAGTGCAGAGAAGACCAAACTGATGACTAATAACACCAACGGCATTAGCACTGATATCAGGGTTAATGACCAGAAGCTGGAAACAGTTCAAAGCTTCAAGTACCTGGGAGCCATTGTATCCGACCAGGGATCCAAGCCAGAAGTAGTATGCAGGACTGCACAGACAATAACAGCTTTGTCAAAACTAAACACCATCTGGAGAGACAAGAATATCTCACTTATCTCCAAGATCAGACTAATGCGCTCCCTTGTCATATCCATATTTCTGTATGCCTGTGAATCATGGACCCTGACTGCAGATTTGGAGAGAAGAGTACAGGCAGTGGAGATGAGATGCTTTCGGAGACTCCTTGGCATCTCCTACAAAGACCACAGAAGCAACGAAAGCGTGCATCACAGAATCCAGCAAACCATTGGACCCTATGAGAACCTTCTAACGATCGTGAAAAAGCGTAAACTTAAGTGGTATGGGCATGTCACAAGGTCCCAAGGAATTACAAAGACAGTTTTGCAAGGCACTGTCCAAGGAGGAAGAAGAAGAGGCAGACCAAGGAAGAGCTGGGAGGATAACATCAGTGAATGGACAGGCCTAGAACTCAACAAAACCCTGAGAAAGGCAGAACAGAGAGAGGAATGGAGGGAACTGGTTGCTGAGTCTTTGAGGGTGCCCCCACGGCCGTCAGACTACGGGACAGATAGATAGATAGATAGATATCGAGGATAATTGAATAAGCACTTATGTACTTTTCTACAACCAGTCCCCGTGTGTATGCGAATTTGTAAATTCTGTCATCTGTTCCCACCGCCACCCAATGGCCTACTCTTACGAAAAGCGGTACAGGATTTAACGTGTGCGCAAGATATTCTGCATGCGTTCGCACACGGGGCCTCGGGTAATAGTCTCATCCAAAAGACTTTTGGGGAGAGTGGAGTCTGCACTGATGTTAACTTGAACGGGAATCGAACCGGGATCGTCAGATTGCGAGCGCAATGTTCTGACCACTAGGCTATCCCGCCCCCCCCCCCCCCCCCCCCTTCCTCCGAGAGAGAGAGAGCGAGAGGCAGAGAGACAGAGGGGGGAGAGAGAGGGGGGAATGAGAGAGAGGGGGACATGAGAGAGAGGGATAGAGAGAGGGGGAAATGAGAGAGAGGAAGAGAGGGGGGGAGAAAGAGAGGGGGAGAGAAAGAGAGGGGGAGAGAGAAAGGGGGGGAGAGAGGTGGGAATGAGAGAGAGGAGAGAGAGGGGGGAGAGAGAGGGGGAGAGCGAGAGAGGGAGGAGAGAGGAAGAGAGAGGGGAGGAGAGAGAGAGGAGGAGAGAGAGGGGGGAATGAGAGAGAGGAAGAGGGGGGAGAGAGAGAGGGGGGAGAGAGAGGGGGGAATGAGAGAGAGAAGACAGTGGGGGGAGAGAGAGGAGGAGGAGAAGAGGGGGGGGAGAGAGAGAGAGTAGAAGTGGGGGAGAGAGAGGAGGAGGAGAGAGAGGGGGGGAGAGGAGGAGGAGGAGAGAGAGGGGGGGGGAGAGAGAGGAGGAGAGGAGAGAGAGGGAGAGAGGGGGGGAGAGAGGGGAGGAGAGGAGGAGGAGAGAGAGAGAGAGAGGGGGGGAGAGAGGGGAGGAGAGAGAGAGAGAGAGAGAGGGGGGGGGGGGGGGGGGGGGAGGGAGGAGGAGAGAGAGAGGGAGAGAGAGAGAGAGGGAGAGAGACAATGACAATGACAAATTCTTTTATTTCGAGGATAATGAATAAGCACACATGTGCTTTTTTACATCCAGTCCCCGCCTGTTAGGGATACATCTTAATAATAATAACCCAATACTTATAAAGTCTCACAATAAAAACAAGGGGAAATAACCTTTTCAAAACAGCTCCCCCCAACAACACCCCCCCCCAAAGCAAGCAAATAAAAGGAAAACCCTAAAAAAATACCCCCCCACCCCACCCCCCCAAAAAACCCTAACCAAAACAAACAAACAAACAAAAGAGAAAGAAAAACCAAAACCAACAGAAGAAGATAAAAAAGAGAAAAAACAGACAAACAACAACAAACAAGAACAACAGAGCCAAGAAAATAACACAACCAAACTTAATAAGTCATAAAGATAAACATCTACACAATGTCAAATGGTACACATACTTGTTACACATAACTATAAGATATTGAAATAGGGCACTCATTAAAACTTAAGTACAGAGGCAAGTCCAAAACAAGAGAGGGGGAGAAAGAGAGAGGAAGAGCGAGGGGGGAGAGAGAGGGGGGGAGAGAGAGAGAGGGGGAGAGAGGAAGAGCGAGGGGGGAGAGAGAGAGGGGGAGAGAGAGGGGGGGGGAGAGGAAGAGCGAGGGGGGAGAGAGAGAGGGGGGAGAGAGAGAGGGGAGAGAGGAAGAGAGAGGGGGGAGAGAGAGAGGGGGAGAGAGGAAGAGAGGGGGGGAGAGAGGAAAGAGGGGGGAGAGAGAGAGAGGAAGAGAGAGGGGGAGAGCGAGAGAGGGGGGAGAGAGGAAGAGAGAGGGGGGAGAGAGAGAGGGGGAGATGAGAGGGGGGGAGGAGGGGGGAATGAGAGAACAATGAACAATGAACAATATTTATTGCTATTTAGCAATCAAGCCATATAGCGCTGCGGCGCGGTAACAAACGATATCGAACGCGACGCGATTACAGTGACATGGAAACCATGTCAGTAATGGTATGTACATCTAGATCTGATACATTATTGTCCGTGTCTCAGTTTTCAAAACAGCCTTTCCTTTTCCAGTCTGCAGCCAGCGAAGTCAGCCCATGTAAAACCGGATCAGGTCCCGAAGAAGATGTAATTCCCGTTCAGCACGTGCCACTGTCTCTGCGTGTTGTGTGTTAGGACGCTGCTTTCCCTTTACGAAGTCTGGCAAGCCTGACACGTTCTTCTGGCAACAATGTTTCTGTCTTCTTGCTTAATATACCAGAACACACACTTAGATTCCTCGCCAGTATCTCCATTACAAGAATATTCTAGGGCGATGTCATCGATTCACACATCAGAATAGTTTGATTGCCTGAATCTTGAACTACAACCTTTCGAAACTGTGTTTCTTTTGCTGTCTCGTAATCGACGCTGCACACGTTTGTCTATCAGAGTGGACACATACTCTTTCACAATACCAGTATGAAAACCCTCAACTGTGCAGTCAACTGTTTGTTCTTCGTCACATCAGACAACTCAGGAGACACACGATCTTGCTGTCTGTTGCTGGTTCACACGGCAAAGCAAGTGAATCTAGTGTGGCTGGGACATTCACTGCACTGTCAACAAACAGCTCTGTGTACACGCTGGCTTGTTTTGATTCGGCATCCACTCTGTCACAATGCAGGGAGTCACTGTCAGACAACACCGGCTCTTCCAAAACACAGTCCTTGTCACACTGACGACTTGCCTGTCTTTCTTGATGTTGTTTACTTCTTAGGACGTCACGACGGATTTGGGAAGGGCACTTCTTGCGAAAATACTGAACTCGAGGAATTACGGTTCAGCACTGGGTCCGCCATTTCTGTTGATACTGTGTCAGCTGGCTTCAGTCGCAAGACGAAGACAACACTGCCGCTCTCCCCCGCGACTTTCCAGCTCGATAGGACGTTGTCGATCAGCAGGGCGTTTAAGGTTGTTACTACAGTTGCTGGAAGGCCAGTAACTGACATTTTGAAGCTTAAATGCAAAAATTTGCAGCAGCTTACTAACAGCACGCCCTTTCAGTTCTCGTCCCGTCACGCCCCCCAGAGAGAGCGGGGAATGAGAGAGAGGAAGAGAGAGGGGGAGAGCGAGAGAGGGGGAGAGAGGAAGGAGAGGGGGGAGAGAGAGGGGGGGAGAGAGAGGGGGAGAGAGAGGGGGGGAGAGAGAGGGGGGGAGAGAGAGGGGGAATGAGAGAGAGGAAGAGAGAGGGGGGAGAGAGGGGAGGGGAGAGAGAGAGAGGTGAGAATGAGAGAGAGGAAAAGAGAGGGAGGAGAGAAAGAGGGGGATAGAGAGAGGGGAGAGAGATATAGTGAGGGGGAGAGAGAGGGGGGAATGAGAGAGAGGAAGACAGAGGGGGGGAGAGAGAGGGGAGAGAGTGAGGGAGAGAGAGGGAGAGTGAAGAGAGAGAGGAGAGAGAGGAGAGAGGGGAGAGAGAGGGAGAGTGAGAGGGAGAGAGAGGGAGAGTGAGGGAGAGAGAGAGAGAGGGAGAGGGAGAGGGAGAGATTTATTTATTTATTATTTTATTTATTTATTTATTCTTTTATATCGAGGATAATGGAATAAGCACTCATGTGCTTTTTTTACATTCAGTCCCCGTGTGTATGCGGTTTTGTAAATGTTGTCACCTGTTTCCACCGGCACACAATGGCCTACTCTTTCGAAAAGCGGAACAGGATTTAACGTGTGCGCAAGATGTTCTGCATGCGTTCCTACACGGGGCCTCGGTTTATAGTCACATCCGAAGGACGAAGAGAGAGAGGGAGAGAGAGAGAGAGGAGGAGAGAGAGAGAGAGAGAGGAGGAGAGAGAGAGAGAGGGGGGGGGAGAGGGGGGAGAGGGGAGAGAGAGGGGGGGAGAGACAGGGAGAGAGAGAGACAGGGAGAGAGAGAAGGAGAGAGAGAGAGAGAGAGAGAGAGAGAGAGAGAGAGAGAGAGAGAGAGAGAGAGAGAGGGAGGGAGGGTATCCCATAATATATCACAGGTACTAAGGTTGATCTCCTGGGCCCGATTTCAACAAGCTGTTGACGATTACTGAGAAATGAATCTAAAAATGATAATGCTTGGTCGGAAATTCTGTAGCATTTTAATTTTTTAATGAGGAGAGAGTGGCTTATAACGTAAAAAGCTTTAGCAAAGTCTAGAAAAAGGACTCCCGTAATTTCACTATTATTGATATTCAAAAGACATGACTGGGTCAGTTGTATTAGGGCAGTATGACAAGAATGGTTTTCATGAAATCCTGACTGGTTTTCAATAATTAGATCATGGGTTTTTAAAATGAGACTGCAAGTGAAATTGTACATGTTTTTCTAATGGTTTCGATTGGACTGATAGTATGGATATTGGTCTATCGTTAGACGGATTGGTTCGGTCTCCTGATTTTTTATAAAGGTATTACTTTGGCTTGTTTAAACTTCAATGGGAAATAATTCTTGTCAATACACAAGTTAAAGATGTACGAGAGTATCACTTATAGCATATGCACTGATTTTTAGTATTTTACTATCTGTTTTGTCAAGGTCTCTTGATCCTGATTGTTTTAATTTGAGTAAGCTATTAAGCACTTCTGTTATTGTGATTGGGGGTATGATAAATTCAGAAGAAATGCTTTTTGATGAACAGTAATGTTTTAATTCTGTCAGCTCATTTGTTGTTGTTCTATTATTTGATATTAACGATTCATCAATGTTTGCAAAGTGAGAGTTAAGGTTTTCTGCTGATATTTCTTTTATGACTTTTTGGGTGTTATGTCTTGAATTATTAGTCAAGGTATTAATGGCTTTCCAAATCATTTTGGGATTCTGGTCTGAAGACAGCAAATCTTGAAAGTATTTTATTTTCGCTTTGCGCTTCATTGAATTGACTTTGTTTCTTTGCTTTTTATATTCATCTTTTTGCTTCGATTTTACTAGATAATCTCTTAGATTCATTTTCTTTTCGATTTCTTTTGATAGCCATGGAGGTTTTATGAGTTGCTTTATTCTTTTCTTAGTGTGAGAGTGAGGGAGGGAGGGAGAGTGGGGGGGGGGGAGAGACAATGACAATGACAAATTCTTTTATTTCGAGGATAATGAATAAGCACCCATGTGCTTTTTTACATCCAGTCCCCGCCCTTAAGGATATATATGATAATAAAATAAAATAAAGCCTATAGCAATACACTTACACAGTGTACGGGGGGGAAAATCTACACAAAAATACCCACAAAAATCACTGAAGAGAAGAAAAAAAAAGAAAGAAAAAAAGTACTAACAAGTAAGGAAGAAAGCAAAACAGAAAACACAGAAACAACCGAAAAAATAGCAAGAACCAAGAGCAAAACAAAAGCGGCAACAACGAGGGGAGAGGTGACACCCAGTAGTTCCCCCTCAACAACAACAACAACAAACAACAACATCAACCCCAAGCCAAAACAGAACCAAACAAAGCAGAGCCTCCATAAAATTAAAGGAGAACAAACCACCTAAAAGTCATTTTTCAATAACACAATAGCCATATACAAGTAAAACATTCACAATTATACAGAGAGAGAGAGACAATGACAAATTCTTTCATTTCGAGGATAATGAACAAGCACCCATGTGCTTTTTTACATCCAGTCCCCACCCTTAAGGATATTATATGATAATAAAATAGAATAAAGCCCATAGCAATACACTTACACAGCTTACGGGAAAAATATCTACACAAAAATCCCCACAAAAATCACCGAAGAGAGAGAAAAAAAAAGTAGCAACAAGTAAGAAAGAAAGCAGAGCAGAAAACACAGAAACAACCGGGATAAAAAATAGCAAGAACCAAGAGCAAAACAAAAACGCCAACAACAAGGGGAGAGGGAACAACCGAATTGTCCCCCCTCAAAAAAGCAACAACAACCCCAAACCCAACCAAAACAGAACCAAACAGAGCAAAACCACTATAAAATAAAGGAGAACAAACCACGTAAATAGTTTCAGGAGAGAGAGGAGGGATGAGGGAGGGACGGGAGGGAGGGGAGAGAGAGAGAGGGGGGGGGGGGTGGAGGGAGGAAGGGAGAGAGACAGACTGACACGGAGAGAGACAGAGAGATAGAGACAGAAACGCATACATACATACCTACCTACATACATACATACTACATACATACATACATACATACTCTGTCTCTCTCTCTCCGTCCTCTGTCTCTCAGTCTCTCTCTCTCTCTCTCTCTCTCTCTCTCTCTCTCTCCGCCCTCTGTCTCTCTCTCCGCCCTCTGTCTCTCTGTCTCTGTCTCTCTCCGTCCTCTGTCTCTCTCTCTCTCCGCCCTCTGTCTCTCTCTCCGCCCTCTGTCTGTCTGTCTGTTCTGTTCTGTCTGTCTCTCTCTCTCTCTCTCTCTCTCCGCCCTCTGTCTGTCTCTCTCTCTCTCTGTCCGCCCTCTGTCTCTCTCTGTCTCTCTCTCTCTCTGTCCGCCCTCTGTCTCTCTCTCTCTCTCTCTCTCCGCCCTCTGTCTCTGTTCTCTCTCTCCGCCCTCTGTCTCTCTCTCTCTCTCCGCCCTCTGTCTCTCTCTCTCTCTCTCCGCCCTCTGTCTCTCTGTCTCTCTCTCTCTCTTCTCTCTCCGCCCTCTCTCTCTCTCTCCGCCCTCTGTCTCTCACTCTCTCTCTCTCTCTCTCTCTCTCTCTCTTCTGCCCTCTGTCTCTCTCTCTCTCCGTCCTCTGTCTCTCTCTCCGCCCTTTGTCTCTCTCTCTCTCTCTCTCTCTTCTCCTCTCTCTCTCTCTCTCCGCCCTCTGTCTCTCTGTCTCTCTCTCTCTCTCCGCCCGCTGTCTCTCTCTCCGCCCTCTGTCTCTGTCTCTGTCTCTCTCTCTCTCCGCCCTCTCTCTCTCTCTCTCTCTCTCCGTCCTCTGTCTTCTTCTCTCTCCGCCCTCTGTCTGTCTGTCTGTTCTCTCTCTCTCTCTCTGTCTCTCTCTCCGCCCTCTGTATCTCTGTCTCTTTCTCTGCCCTCTGTCTCTCTCTCTGTCTCTCTGTCTCTCTCTGGGGGAGGGAGAGAGGGGAAGAGAGGGGGAGGGAGGGCGGTAGAGAGAGAGAGAAAAGGGGGGGGTTGGAGGGAGGGAGGGAGAGAGACAGACTGACACGGAGAGAGACAGAGGGCGAGAGAGAGAGAGAGACAGAGGGCGGAGGAGAGAGAGAGAGAGAGAGAGAGAGAGAGAGAGACAGAGAGACAGAGGGCGGAGAGAGGGACAGAGGGAGAGAGACAGAGAGACAGAGGGCAGAGCGAGAGACAAAGAGAGAGAGACAGAGGGCGGAAACAGAGACAGACAGACAGACAGAGAGACAGAGGGTGGAGAAAGAGAGAGACAGAGAGAGAGAGGGCGGAGAGAGAGAGAGCGGAGAGAGAGAGAGACAGAGGGTGGAGAGAGAGAGAGACAGAGAGAGAGAGGGGCGGAGAGAGAGAGAGCGGAGAGAGAGAGACAGAGGGCGGAGAGAGAGAGAGAGAGACAGAGGCGGGGAGAGACAGAGAGAGAGAGAGACAGAGGGCGGAGAGAGAGACAGAGAGACAGAGGGCGGAGAGAGAGACAGAGAGACAGAGGGCGGAGAGAGAGAGAGACAGAGGGGGAAAGAGAGAGAGAGACAGGGGGGCGGAGAGAGAGACAGAGAGACAGAGGGCGGAGAGAGAGAGAGACGAGACAGAGGGCGGAGAGAGAGAGAGACAGAGGGCGGAGAGAGAGAGGGAAAAGAGAGACAGAGGGCGGAGAGGAGAGAGAGAGACAGAGGGCGGAGAGAGAGAGAGACAGAGGGGCGGAGAGAGAGACAGAGGGCGGGAGAGAGAGACAGAGGGCGGAGAGAGAGACAGAGAGACAGAGGGCGGAGAGAGAGAGAGAGAGAGAGGACAGAGAGACAGAGGGCGGGGAGAGAGAAGAGAGGGCAGAGAGGCGGAGAGAGAGAGACAGAGAGACAGAGGGCGGAGAAGAGAGAGAGAAGGAGAGAGAAAAGAGACGAGAGAGACGAGAGCGGAGAGAGAGAGAGAGAGAGGGCGGGAGAGAGAAAGAGAGATAGAGGGCGGAGAGAGAGAGACAGAGACAGAGGGCGGAGAGGGAGGGTGGAGAGAGAGAGAGCAGGGGCGGAGAGAGACAGAGAAGAGGGCGGAGAGGGAGAGAGAGAGACATAGCGGGGAGAGAGAAACAGAGACAGAGGGCGGAGAGAGAAGACAGAGACATAGGGCGGAGAGAGAGAGAGACAGAGAGACAGAGGGCAGAGAGAGGGGAGGGGAGACATAGGGCGGAGAGAGAGAGACAGAGAGACAGAGGGCGGAGAGAGAGAGAGAGAGACAGAGAGCGGAGAGGACAGGGGACAGAGACAGAGACAGAGGGCGGAGAGAGAGAGAGAGACAGAGGGGGGAAAGAGAGAGAGAAAACAGAGGGAGGAGAGGAGAGAGACAGCGAGAGACCGAGTGCGGAGAGAGAGACAGAGAGAGACAGAGGGGGGGAGAGGGGAGGAGAAGAGAGAGAGAGAGCGACAGAGGGCGGAGAGAGAGAGAGAGAAAGAGAGACGGGAGGGCGGAGAGAGAGAGAGACAGGAAAGAGGGCGGGAGAGAGGGGACAGAGACAGAGGGGACAGAGGGCGGAGAGAGAGAGAGACAGAGGGCGGAAAAGAGAGAGAGACAGAGAGACAGAGGGCGGAGAGAGAGACAGAGAGACAGAGGGCGGAGAGAGAGAGAGAGAGAGGGCGGAGAGAGAACTTGAACTTGAACAATTTAGTTGTACTTCGGCCTTGGGCCACAATACAAGTGAAAGGGACGAAGGGGAGTGGTAACAAGTAAACGAGAAAAAAACAACAACAACAACAACAACAACAACAACTTTCTATCAATTGTCTAGTAATACAACACATTCAAATACATAACATACGACTAAGAGTGTCATCATTATCGTCCTCCTCAACACAGTCATGACCAAGAGAAAACCTTGCTATGGGTGGCTACAATCCAAACACATCACCTTCAACATCGCTGTTTATGCTATAAGTTAACATTCATAACATTGAAGTCTCAGTCACTTCTCAAGTTTACATCAGCATAGGCATGATAGGCTACTTTTCAGCATTACTTGCTTTGCCAATACAATCACACACACACATACACACAAACACACACACATTACACACAGGTACACCACACATACACACAGATACCACACACAAACACACGACACACGCGCGCGCACGCACCCCCGCACCCCCCCCCCCCCCCCCCCCCCCCCCCCCCCCCCCCCCCCCACACAACACACACTTACAAGCATTTCAAAAGCAGTGTTAAATACCATGAACACATCTTTACTGAAAAAAATTGAGATGCCCATCAATACCAGCATTAAATTCCAGCCAGTTCTTTCTTTCTTTGTTCACTGCCTGAAAAATGTACCGTGAGACCCATGCATTTGTTCGGAATTTGACACTTGTAATAACAGTGGATTGGGGTTGTAGCAAAACCCCCCAAGAAACTTGGCTCTTAATTCAGAATATGCAGGACACACAAACAGAAAATGATGTTCATTTTCCCTTTGCGGATTTGCAAATGGACAGATTTTTTTGGGGAAGATTGCTAAAGCGATGTACATTTGCATTAATGGGGGAGAACATTAAATCTAGCTTGTGAGATGGCGACTCTAAACAGTAGGTATCCATGTCGGGACACGTACTTTTCTTTTTCAAAAATGTTTTTAAAAAGATCTGTAATTGGCATATCTGTCACGGTCTCTTATAGTGCCAGACCATTCTTGTATGTATAGTCAACCGTCTTGCTTAAATAGTCTTAGAAACACTTTGACCTGACCAACCCTGCTGCAACCAAACAAAGCTAAATCCCGTCTTACATAAAATTTCCTGATTTTCCACACCAACAATCTTTACCCACTTTGTCTAATTCTAGTAACATCTGATAAGCTATATGTGGCAGTCTTCCATTCTTCATTTGTAATAATCTAAACCAATACCTTAAGACCGAAACACACGAATTAACATGAAGAGGAAATCTTCCTAAATCCCCATAGACCATTGAATTTGGAGTTCTAACTGGTACACCTCAAAATCTTTTGCAAGCCATAGTATGAACTTTTTCTATATGATCTAATTTGTTTAAACAGAGACAGAGGACGGAGAGAGAGAGGGAGAGGAGAGAGAGAGGAGAGAGAAGAGAGAGAGAGAGAGAGACAGACAGACAGACAGAGACAGACGGGCAGACAGACAGAAGGGGGAGAGAGAGAGAGACAGAGGACAGAGGGCGGAGAGACAGAGAGACAGAGGATGGAAAGAGAGAGAGAGACAGAGGGCGGAGAGAGGAGAGAGAGAAACAGAGGGCGGGGGAGGAGAGAGAGAGGGGAGAGATAGAGAGAGAGAGAGACAGACAGAGGGCGGAAGAGAGGGGACAGAGAGAAGAGGGCGGGAGAGAGAGAGGAGACAGAGGGGGGAGGAGAGAGAGAGACAGATGACGGAGAGAGAGGAGAGACAGAGGGCGGAAAGGAGAGAACAGGGACGGATAGAGAGGGGAGGACAGATGACGGAGAGAGAGAGAGAGAGAGGGCGGAAAGAGAGAGAGACAGAGGACGGATAGAGAGAGGGCAGAGAGCGGAGAGAGAGGGGAGACAGAGGGCGGAGAGAGACAGAGACAGAGAGACAGGAGGGCGGAGAGAGGGGGGAGACAGAGGACGGAGAGAGGGGAGACAGAGACAGAGAGACAGAGGGCGGAGAGAGAGAGAGAGAGACAGAGAGACCGAGGGCGGAGAGAGAGAGACAGAGGGGGGGAGAGAGAGAGACAGAGAGACAGAGGGCGGGAGAGACAGAGACAGGAGACAGAGGGCGGAGAGGGGAGGAGAGGGGAGAAAAGACAGAGGGGGAGAAGAGAGGGGGGGGAGAGGGCGGAGAGAGAGAGAGACAGAGGGCGGGAAAAGACAGAGAGGACAGAGGCGGAGAGAAAGAGAGAGGAGGAGAGAGAGAGAGAGAGAGGGTGGAGAGAGAGAGAGAGAGAGACAGAGGACGGGGGAGAGAGAGAGAGCAGAGGGCGGAGAGAGAGAGAGGGGGACAGGGGCGGAGAGAGAGAGACAGAGAGGGCAGAGGGCGGAGGGGAGAGAGAGAGAAGAGGACGGAGAGAGAGAGAGACAGAGAGACAGAGGGTGGAAGAGAGAGACAGAGGACGGAGAGAAAAGAGAGAGAGAGAGGGACAGAGGGCGGAGAGAGAGAGAGACAAGACAATGACAATGAAAATTCTTTTTTTTCGAGGATAATGAATAAGCACCCATGTGCTTTTTTACCTCCAGTCCCCGCCCCTTTAAGGATATATTTATATAAAAAAAAATAAAGCCCATAGCAATACACTTACCAGCTTACGGAAAAAATATCTACAAAAAATCCCCACAAAATCCGAAGAGAGAGAGAAAAAAAAAAAGTGGCAACAAGTAAGAAAGAAAAACAGAGCAGAAAACACAGAAACAACCGGGGTAAAAAATAGCAAGAAACCAAGAGCAAAACAAAAAAAAGGCAAAACAAGGGGAGAGGGAACAAACCAATAGTCCCCCCCCAAAAAGCAACAACAACCCCAACCCAAACCAAAACAGAACCAAACAAGCAAAACCTCTATAAAAAAAAAGGAGAACAAACCACGTTTAAATAGTTTCATTTTGGCTAACAGAAAGAAACGGCAAAAGTTCTTTGTGCTTTTATGGGGGGGGGGGGGGGGGGGGGGGGGAGAGAGGAGAGAGAGAGAGAGGAAAAGAGAGAGAGAGCTCATGGGTGATTTTCCCTCCGTTTTGAACGGAATTCCATATTGGCGATTTTCGGCTTTTAAAAAGATATGGATGACCATTAAACCCCAGACCTAGAATCGTGTAGAAAACTGACCAGCATGACAGCAGCCTGTGACACACACCTCCCTGAACACCTTGACAGTCAAGGCTTGTCTGCCTGATGTTTTCTCATTGATAATAATAATAATCATCATCATCATCATAATGATCATCATCATAATAGTAATAACAATAATAGTAGTAATAATAATAATAATAATAATAATAATAATATAATGATGATTAGAAGAAGAAGAAGAAGAAGAAGACATTGAATTTATATAGCGCTATATCTTGCAAAGAAAACCCAAATCACAGCCCTTCCATTCATCCTACTCATTCACATGCAGCCAGTTACAATTAATAGGTGTTTGTTCTTTTACAAATTCAAATGTATACACACACGCTCGCACACTTGCACACGCACATAAAGGTTGTACACTCAGGCAGGGTGATGGGGTTTTGGCTTGAGGGCAGGGACAAAAACGAAATGGAACAAGAGTGGAGAGAATCTTAGCTTTGAAAGAAATGTGTTGTGAGGCCGGATTTAAAAGCGTCAAAATAACATTCTAGGACAACGAGTAATAAGCAGATGTCTGACACTAATTTGTTTTCCGCACGTGCATAGCATGTTCTTGCAGTATGTTGTGCGAAAGAGCGTTTACAGGGAATCTATAATTAGGCCAGGCTTGAGCTTTGTCTGGAGAGAGAGACATTGATGGCTCTGCACGGAAACTTTGCAGTGTGTGTGTGCGTGCGCGCGAGCACGTGAGTGTATATGTAAATAAGGTTGGGGGGGGTTGGGGGGGGGGGGGGGGGGGGAATCATCGTTGATTTGATAGAAGAGGTTTGAAAGGGAAAGTGATAATTGGAAGGAGGGGGTGGGTTGTGTGTGGCTAGGTTATCGGAAATAGAATTTAAAGCAAATAAGAGAGCGGGATTTTTTTGCATAGAGTTTAATATGAACTAATTCCTTAGTGTGTCTACTAAGTTCTTTGTCAGTTGGGAGAAAGGGGTAGGAGGTGTATGGCTAGGTCAGTGGCAATTGAGAACATGCTGGCACATAAAATAGTAGGTTTTTTCTCACGTGGTTTTATTTTAGGGCCAATATCTATCTTCGTTCCTCAATTCAACTGGGGGGTCTTTTGGAAACAGACTCGATTTTTTCAAAAATGCAGCATGCTGAAAATCGCTGCTTTCGGAGCAGGAAAGTTGTAGTTAACCAGTGGAGAAATACAAGAAATAAGTCAGAAATGACCGTAGCTTTGGGCTTGTTCCTTCCTTAATCTACTTAATCTTGGTTCTTTTGAAAACACCCACAGCCTGTTTGAAAACAGAGGTAGGCTTCTGGAAACCACTGAGCTCATTCCAGAACTAGAAGAAATTGTCATTTTATTTCATTTTATTCTTTTATATCAAGGATAGTGGAATAAGCACTTATGTGGGTTTCTTTTTTTCATCCAGTCCCTGTGTATATGCGGTTTTGTCAATTGTCATCTGTTCCCACCGGCACACAATGGCCTACTCTTACGAAAAGCATGATACAGAAGTGACACAAAAACAAACGGTTGTTGTTTCTTGAGTTTTTAAGTCTGGATGAGTAGGGTGGGGGGGGGGGGGGGAGGTTACAGGGGGAGGGGGGGGGCTGTTAAAAGGGGGTGGAGGGAGGATAGGTGTATGTGGGGCGGGGCATAAGAGAAGTAGTCATTGTCCAAGTCGTCTGTGTGAGTGAGTGTGAGAGCAAGAATAGTTAATTTATTTGTTTATTTATACCACTGTAAGTCACGGCAGATTTCTCTGCGTGAAATTCAGGCTGCTCTCCCCGGGAAGAGCGCGTCGCCACAAGAGCAGCGCCACCCTTTTTTTGTTTTTGGTCTGCAACTGTATTTGTTTCCCTATCAGAGTGGGTTTTTTTTCTAAGAATTTTGCCAGGGACAACTCTCTTGTTGCCGAGGGTTCTTTTACGTGCGCTGAATAATTATGTGTTAACACACGGGACCTCGGGGGGGGGGGGGGGGGGGGGAGTTTCGAGCCCAAACGGGTAAACATGCTTTTTTGTAATGTAAGGGAGGAAGGGGAATGTTTGAGCAAAATAGATACTTACTTAAATATATTTTAAAAAATGGGGGGTTAAGTGGGAGATGAAGTTACCAAGATGATTATTTTTTTGCCGTAAGCACAGTGTGTGTAAGTAAGTAGGTAAGTAAGTCAGTCAGTAAGTCAGTCAGTCAGTCTTCAATTCTAACGTCTTTCCACCTTAAGTGATAACAGAGGACCCTAAAATAGGAGACTGAATACGAGAGAGAGAGAGAGAGAGAGAGAGAGAGAGAGAGAGAGAGAAGAGAGAGAGAGAGAGATGGAGAGAGAGAGAGAGAGAGAGAACACTGAACACTGAACACTGAATGATTTAATGTACATTGGCCTTGGACCACAATACATTTGTTGGGCTTGGGATAGAACAATGGGTTCATTCATATCATTGGCAAAGCAAATACACAAACAAATAATGATTTATGACTGATTAGAGAAGAAAAACACCAACATATACATAGCCAAATAATGCAAAAAGATTGTCAGTAACAGTTCATGACTGAATACAAAAGAAAAACACCATTTATTCTATTTCTTGATTATAAACCTTAAATCAATCATAACCCAATCATAGAAAGAAGACGAGAGAGAGAGAGAGAGAGAGAGAGAGAGAGAGAGGGGAGAGAGAGAGAGAGAGGGAGAGAGAGATCTACTCTGTGTGCGTGCTTGTGCGTGTGTGTGCGTCCCTGCATGCATGCGTGTGCGCGCTCGTGCGTGTGTAATAAATAGAATAAGAAAAGAAACTGTATTATTAACATGAACAGATCAAGAACAGACATTTAAACAAACTGAAATTTAAAAAAAAAGAACTACAACAAATGCCCTATGGGACTTAACAATAAAACATTTGGCAATGTCAAACATTAACTTAACATTGTTCAAAACTTCAGTACATGTGTGTGGTTTTTTAAAATTTATTTATTTATTCTTTTATATCGAGTTGTGAATCTTTCGGCCTCTGATCTGAGATGGATCCTGGATTGGTTGTGTGTTGAGGACTGGGCATATGTTTTGAGAATTGGACAAGAGTAAGAGAATAGTTTGTGTTTTGAATTGTGTTTGTAGTACAACTGGTGATGTGTGTGGTTGTAGTTGTCAGTAGTAGCAGCAGAATAAATTTGTGAACGCAACTTGCTTGGCCTGGATAATTGCATTGAATG
>CM054143.1:68227558-68246601 GCA_028751875.1 Rapana venosa
CCAGCATTAAATTCCAGCCAGTTCTTTCTTTCTTTTGTTCACTGCCTGAAAAATGTACCTTGAGACACCATGCATTTGTTCGGAGTTTGACACTTGTAATAACACGTGGATTGGGGTTGTAGCTAACCCCCCAATAAACTTGACTCTTAAATCAGAATATGCAGGACACACAAACAGAAAATGATGTTCGTCTTCCTTTGCTGACTTGCAAAGTGGACAAGATTTCTTCTGGGGAAGATTGCTAAAGCAATGGACATTTGCATTAATAGGGAGAACATTAAATCTAGCTTGTGAGATGGCAACTCTAAAACAGTAGGTATCCATGTCAGACACGTACTTTTCTTTTTCAAAAATGATTTTAAAAGATCTGTAATTGTCATATCTGACACGGTCTCTGATAGTGCCAGACCATTCTTGTATGTATAGATCAACCAGTCTCTGCTTAAATAGTCTTAGAAACACTTTGACCTGACCAACACCCTGCTGCAACCAAACAAAGCTAAATCCTGTCTTACATAAAAGTTCCCTGATTTTCCACACCCAACAATCTTTACCCATTTTGTCTAATTCTAGTAACATCTGATAAGCTATATGTGGCAGTCTTCCATTCTTCATTTGTAATAATCTAAACCAATACCTTAAGACCGAAACACACGAATTAACATGAAGAGGAAATCTTCCTAAATCACCATAGACCATTGAATTTGGAGTTCTAACTGGTACACCTAAAAATCTTTTGCAAGCCATAGTATGAACTTTTTCTATATGATCTAATTTGTTTAAACAGAGACAGAGGACGGAGAGAGAGAGAGAGAGAGAGAGAGAGAGAGAGAGAGAGAGACAGAGGGCGGAGAGAGAGAGAGACAGAGAGACAGAGGGCGGAGAGAGAGAGAGAGAGAGACAGACAGAGGGCGGAGAGAGAGAGAGAGAGACAGAGGCGGAGAGGAGAGAGGAGAGAGAGAGAGAGAGAGAGACAGACAGAGGCGGAGAGAGAGACAGAACGACAGAGGGCGGAGAGACAGAGAGAGACAGAGAAAGAGGGCGGAGAGAGAGAGACAGAGAGACAGAGGGCGGAGAGAGAGAGACAGAGAGACAGAGACAGAGGGCGGAGAGAGAGAGAGAGGCAGAGAGAGACAGAGGGCGGAGAGAGACAGAGAGACAGAGGCGGAGAGAGAGAGAGAGGAGATGAGAGAGAGAGATGGAGATGAGAGAGAGAGAGAGAGAGGGTGGAGAGAGAGAGAGAGGACAGACAGAGGGCGGAGAGAGAGACAGAGACAGAGGGCGGAGAGAGAGACAGAGAGACAGACAGAGGGCGGAGAGACAGAGAGACAGAGGGCGGATTCGGATTCGGATTCGGATAGTTTATTCATTAGGCCATGGCCCCTCATGAAGGGGATTGTGAACAAAACATACATCATGAAAACCATAAAACAGCAAATAAACACATTGATTCTTATAGATATGTAACAGAACCGCATGACTATGACGTGGCGATTTCTCTTAACTTGAATGCTTTAAGCAGGAACAGAGACAAATTCTGTATGTCCTTGTGTCTCACAGATGACAGGAGTAAACTTAGCTTGAAAAGACATGGCTGACGATAATATTTTGGCAATATATATCTTTCTCTAATATCTTGATAAGCCGGACAGCATAGCACAAAGTGTACTTCATCTTCTTTATCTATTCTACATAATGGACAAATCAAATCATTATCATTAAATTCTCTGTATCTAAAGTGATGTGTGGCCAAATCAGACACACCTAATCTAAATCTGGACATAATATATCTAAAGTGTAAATCCATATCAAGTGTCAAATATAATTTCAGTTCATGTGAACTGGAAAATGTTCTATACAGACTGAATCGTTCACTAGTTTGAATGTGATCATCCCAGTCTTGCCATCTGTTATCAATTAAACGTTGACGGAAAAACTTTAATAAATACATTTATACTACCAACACCTTGATTTACCCACAACATCACCAAAGCCATGTTTACATAGACAGACACGTACATCAGTAACCCAGTTGTTTTTCTTCTACTATCTAATTCACACAACATTCTGTAAGCTTAAAAGGAATTCTTGTTTCCTCCATTTGCAAAATTCTAAGCCAATAACGTATGGTTTGCACAGCAGAATTAATGTAAATTGGGTATCTATTAGTCTCACCATACACAAAATCATTAGGAGTTCGCCTATCAACACATAAAAACCTCTTTAAAGCATACAGATGCAAGGACTCGCAATGACTAGCTGCATTACTTAACCCCCATAGTTCAGAACCATACTGTGCATAGGTTGTACCTGCGCATCAAATAATTTAAGGAAAACTTTAGAGACGTACATTGTAAAGAAGAGAGTCTTCTCATAATACATATTAATGCATGTTTTGCCTTACCTGCAAGATCTTTACACGCAGAAAACAAAAACTTAAACGTGTACTAAAATATATTCCTAAATACTTGTAAACATTGACAACTGGCATTATAGTATTACATACACCCATCTTTCTCTGGCACTTAAATGTTCCCCCTTCCTAAACACAATGATATTACTTTTAGTCATATTTACTTTTAGTTGAGAGAAGTAGCAGCATGCTGCAAGTTATCAGTTGTGTCTGTAAACCGATAACAGTTTCAGATAACAATACAATATCATCTGCCAACAAAAGAATAAACATTCTAAATCCCCATAAGAAATTGTAGCACCATGTCTTCCATTTGCAATAACTTCCGCAGCTAGTTCATTGATGAAAGAGAAAACAACACAGGGCTACATACACCACCTTGTTTTACTCCAGAAGTACAGTTTATACATCTGTTAGTTGTGCACCACTTCGAACTCTACTTTTCACAGTATCATACATGCTATGAATACATTTATATAATTACCTTTTACTCCATTTTTTCAACAGTATAGGCCACAACAGATGTCTATTTACAGTATCGAAAGCTTTTTCAAAATCAATGAAAGCTACATAGAGCTTTCGATTCAAAGAAAATTGTTTTTGAACTAAGGCAAGAAGCGCAAACATATGGTCAGTAGTAGAATAACCTTTCTTAAAACCAGCCTGATGGTCACGGTGATATTATTACATTCTACCCACTCCTGTATTCTTTTGTTAATGATAGTACTAAATAGCTTGCTACTTATGTTACTGAGAGAAATACCCCTATAATTATTCGGATTATTGACATCGCCCTTTTTAAACAATGGTAAAACAATAGATTCAGTCCAGCTCTTTGGATAGATACCCTTATCAAATAAAGCATTGAAAAATGTTACAAAAACTGTACAACCTGATTATTTGAATTCTTGTATATTTCACTAATAATGCCATCAGGCCCAGGGGCCTTACTTGATTTCAATTTCCTCAGTGCATAAAGAACTTCTTCTCTAGAAATTGGGCGATTGATAAAGTCATCGTCCTCAATATCTTCAATATCTATGTGCATGTTTTCGTTAGTTATTTCTTTTTCCAGAAGGGTTTGAAAATGATGAAACCAAACATCAGATTATTTCATTTTTAGGATGCTTTCTTTTAAAAGAAGCTTTCTTAACTGTATTCCAAAATTCTTTTTGATCTTGTATTGTGTTGACAAGACTAGATAATAGTTCCTGGTTGTATGCTTTCGCTTTCTCTCCAATAAATTTTTATATTCACGTCTACATTTTCTATATTCATGACGATCTTTTGCATTTTTGGTTCTGCGATATTTACGTAACATTCTCCTGACATTTTTTCTATTATTTTTACATTCCTGATCAAACCAGTCACTTGGTCGCTTACTATTATTACTCTGAACAGGTACACATTTCTTCATACACTCTGCACATTCTCGCAAACATTCATTAAATACCTCAAGTGCAAGGTTTACATCAACGTCAATTAGATCAATAGCATTACTAATTCTTGTTTGAGACTGTTCTGCATCTAGAAGCTCGCTAAATAGTCCAGCATTTTCATTATTCCACACTAATTTCTCAACATTTGATCGTTGGCTACCACATCCTCATAATATAAATTTTATGATAGAGGGCGGAGAGACAGAGAGAGACAGAGGGCGGAGAGAGAGAGAGACAGAGGGCGGAGAGAGAGACAGAGGGCGGAGAGACAGAGAGAGACAGAGGCGGAGAGAGAGAGAGACAGAGGGCGGAGAGAGAGACAGAGGCGGAGAGACAGAGAGAGACAGAGGGCGGAGAGAGAGAGAGACAGAGGGCGGAGAGACAGAGAGAGACAGAGGGCGGAGAGAGAGAGAGACAGAGGGCGGAGAGAGAGACAGAGGGCGGAGAGACAGAGACAGAGGGCGGAGAGAGAGACAGAGAGAATGAGAGACAGAGGGCGGAGAGAGGACAGAGACAGAGGGCGGAGAGAGAGAGAGACAGAGAGACAGAGGGCGGAGAGAGAGAGAGGAGACAGAGAGACAGAGGGCGGAGAGAGAGAGAGACAGAGGGCGGAGAGGAGAGAGAGAGTGACAGAGGGCGAAGAGAGAGAGAGACAGAGGGCGGAGAGAGACAGAGACAGAGGGCGGAGAGAGAGACAGAGGCGGAGAGAGAGACAGAGAGAGAGACAGAGAGACAAAGGGTGGAGAGAGAGAGACAGAGACAGAGAGACAGAGGGCAGAGAGAGAGAGAACAGAGAGACAGAGGGCGGAGAGAGAGAGACAGAGAGACAGAGAGACAGAGGGCGGAGAGGGAGAGAGACAAAAGACAGAGAGACAGAGGGCGGAGAGACAGAGAGACAGAGGGCGGAGAGAGAGAGAGCAGAGGGTGGAGAGAGAGAGAGAGACAGAGAGACAGAGGGCGGGGAGAGAGAGAGAGAGACAGAGAGCAGAGAGAGAGAGAGAGAGAGACAAAGGGCGGAGAGAGAGAGACAGAGGGCGAGAGAGAGAGAGAGACAGAGACAAAGGCAGAGAGAGAGACAGAGACAGAGGGCGGAGAGAGAGAGAGACAAAGGGCGGGAGAGAGAGAGACAGAGGGCGAGAGAGAGAGAGAGACAGAGAGCGGAGAGAGAGAGAGACAGAGGGCGGAGAGAGAGAGACAGAGAGACAGAGGCGGAGAGAGAGAGAGGCAGAGGGTGGAGAAGAGAGACAGAGAGACAGGGGGTGGAGAGAGAGAGAGAGACAGAGACAGAGGGTGGAGAGAGAGAGAGAGAGACAGAGGGTGGAGAGAGAGACAGAAGACAGAGGGCGGAGAGAGAGACAGAGAGACAGAGGGCGGAGAGAGAGAAGAGAAAAGAGAGAGAGGAGAGAGATCGGAGAGAGGGGACAGAGAGACAGAGGGCGGAGAGATAGACAGAGGGCGGAGAGAGAGAGAGACAGAGGGCGGAGAGAGACAGAGAGCGGAGAGAGAGAGGACAGGGGAGCGGAGAGAGAGACAGAGAGACAGAGGGCGGAGAGAGAGACAGGGGGGCGGAGAGAGGGAGAGACAGAGGCGGAGAGAGACAGAGGGCAAAAGAGAGAGAAAAGACAGAGAGCAGAAGAGAGAGAGAGACAGAGAGAGAGAGAGACAGAGGGCGGAGAGAGAGAGAAAGAGAGAGAGACAGAGGGCGGAGAGAGAGACAGAGGGCGGGGGGAAAGAGAGAGACAGAGGGCGGGAGAGAGAGAAGACAGAGGGCGGAGAGGACAGAGGGCAGAGAGAGAGAAGACAGAGATCGGAGAGAGAGAGACACAGAGAGAGAGAGAGAGAGAGAGACAGGGGGCGGAGAGAGAGAGAGAGAGAGAGGGGAGAGAGAGAGAGAGAGAGGAGGGGAGAGACAGAGGTGGGAGAGAGAGAGACAGAGAGGGGAGAGAAAGAACTCGAACTCAACTGGTTTTATTCAGTATAGGCCATGGCCCCTTACTGAAGGGGGTACAATACACACAGTTTCAAAGCAAACAGTGGCCAGGTGTTCCCAAAACATCATCTGTAAACATGTATTACAATATGTAGATCAACATAAAGCACAAAATATCTTTGACAATAAATGTTTCAAGCAACCTGAAAAGGAAAATCTTCGTTGTTTGATTATGTTCGTTTCAGTTGTGTGTCATCTATCTATAAACTTAATGTTTTGTTTTGTTTAATGTCTATTCACTACATGGTGATTAGACACACCCGCATTCATACCAAAGTAGCTATTATTACACAGCTCGAGCATCTCTCTCTCTCTCTCGTCTCTCTTCTCTCTCTCTCTCCTCTCTCCTCTCTCCCTCTCTCTCTCTTCTCTCTCTTCTCTCTCTCTCTCTCTCCTCTCTCACTCCCCTACCAAGCACCCACATCCACACACACATGGTATATAAATATATACATATAGATATATATATAAATATATGATTACATATATAAAATAAATATATATATATATATATATATATATTGAATAAATATATATATATATATATATATGAAAATGACAGTAAAGGTTTACAGGTGAAGAATATAATGACTTCACACTGACCACTATGACTTGCTGAGAGTCATATAAAACTTCGTGACTAGTGGCATATTTCCTTATGAATATCTAACCTCTCCTTTTATACATGTCAAGGAAAAATGGGGCAATCAAACAACAAATGGTGGACTGAAAGTAATAGAACAACAAACATGTTACATGTTTTTGAATATTTAGTATCCATCATTAATCTCAGTTTTATGTAATAGAATTTCTAATTTCCGTGGGCAAGGAAACTGCTGATAATGTTTTTCTATATTCTTTGAATGACTGCATTTACATGAACTTTAGATGAATTTCATAAGACGACAATGCAAGAATTAAGAATCAAACACTTCAGTACTGTATTCAGAGGCACCTTGTTTTGCCAAAGAATCAACCACTCATTCGAATAAATTCCACAATGAAGGGGATCCCCAAAAATTATGCTGATGCCTCTGCTTTGCAATAGAATGTATCAGGAATTTTATCTCAAATACGATATCATTCCTTATTTTACCATTCCATGAACTTTCATGCCATAACACTGCCTTTGAGTCAACGCAAAACAGAATTTGCAATCATCAATAGCAGTATCAGACAAAAAAATTCAAAGCATATAGAATTTGCATAATAAATCAGAAGTAAAAATAAGAAAATGTGTCCCCTAAATGAAAAGATTTTTTGAACTTTTAAAGTCGGAATCACATTATGCAGCACCACTTTTGCCCTGTTTCTAATACAGATCCCGTCAGTATAACACTTTTAGTGATAGAATATTATTTTCTAAGTGACTTTTTTACATCAACGGTGAGAAGATTTAGGATCTCTTTTTTCTTTATTTCCGTGTAGTCATGTCAAATTAAGCTGAAATATGTTCCCGAAGGAGGGGGGGGGGTAATTGTGGAACAATCGGTAAAATTGAATTGTTGATATATCGCTGTCATTTTCTTTCATAAATGTGTCTGTATAATTTTTTAATTGCTGCAGAAATGAAATATGCGTGCCCGTTTTTAGGAAAATCAGTGTCTTGAATTAATAAATAATTCCTCTTTTACTGAATTTGGAATAGAGGATACTACGAACCACATAGTTTTGATACTGCCAGTTTCGCGATCAGGAAAGAGATAGTAAATGAGCTTCTTTATAAGTATTAGATGATTATTTGGGATGAGCCAACACCAAGAAGCTATCTTACTGCTTTACGTCTAGACTTTGTAATTTTTAAGTAGATAATCTGCAGCAGAAAAATAAACTTCTGTCCTTATTAATTTTGAACGTACCAAGGACAGAGCCAGATTATCAGAGTCGTAGTGTCTTGACTCCATGCCTGAGAACTTATTTATCTTTAGGAAATTAAGTCTTTCCTAGCTTCAGTATCATTTGTTGATGTGCATCTTCCAATTCAACTTTCCTAGTTTAAAAATACACCTAAGAATTTGACATTACATTTGTTTGTATTGAAGCACCTTTCCTTCTAATTTCAGCATTGGTAATTTTAATGCGTTCACCGTTATTAAAAAGCACAAGACACGTGTTTTTCTGACTGATAATTTCTAATCTGTTTTCTTTCATAATAACTACAGAATTTATCTAATCTTCCTGATATTTTTTTCAACATAATTGATCACTCCTCTTTTTCGTGTTTTTCCTAACTGACGTTATTTTATCCAAAATAGCAATATCATCTGCATACTGAACAACTTGAGTATTAGTGACAAAGAGCTAGGAGATCATGTACAAGAATAGAAACAAGATAGGTGCAAAGTACTCTGATCCCTGTGGTATTACCCAATCCGATAGCTTTAAAAGATGAGTACACTTAACCTTAATTAGTGCAAATTGATCTAGCCACAAGAAATTTTGCAGATATTTAAAATTTTATGCCATAATACCAATGTATATTCATTTATGTACATTGATCAGACAACTCTATCATAGGCCTTTCTTACATCAAAAAAATGTGGCTAACACACAATTTCGTTGGAAAATTGATTTTTAATTTGATGGTCAGTTTTAACTAAGTGGTCAAGACAGAAGTAAATCTTCCCTTTCGAAAACCAGGCCTGATTTGTCGGGATCACATATTCTTTTCACAGAAAATTAAATAAACGCTTATGTTAATTTTTTTTCCATTACTTTACCCGACATGAGACGCTAAGAGCATATGGCTTGTAGCATCTATCGATGACCGCAGTTACCTATCTTCAGGATTGGGATACAATCGACTGCCTCCAGATTTTAGGAAGAGCGCCATTTATCCAACAGATCTGGAAAAATGAAAAGAGTAGCCTTTCCATTTTAAAGGCATATGAGCCAGCATTTGATAAGATATTACCATCAGCACCAACCATCCGTCTTGTTATGTGTAAATGAATCTAAAAGTTTCACTAAATCATCATATTGGAATGGGGGCCTTTAAATAATCAGCATTATAAGCTGACAATTTGTTTAATTTATTTGCGTTTCTAATTGCCAATATTTGATTGTATTCTACTGATGAACTATTATCTGAAAACATTGCAAACAAAAGCTTCTGCTTTTTCAATTATGGCTTGGAATCTATTATTTTCAATGGATTGGATGTGTTGGAAGCTGAAATCCATTTTTCATTTCACTACTTTCTTCCAAACTTTATGTAAATCCCTTGGATTCTGATACTTTCATTTATACAGATTCTGTCCATACTTGTTTTTTGCCTGAGCAATTATTCCTTTACATGGAGTTTAGCATACTGTCATACAAATAAAGTTTTCTTCTGATTGATCTTTTAACCATATTTTGAATCGTTTCATTTTATGTTTACTGCATCCTCACATGTTTTAGTCCACCATCTAATTTGCCCGTATGCTTCCATTCTTGTTTGCTTTTGTGTTTGGGAATAGAAAACCTCAGCTGCATGTATGAGCTTTGCCACAAAATTGGAAAAAACTGATCTACAGCATCCTCGTTCGATCGTTTTCAATATCAGTAGCCTGAAGGAATGATTGAAAAGAACTCCAGTCAGCCAATTTATATCGAAATTTAGGAATTTTATCCTCAATATGTGTTAGGTTGATATTGCAAGGTCCTCAATGACAACGTAATAGGCAATGATCACTTCCAAAAACAAGCCTCTTCAACATTTCCCATAGCATTGCGATAGCTAAACCTGGAGATATTAATGTAAATCAATAGCACTTGTTAGGACTAGAAACAATCAGGAATTCTGTTACTCCTACCATCATTCAATAAGTAAAGCTTTGAAATCCACAATATTTTCTACAAACGGTTTGCAGGTATAGTAGAGCACCCAGAATCCCAAAAAGGGGCCTGAGAATTGAAACGCCCCAGAATAATCCATTTATGTTGTGAAGTCTGTGTTTTTTAACCATCAGTGTTTGTCATTTTTTTTGGACCTTGAGAAATATACAGAGACTATTAATTAATATGTCATCTTTGTTAAATTTGACTGTCACCCCTACATGAATATGATATCTGCGGTATGTTGCATAATAGGAGAAACACAAGTTTTCATACTCTAAGCCCTGCCTGACATATATGGCAGATTTTACTTTAGAATTTGTTATCACATGTCAACACTGTGGTGGGTAATAATAATTTGTTAATTTAGGCATTTTTGCTTATCCACATTCAGGGGATTGAAGTGGCGAATATTGAGTAATTATCAGTTAAGTTAAAAACTGTGCAAAACCCAACAAGTTGGTGGGCTATGCTGCAAAACTTAATACTAATAACTGTTAACTAAATACCAAATCAGCAGATAACAAATATAATCATTACACTTTTACCTGTTCTGATACACACAAAAACAACCATGATGCAAATCCAGCAAATTTACCAAATTAGAATACATACATTCAGACTTATACACATATTTATCATATATTTGCCATATTTTCACACACGCACTCATCCGGGAGCAACTGGTAATCCAAACATGGTGACGTGCCTGTAAAACTAAAACAATGAAATCTTTATCTATGATATCTGGGACAATAGTTACAGTCAATTTAATGAAAAACTCTTTTCTTCAATACATGCACATCTTGAAGCACTAATATCTTTCTGCAACTGTCTTTCAGACATAAGCATACCACTCCTAACGTCAAACTGATTTCTGGAAGTAATAAACACAAGCACATAATACACCCATTTCCAAACCTTAAAATGACCTTTTGATAAAATAACAGACTAACATTACTTCAGTGATTGTTTTACTCCTTTAAATGTATAACAAAAGTTCCTTCTTGATCCAACAATTTATCTTTCTGGACCTTTTTCGTGTTATAAAATTGAACAGCTAGCTGTTTCTAATGCACTGTAGTTGCGTAAGAAAAACAACGAACAACAACATGTTCAACTGTAAATTCCCACAAAAGTGTCCATTACAGTATCTGGTAACCAACAACATAAAGTAACAACCGAATTGTTTTAAATCGATTATCCAGACACCAAACCCATTGAACATTGCAATGCCGGCCAGTAAACACCAACCATGGATTTAATTTGATTTGATCTCTCTCTCTCTCTCTCTCTCTCTCTCATCTCCGTCTCTCTCTCTCATCTCTCCTCTCTCTCTCACACACACACACATACGCGCGCCGCGCGCGCGCGCGCACATGCACGGCATCGCACACAACTATTAGCGCTATCATGATCAAACCTTTTTTTTTTCTTTTTTTTTTTACACATTATATATCATTTTTCGTTTTAAGATCGTGCATTGAATTTGAATGGCTAGAAAACAGGAGCTGATTTTCACGCACTTACGTGGGCACTGACATTAGCTGGTCAACGTTTGACACAGTTACCTGTCAGCAGCCTGTGGGACAAGCCCAGGACAACATTCAGTGCAGTTTGCACGTGGAGGAGAGGGGGCAAAATTTAACGTAGGCGGTGACTGATTTTCATTTGTTCCCTCTGACTGAAAGACAGAAAACCCAGTGGGGGGAAAAAACAACAGAGACTGGTAATGTTGCATGGGTTTAGTTTTAAAGTCGGCCAGCCAGAATGCTAGCCCGTATTTGTAGGATCTGACTTTCGTCCCAGATAAGTTTCTCGCTATCAATACTCCAGAGGTGAAAGAATGAGAGACAAAGGTAACGGCTGCCCCAGCTACACCACCTTTGCCTCACGTGCAGGAGACAGTGGATGCTGCACGTGCAACTAGACACCCCAGTGCCAGTGAAGAGCAGGCCTGACCTCTGTTCTCTGCTAGTGGACATTGACTCCTTCTTTTCTCCCTGGCATTTTTAAAGTACTATTTACACGTCAGTGAGGGGTCCTTTGACTAATTTCCAGCGCTTTGATTTGTTGCTTTGCAAGATTCAGCGCTATATAAATTCCATACATTATTATTATTATTATTATTATTTATTAATTTACACAGTGGAGAGCACACAGTCACCGGACACACGTCTGCCACAACTGAGAAGATCCATCGAGACAGAGACACAGAGACAGAGACACAGAGACAGAGACACAGAGACAGAGACACAGAAACAGAGACACAGAGACAAGACACAGAGACAGAGACACAGAGACAGAGACACAGAGACAGAACACAGAGACAAGACACAGAACAGAGACACAGAGACCGAGACACAGAGACAGAGACACAGAAACAGAGACACAGAGACAGAGACACAGAGACAGAGACACCGAACAGAACAGAGAGACAGAGACAGAGAGGCAGAGACACAGAATAGACAGACAAGAGGACCAGAGATAGAGACACAGAGATAGAGACACAGAGATAGACAGACAGAGACACAGAGACAGAGACACAGAACAGAGACACAGAACAGAGGACACAGACACAGAGACACAGAGACAGAGACACAGAGACAGAGACACAGAAACAGAGACTGAGAGACAGAGACAGAGAGAACAGAGACACGAGATAGACAGACATAGACACAGAGACAGAGACACAGAGACAGAGACAACAAGAGATAGAGACACCACGAAGAACAAGAACAGAGACACAGAGATGACAGACAAGACACAGAGACAGAGACACAAGAGACAGAGACTCAGAGACAGAGACACAGAGACACAGAGAAGACAGACAGAGACACAGAGATAGAGACACAGAGACAGAGACCACAGAGATAGACATCAGAGTACACAGAGATAAGACCCAGAGACAGAGACACAGAAGATTGACAGACAGAGACACAGAGATAGAGACACAGAGACAGAGACACAGAGATAGACAGACAGAGACACAGAGATAGAGACACAGAGATAGAGTCACAGAGACAGAGACACAGAACAGAGAACACAGAGACCAGAGACACAGAACAGAGACACAGAATAGAGACACAGAACGGAGACACAGAGATAGAGACACAGAGATAGAGACAACATAGAACACAAGGATAGAGACACAGAGACAGAGACACAGAGACGAGACACAGAGACAGAGACACATGAGATAGAAGACACAGAGACAGAGACACAGAGACAGAGACACAGAGATAGACGACAGAGATAGACAGACAGAGACACAGAGATGAGACACAGAGATAGAGACACAGAGACAGAGACACAGAGACAAGACACAAGATACGAGACACAGAGACAGAGACACCAGAGATAGACAGACAAGACACAGAGATAGAGACTCAGAGACCGAGACACAGAGATAGAGACACAGAGACAGAGACACAGAGACAAGACCACAGAGATAGACAGACAGAGACCCAGAGACAGAGACACGAGACAGAGACACAGAAGATAGACAGACAGAGACACAGAGATAGGAGACACAGAGACAGAGACACAGAGATAGAGACACTGAGACAGAGACACAAGAGACAGAGACACAGAGAATAGACAGACACAGAGACAGAGACACAGAGATAGAGACACAGAGACAGAGACACAGAGACAGACAGAACACAGAGACACAGAGATCGAGACACAGAGACAAGACACAGAGACAGAGACACAGAGAAGACAGACACAGAGATAGAGACAGACAGAGATAAGACACAGAATAGAGACCCAGAAAAGAGACACAGAGACAGAGACTCAGAGACAGAGACACAGAGACCAGACAGCAGAGACACAGAGTAGAGACACAGAGATAGAGACACAGAGACAGACAGAGACACAGGACAGAGACACAGAGGAACAGAGACACAGAGACAGAGACACAGAGAAAGACAGGAGACAGAAGATAGAACACAGAGACAGAGAACACAGAGATAGACCCAGACACAGAATACGAGACACAGAGATAGAGACCACAAGATAGAGACACAGAGACAGACAGAGACACAGAGGACAGAGACACAGAGACAGAGACTCAAAGATAGACAGACAGAGGACAGAGCGACAGAGACTGAGCGACAGAGACAGAGACACAAGACAGAGACACAGAGACAGACACAAAGATAGACAACAGAGACAGAGCGACGAGACAGAGCGACCAGAGACAGAGACACAGAGACAGAACACCGAGACAGAGCGACGAGAGACACAGAGACACAAGAAACAGAGACACAAAGATAGACGACAAGAGACAGAGCGACAAGACAGACGACAAGACAGAGACACAGAGCGACAGAGACAGAGACACCAAAGATAGACAGACAGAGACAGAGACACAGAGACAGAGACACAAAGATAGACAGACAGAGACAGAGCGACAGAGACAGATACAGAGAGACAGAGACAAAGACACAGAGTTAGACGGACAGAGCGACAGAGAACTCAAGAACTCACAGATTTTACTGTACTTTAGCCTTTGGCCACAATACATCGACATGTTAGGACAAAATGTGTATAACATGAAATGGCAATTGTCGATCTTCCCAGTCATGAAAGTATTAATCTGCACATTGCAGCATGCAGATTAAACACCTCAACGTAACTAATACCTTTTCAAAACATCAAATCAAATGAGCAAATGCATTAATATAAAGAGAAAAAAATACATCTTTCATCTTCTTAGAGGATTTTTAAAAATCGCACTTTGCCTACTATTTACTGCATGGAAGACAAATCTGGACAAATCGTGTCTGTGATTTCTATTTGTTGCTTTCAAAAGCACGTATGCAGGAACATTTACTGTTTCTTTTAGAAATGTACCCCTCAAGTCTTTATAGATACAACAGTCAAAAATAAAATGGTGCTCGTTTTCAGTTTTGTCTTTGCAGAATGGACAGTTTCTATCCTGTGCTGCCTCACTGTATCGATTGACGTTATTCTTAAGCGGGAGTACATTCAATCTCAACTGGGTGATGGCAACACGAAAACAGTATGTCTCCATACCACAGACATATTTGTCTTTTTCAAAAACTGATTTAATGTGCATGCGGAGAGAGAGAGAGGGGGGGGGGGGGAGGAGAGAGAGGGGGAGAGAGAAAGAGAGAGAGGGAGAGAGAAAGAGAGAGACAGAGACAAAGACAGAGAGACAGCAAGACAGAGACACAGTGAGAGAAAGAGAGAGAGAGAGAGAGGGGGGGGGGGGTAGAAGATAAACACACATACAGGCACGCAGACAGACACAGAGAAAGAAAGAGAGACAGACAGACAGACAGAGACAGAGACCGACAGACAGAGAGACAGAGACAGATACAGAGACAGGAAGACAGAGAGAGAGAGAGAGAAGGGGGGGGGGGGAGCAAGAAGACAGAGAAAGAAAGAAAGAAAGAAAGAGAGAGAGAGAGAGAGAGAGAGTAAGAGGAGAGAGACAGACAGACAGACAGAGACAGACAAACAGACAGAGACAGAGAGAGAAAGAGAGAGGGGGGGGGGGGGGGAGGAGACAAACAGACACACATAGAGACACAGAGACAGACAGGCAGGCAAACACACAGACGATAGATAGGCAGGAAGGCAGACAGACACAGACAGACAAACAGACAGACATACAGGCAGATAGATAGCTAGACAGACAGACAGGCAGATAGACAAACACACAGGCAGACAAACAGACAGACAGATTATGTGAGAGAAAGAAAATGGAATAAGAGACAGACATAGAATAGAAAAAGACAAGCAGGTGAAGAGACAGAGCGTCAGACAGACAGACAGACAGACAGACAGACAGACAGAGAGTGACAGTAAAGGTGACAGAGAGCGAGCGAGAGAGAGGCAGAGACAAACAGACAAAGACAGACAGAGTCAGAGATAGACAGAGACAGAGGCAGAGAGACAAAGAATATGGAGAAAGAGAAAGAGAGAGACAGAGACAAACACGGAGACACTGAGAGAGACAGACAGACAGAGATAGACAGACAGACAGAGACAGAAACAAAAACCAAAAATCTGTGTGTGTGTGTGTGTGCGTACATGCGTGCGTACGTCTGTGTGCATGTCTGTGTGTGTGTGCGTTTGTGTGCATTTGTGCACGCGGGCGCATGGTCATGTGTTTTCTTTTTTTTTAATTTTTAAAAATTCTTTTATATCGAGGATAATGGAATAAGTACTTATGTGCTTTTTCACATCCAGTCCCCGCGTGTATGCGGTTTTGTAAATTTTGTCATCTGTTCCCACCAGCACACAATGGCCTACTCTTACGAAAAGCGGAACAGGATTTAACGTGCGCGCAAGATGTTCTGCGTGCGTTCGCACACGGGGCCTCGGTTTATAGTCTCATCCAACGGACTTTGGGGGAGAGTGGAGTCAGCACTGATGTTAACTCCAGGGGAAAATATCCCCTTGAACGGGAATCGAACCCGGGTCATCAGATTGCCAGGTTGTGTGTGTTTGTGTGTGTGTGTGTGTGTGTGTGTGTGTGTGCGCGCAGTGCGCGCGCGCGTGTGTGTGCGTGTGTGCGTGCGTGTGCGCGTGCGTGCGTGCGTGTGTGTTTAAAAAAAAGAACCTCCCAAGGTCTACTGGTCACAACTTGTTGTTGTTGTCTTCAATTTAACGTCTGTTCACTCTCAGTGATATTAGACGAGGGATGTGGAAAATGTAGTGGAAGTTAAAACAGAGAGGGGAATGGACAGAGAAAAGACTGGTTAGGTAACATGTGTGTTGGTATTTTCATGCAATTAAAGGGGTGGGGGGAATCTTAAACATGAGTAAAAATTTTAATTCACCAAATTGTTAACATGAAACAACTATAAAGTAACTACAACAAATACTCTACTGGGCTGTGCAATAGACATTTAACAATGGCAAAGGCTAATTTGGGATTTTTAAATGCAGTTTCCACAGACTGCTCACAAAATGTGGGACACTCAAATAGGATGTGAGTGTTGGAAATATGTTCCCCACAGAGGTACCTGACATTTTTACAAAATTTTGTTATAAATGCATTTAATTTTATTCTAAAATATAGTGTATTCACTCTTCTCCTGGTTGCGATACTTAAATGTGTCTGAGAAGGAGTCCTGTAACATGAAATAAGGCTATTAGTCAGGCAACTCTTTAAAGATCGTTCCTTGAATTGATCAGATTCTCTCCACTTACTCCACGACGTTTGTTCTAATAAACGGTATCCCTCCTGTAGAGATAAGGGAACATGCAGTTCTATCGATTCCATGTCATGTCTTGCCCCCTTTTTTGCAGCTCTGTCAGCCCACTCATTTAAAAAAACTCCAACATGAGAAGGCACCCAACAAAAAGAAACAGGAATACCTCTTAAACTTAAAAGGTGTATGACATATTTAATTTAAAAAATGATTCTAGATACTTTCTTGGAATTTGGGGATTTGATAGCATACAGTACTGACTTAGAATCTACACAAAGTAAGATAGGAATGATGGGAAAGACAGAATCGAGAATATAGTTAAGAGCCACAAGAATTGCAATAAGTTCAGCTGTAAATATTGAATGATGTATGCTTGTCTATTTTAGTTCACACACACACTCTCTCTCTCTCTCTCTCTCTCTCTCTCGGCCAACTGGACATTTCTGCTGAAGCAGACGACACTGGTCACTTGCACGTGCCTGCACCAAACCTCGTAAATCACGTGCAACAGTCCCAACCTTGCCACCACAGCAATCTGCCACACTGAGTTGCACTAAAGGTCCACACCGAAAATATGATATGTGGCCTTCTTTAGTTCATGTCATTAGGCATGCAGAAGATCTTGAGCACACGTTAAATCCTGTTCCGCTTTTCAAAAGAGTAGGCTATTGTGTGCTGGTGGGAACAGATGACAAAATTTACAAAACCGCATACACACGGGGACTGGATGTAAAAAAAGCAACAAAGAAAGGCACATGAGTGCTTATTCCGTTATCCTCGATATAAAACAAAAGTCATCTGAGCGCTTTGATTTGTTGCTTTACAAGATTCAGCGCTATATAAATTCCATACATTATTATTATTATTATTATTATTATTATTACTACTGCAGTAATGCTGTCAGCGCCTGGGCTTTATCCCAGTTCTGGATTAAACCATTGACGCTGGGGGCAACAGCAAAGTGAGAGGCTGTATGACCAGTGGCTTTCTTTCCCACTCATGGAATTCCACTTTACAGCTTGGTCTTTAGTGATCGACTATGACTCTCTGACTAGGAGGCTTGACTCGCACAGTCCTTATGTGCTGCAGCCCTGGGGGCTAGTTGGCCTTTGGAGAACATCTCCAACGCTGACTGTCCTTATGCCCACTTGGCCGAGAGAGTGGGGATGTACTGTGGGCAAGGCATCTCCACTATAATCAAATTTCTGCCCAGTTTCCGAAACAGCAGCTGCCTCCTCTGCTGTTTTGGAGGTCATGGTGGGACAGGAGGGACAGACACAGAACCCCTGACCTGTCCCCCAGTCTGTCCACACCCACAGCTGCACACTGTCACGTGATACCCCCCCCCCCCCTTACCCACAACTCTACCATCACTCCTACCACAGCTATTACACACAGTCTAGTCAGTTTGTACACACCCATCACTTGTTTACATCCGGAAGCCCCCCCCCCCCCCCCACCCTTCGAGTGGAGAGAGAGAGAGAGAGAGAGAGAGAGAGGAGAGGGAGAGAGAGAGGAGAGAGAGAGAGAGAGAGACAAAGAACACGGAGGAAAGAGAGAGAGAGAGAGAGAGAGGAGAGAGAGATGAGAGAGAGAGAGAGAGAGAGAGAGAGAGAAAACACGGAGACATTGAGAGAGAGACAGAGACAGACAGACATAGAAAGACAGACAGAGGGAGAGAGACAAAGAACATGGAGAAAGAGACAGAGACAAACACAGAGACACTGAGAGAGACAGAGACAGACAGAAACAAAGACAAAAAACTGTGTGTGTGCGTACATGTGTGCATGCATGAGTCTGTGTGTGTGCGTACATGCGTGCGTGCGTGAGTCTGTGTGTGTGCGTACATGCGTGCGTGCGTGAGTCTGTGTGTGTGCGTACATGCGTGCGTGCGTGTGTGTGTCTGTGTGTGCGTTTGTGCGCACGCGCGCGTGTATGTGTGAGAGTGAGAGAGAGAATTTGTTATTATTATTTATTTATTATTAAATTATTCTTTTATATCGAGGATAATGGAATAAGCACTCATGTGCTTTTCTTTTTTTTACACCCAGTCCCTATGTGCATGCAGTTTTGTCAATTTTGTCATCTGTTCCCACCGCACACAATGGCCTACTCTTTCGAAAAGAAGAACAGGATTTAACGTGTAGCAAGATGTTCTACGTGCGTTCGCACACGGGGCCTCGGGTTAT
>CM054143.1:68247101-68252101 GCA_028751875.1 Rapana venosa
ATTTCAAGCAACACAAGAACATTTAGTAAAACAAAGCAACAAAGCAATATACGCCTTTAAAAGAGAAATTCATGGACAAAATTTAAAGACTACTATAATAATGCGTTTATTCGACTCACTGATAACCCCTGTTTTAACCTATGGAGCAGAAGTTTGGTTTCCTTTTTGTTTTGATGGGGAGACAGAGTTTAATATTGATAAACTGTTCAAGGCATGCTTATCCAATCAGTTTTTGTATGAGAATTTCCATGTAAAATTTTGTAAACAAATGATAGGAGTTCATAAAAAAGCATTAGTACTACCCACTTTGGGTGAATTAGGGAGATTTCCACTGACCCTTAAAATCATATGCCAGATAATATCCTTTTGGATTCATTTGACAGAATCAAAACCAGACTCTTATATTAGAATAGTATACGATTATTTGTATCAGAATAATACACACGATAAATGGATCAACACAGTGAAAAATATTCTGTACACAATTGGATTCAAACATGTCTGGAAGAACCAAAGCACTCTTAATGTTCATCGGTTGAGTTATGCTGTTAGAAGAAAGTTTGAGGACATGTATAAAACATTTTGGATCTACCAAAAGAAAGAGTTTGCAAAACTAAAATTTTATGATTTTGCTACCAAAGAATACAGATTGGAACCATACTTAGTAAACTATGAAAACAAAACTCATAAGAAGACATATTGTAAATTTCGCACAAGCTGTCACAATTTAATGATAGAGAAAGGGAGACACCAAAATATATCCAGAGAGGACAGAAAATGTAGACACTGTAACAAAATTGAAGATGAATTTCATTTACTTGATGAATGCATTTTATATGATGAACTCAGAAATAATTTGTTATTAAAAATCAAAACGAAAGACAAAGAACGCAAAAACTGTGTACATAAATTAAGTGACATAATCACAGTTGATATATATCAAGCAGATATCATCAGATATGTGTATGAGTGTTTTGAAAAGAGAGAAAAAGAGAAGTAAAATACAACATGTTTTTAGTGTACATCACTTTAGCCAAAATAGATAATAATTATAGTTGATGTTTTTGTTGTGTCAAATAAGTCTACATGATTTAAATGGCAATAAAATATTCTGAATCTGAATCTGAATCTGAATCTTCTTCACACACACACTCAACCAAACACACACACACACACATCACATCACATCACATCACATGGCATCAAAACTATTTGCTCGTGGCCGTTCTTTGTTATCTTAACACTTCAATCAATGTTTCCAAAATGAAGTTTTCTCTTCTGTTAATTGCATGGAACACCAACCTGGATACATTGTTCCCGTGAGTTGAATTTGTAGCCTGGAGTAGTGCAGGAAGGGAGGCTTGGCTGATTCTGTCAGAAATTTAGCACGTAGATAATAATAATAATAATAATATATGGAATTTCTATAGCGCTGAATCTTGTAAAAGAAACAAATCGAAGCGCTCGCACTCAATCACTTACACGTATGCAATTTTCCTCAAAATTTAATAACATAAGATATTTCAAGTTTATGCACACACACACACACACACACACACACACCACACACACACACACACACACACACACACACACACACACACACAGGTGGTGCTGAAGGAGGTGAAGGATGCTGTTGAAAAAGTAGGAACAGATATGAGGGGAAAGTGTCAGGTAGGAAATAAGTGTGTTTTGAGGCTAGATCCTCATAGGCAGCACCTTTCAATATGAAATGATGTTCATTTTCCATTTGTTCATTGCAACATGGACACATTTTCTGTTGTGCAATTTCCCTGTAACGATGCACATTATTGTTTAGAGGAAGTACGTTAAATCATAATTGTGTCAAGGCAACTCGAAAACATTACATATCCATATCCAAAATATAACTCTTTCCCAAAAACAGTTTTGAATGTCCTATAGGTTTTGTACCTGTCACGATTTCTAACCGCCCCATCCCATTCTTGCCCGAACATGTCAACAAGCCTCTGTTTGAATAAATGTAAAAATAGTTTTCTATCCCCAACACCTTGTTGCAACCAAACTATCATTATTAAATCCAGCCAAACCCAGTATCTCCCTAACCTTTGAAGCCCAACAGACTTTACCAGATGTGTCCAGTTCAAGTAGAATTTCATCAGCTTTGCCTGGTAACCTCTCCCTACTCATTTACTGAGCACATTACCCCTCTCTTGCGATCTCTCCACTGGCTGCCTGTGCCACAGAGAGTAGATTATAAGATCAGTACCCTCTGTTACAAATGTCTCCACAAAACTGCACCCTCCTACCTCTGTGAATGTCTTCACCTGTACACTCCTTCACGTTCCCTCTGCTCTGCTGCAGATACCTTGTGCCTACGAATACCTAGATTCAACCAATCCACTGTTGGCCGCCGCTCTTTCTCTATTTCGGGTCCATCGACCTGGAATGAGCTCCCTCTCTCTCTTCGCCAGAAACCTATTTATGACACTTTTAAATCCAGCCTCAAGACATATTTATTTCAAACCTAAGATTTCCCCCCTCCTGTTTCATATCAGAGCTATCCCACCTTCACTAACCCATGTCCTATCACCCTGCTAAAGTATATGACCTGTGTGAGTGTGTGTGTGCTTTTGTAAAACATTTGACTATTGACATTTTATTTCATACATTTTGTCTGCAGCGCACTATGTTTGTAAATATCTGTTTGTTTAAACTATTGATCACTTATCATTGATTGCATGACTGTGTAAGATTAGGTTGAATGCATGCGCTTTGATTTGTCTTTTCAAGATATAGCGCTATATAAGTTCCATGTATTATTATTATTATTATTATTATTATTTACAGTACTTTCAACCAAGATCTTAAGCATGCTATGTATGTATTCACATGCAGTGGATATCTGCCCAATATATGCCATGTTGTTTGGTGTTCTGACTGGAACACCAAGAAACCTCTTACAAGCAGCCACATGTACCTTTTCTAAATGCTCTAATCTGTTTAGCCCCCATACCTCAGCTGAGTATATCAATATCGGTTGAATCTTAGTATCCAAAATCTGAAAGAAGGTACTGGCTGTCATTTCCTTACATGTTTGAAAAACCCTATTCACCTGCACTACAGCTTGTTTCCCTTTAGCTGCTAAGTGAAGTGGACCTCTGTTTGCACTTAGCATGGCTGTAAAGGGAAACCTAGTGAGATTAAAATTTTTAAAATTTTTTTTTTAAAAACCTTTTTTTTTAAATTTTTTTTTCCCCCCCCGGGGGGCCTTTTTAAAAAAACCCCCCCCTTTTTTTTTTTTTTTTTTTGGGGGTTTGGTTTTTTTCAAAAGGGGTTTTTTCCATTTTTAAATTAAAAAAAATTTTTTTTTTTCCCAAAAAACCCCCTTTTTTTTGGTTTCCCCCTTTCCCCTTTTTCCCCCTTTTTTGGGTTTTTGGGGGGGAAAAAATTTTTTTTTTTTTTTAAATTTTTTTTTTGGGCCCCCCCCCTTTTTAAAATTTAATTTTTTAAATTTTTGAAAAAAAATTTAAAAGGGTTTACGGGTTAAATTTTTTTTTTGGGGGTTTTTTTTAAAAAGGTTTTAAGTTCCAAAATTTTTTTTTTTTAAAACCAAATTTAAAAAATTTAAAAAAAAAAAAGGGGGGAAAAAAAACCGGGGGGGGGAAAAAAAAAAAAAAAGGGGGGGGAAAAAAAAAATTTTTTTTTTTAAAAAAGGAAAAAGAAAAAAAAGGGGGAAAAATTTTGGGGAAAAAATTTGGGGGGGGGGGAAAAAAAAAAAGGGGGAAAAAAACCCCCTTTTGGGGGGGGGGTTTTTTTTCCCAAGGGCGGGGGGGGAAAAAAGGGGGGAAAAAAAAAAAGGGAAAAAAGGGGAAAAAAAAAAGGAAAAAAAAAAAAAGGGGGGAGAAAAGGGGGAGGGGAAGAAAAAGAAAAAAAAGGGGGAGGGGAAAAGGGAAGAAAAAAGGGGAAAAGGGGGAAAAAAAAGAGAGAAAAAAGGGGGAGGAGAGAGAAAAGGAAAAAAAAGGAAAAAAGAAGGAAAAGGAAAAGGGGGGGGGAAAAAAAGGAAAAAAGAAAAAAAAAAGGGGGGGAAAAAAAGGGAAAAAAAAAGGGGGAAAAAAAAATAAAATTAAAGGAGAGAGGGGGGAAAAGAGAGAAAAAAAAAAAAAAAAAAGGGAGAAAAGGAGAAAAAGGGAGAGAGAAAAAAGGGAGAGAAAAAAAAAAAAAAAAAAAAAAAAAGGGAGAGAAAAAGGAGGGGAAAAAATTGGAGAGAAAAAGGGGGGGGAAAAAAAGGGGGGAAAAAAAGGGGGGGGGGGAAAAAGAAAAGGAGGGGGAAAAGAGAGAGAAAAAAAAGGAGAAAAGAAAAAAAAAAGGGGGAAAAAAAAAAAAGGAAAAAGAGAGTTTGGGGGGGGGGAAAAAAAAGGGGGGGGGAAAAAAAAGGGGAAAAAAAAAGGGGAGAAAATGAGAAAAAAAAAGGAGAGGGGGAAAAAAGAGAAAAAGGGGGGGGAAAAAAAAAAAAAAGGGGGGGAAAAAAAAGGGGAGGGGGAAAGGAGGGGGAAATAAAAAGGGGAGAAACTGAGAGAAAATGAAAAAAAAAGGAGAGAAAGGAGGGGAAAAATAAAAAGGGGGGAAAAAAAGGGGAGAGGGGAAAAAGAGAAAAAGGGGGGGAAAAAAGGAGGGGGGGGGGGGGGGGGAAAAAAGGAAAGGGAGAAAAAAAAAGGGAAGGAGAAAAAAAAAGGGAGAAAAAAGGGGAAAAAAAGGGGGAGAGAAGAAAAAGGGAGAGGGGGAAAAAGGGGGGGGGGGTTTTTTGGGGAAAAAAAAAAAGGGGGAGAGGGGAAAAAAAAAAAAGGAAAAGGAGAAAAAAAGGAAATGAAAAAAGGTGAAAAAAAAAGGGAAAGGGGGAAAAAAGAGGGGGGGGGAAAAAAAGGAATTTTTTAAAATTTTTTGGGGGGGAAAAAAATTTAAAAAAAAAGGGGGAAAAAATTAAAAAAATTAAAAAAAAACCCCCAAAAAAAAGGGGGGAA
>CM054143.1:68259601-68262101 GCA_028751875.1 Rapana venosa
AAAACCTTTTCCTCCTTTGGGAAGAGTAGGCCATTTGGTGCCAGGAGGAACGGATGATAATTTTTTTTTAAAAACGCATGCACACAAGTGTCGTATTTAGACACCAACGATGCGACTGTGGAATAATAATAATAATAATAATAATAATAATAATAATGATGATGATGATGATAATAATAATGGTAATAATAATAATAATAATAATAGTGATGATGATGATGATGATGATGATAGATGGAATTTATATAGCGCTGATTCTTGTAAAGCAAACAAATCGAAGCCCTTGCATTCAAAATGTTTACACACATGCAACCGTCCACAACTATTAGGATTAAAAGATATCAAATTTACACACACACACGCACGCACGCACGCACGCACGCACGCACGCACGCACGCACGCACACACACACACACACACACACACACACACGATGAAGATACTGTTGAAAAGTAGGAACAGATATCAGGGAAAGATCTCAGGTACGAAATAAGTGCGTTTTGAGGCTGGGTTGAAAGTATCAAATGTAGGCTTTTGGCGAAGTGAGAGAGGGAGGTCATTCCACGTGGATGGGCCAGAAACAGAGAAAGAGTGACAGTCAGCAGTGGTTTGTTTGAATCTGGGTGTTGGAAAACATGGCGTATCTGCGGCTGAACGAAGGGAAGGGGATGGAGTGTACAGGTGAAGACAGTTACAGAGATAAGAGGGTGGAGATTTGTGAAGACATTTGAAACAGAGGGAATAAATCTTACACTTTACTCTCTGTGAATCAGGCAGCCAGTGAAAAGATCGTAAAAGAGGAGTGTTCAGGTTTTTTCTTTCTTAGGACCAGTCGAGCTGCAGAGTTTTGTATGCATTGAAGAAAGTGGATAGATGATGCTGGCAGACCAGCAACAAGAGAATGACAGTAGTCCAATCGTGAAAGAATAAGAGATGTGACAAGTTTGGATGTTGCATCAGTAGACAGATACTTGCGAATCGCGCTTATGCGCCGTAATTGATAGTAGCAAGACTGGCAGGTCTGGGTGATGAATTTTTTCAAAGAGAGTGTGTTGTCCAGAACTACACCTAGATATTTCACAGAGCTGGACAAAGGAAGTGACGTCTTGCCGAATTCTGTGGAGTTTGTTGTGATGGAGGACAGTTTGTGTTGGGTCCCTAAGAGCATGGCTTCCCTTGTGGCTTCTTCCATTTGACGTCTGTTCACTGCAAGGGATATGAGACCAGCAGGGCTTCCCTTTTATGGGCATTGAGCTGTCACTTCTTCTGAGTCCTCCCCCCCCCCCTTCCCCTAAATTCTTCCGCCGTTGTCATGATCAAAAGCACACGTGTGTTTGGCATGTCCCACAAGCAGCTGGTCACTGCACTGTTCTGGTTCAGAATCCATTGTCTGTCATTGCCTCTTCACAGGCCTAGGCCATGGGCTGAGTCCCTCCATTTTATTCCAAGATAACTCAAACCAATAGTTGTAAATTCCCCTTTACTAAAAACAAAAAATGAACAAGAGGAAGAAAAAGAGGAAGAGAAGGAAAGGAAAGAAACATTTCTCTGTCAGCATTCATCGCCCCGACATTCTTGTCAGTCCAAGGCCACTAAAGAAGAAAGGTAACTCTTTTCAAAAACAGACAAGGGCAGGGCGCCACCGGTTCTATCTATCTATCTGTCCCGTAGTCTGACGACCGTGGGGGCACCCTCAAAGACTCAACAACCAGTTCCCTCCATTCCTCTCTCTGTTCTGCCTTTCTCAGGGTTTTGTTGAGTTCTAGGCCTGTCCATTCGCTGATGTTATCCTCCCAGCTCTTCCTTGGTCTGCCTCTTCTTCTTCCTCCTTGGACAGTGCCTTGCAAAACTGTCTTTGTAATTCCTTGGGATCTTGTGACATGCCCATACCATTTAAGTTTACGCTTTTTCACGATCGTTAGAAGGTTCTCATGGGGTCCAATGGTTTGCTGGATTCTGTTATGCACGCTTTCGTTGCTTATGTGGTCTTTGTAGGAGATGCCAAGGAGTCTCCGAAAGCATCTCATCTCCACTGCCTGTACTCTTCTCTCCAAATCTGCAGTCAGGGTCCATGATTCACAGGCATACAGAAATATGGATATGACAAGGGAGCGCATTAGTCTGATCTTGGAGATAAGTGAGATATTCTTATCTCTCCAGATGGTGTTTAGTTTTGACAAAGCTGTTATTGTCTGTGCAGTCCTGCATACTACTTCTGGCTTGGATCCCTGGTCTGATACAATGGCTCCCAGGTACTTGAAACTTTGAACTGTTTCCAGCTTCTGGTCATTAACCCTGATATCAGTGCTAATGCCGTTGGTGTTATTAGTCATCAGTTTGGTCTTCTCTGCACTGATTTCCATGCCGTATGTTTTGGAGGCCTTATTCAAGTGTTCTGTTAGGCTGGCAAGCTCTTTTTCTGATCCTGCTATTCCATCAATGTCATCTGCGAAGCGGAGGTTTGTGATCGTTCTGCCACCAATGCTGACTGATCCTTCA
>CM054143.1:68269601-68294661 GCA_028751875.1 Rapana venosa
AACTTTTGTGGAAAATTTATAGTTGAACATGTTGTTGTTGTCGTTGTTTTTCTTACAATTACAGTGCATTAGAAACCAGCTAGCTGTTCAATTCATAAACGAAAAAGGTCCAGAAAGATAAATTGTTGGATCAAGAAGGAACTTTTGTTATACATTAAAGGAATAAAACATCACTGAAGTCATGTTAGTATGTTCATTTTATCAAAAGGTCATTTAAGGTTTTGAAAAGGATGTATTATGTGCTTGTGTTTATCTACTACTAGAAAATCATTTTGATGTTAATAGTGGTATGCTTATGTCTGAAAGATAGTTGCGGATAAGATTTTAGAGCTTTCAGATGTGCATGTATTGAAGAAAAGAGATTTCATTAAATTGACTGTAGCTATTGTCCCAGATATCATAGGTAAAAATTCTCATTGTTTTAGTATTACAGTGAGTGCATAGTGTGGAAATATGGCAAATATATGATAAATATGTGTATAAGTCTGAATGTATGTATTCTATTTTGATAAATTTGCTGGATTTGATCATGGTTGTTATATGTGTATCAGACAGGGTAAAAGTGTAATGATTATATTTGGTTATCTGCTGATTTGTGTAAAGTTTATAGATAGATGACACAACTGAAGTGAACATAATCAAACAACGAAGAATTTCCTTTTCAGGTTGCTTGAACCATTTACTGTCAAAGATATCCTGTGCTTTATATTGATCTACATATTGAAAATTGCATGTTTACAGATTAAGATTTGGAACACCTGGCCACTGTGTGGCTTTGAAACTGGTGTATTGTACCCCCTTCAGTAAGGGGCCATGGCCTATACTGAATAAACCAGTTCAGTTGAGTTGAGTTCTCTCTGCCCTCTGTCTCTCTCTCTCCGCCCCCCTGTCTCTCTGGGCTCTCTCTCTCGCCCTCTGTCTCTCTCTCTCTCTCTCTCTCTCTCTCTTCTCTCTCTCTCTCCGCCCTCTGTCTCTCTCTCTCCGCCCTCTGTCGCCTCTCTCTCTCTCTCTCCGCCCTCTGTCTCTCTCTCTCTCTCTCTCTCTCTCTCTCCCCCCCTCGGTCTTCTGTCTCTCTCTGTCTCTCTCTGTCTCTCTCTGTCTCTCTCTCTCCGACCTCTGTCTCTCTTGTCTCTCTCTCCGCCCCCTGTCTCTCTGTCTCTCTCTCTTCGCCCCCTCTCTCTCTCTCTCCGCCCCTCTGTCTGTCTCTCTTTTCCGCCCTCTGTCTTTCTGTCTCTGTCTCTCTCTCTCCTCTCTCCGCCCTCTGTCTCTCTCTCTCTCCGCCTTCTGTCTCTCTGTCTCTCTTCTCGCCCTCTGTCTCTGTCTCTCTCTCTCTCCGCCCCTCTCTCTCTCTGTCTCTCTCCGCCCTCTGTCTCTCTCTCTCCGCCCTCTGTCTCCCCCTGTCTCTCTGTCCTCTCTCCGCCCTCTGTCTCTGTCTCTCTCTCTCTCCGCCCTCTGTCTCTCTCTCTCCGCCTCTGTCTCTCTCTCCGCCCTCTGCTCTCTGTCTCTCTCCGCCCTCTTGTCTCTCTGTCTCTCTCTCTCCGCCCTCTGTCTCTGTCTCTCTCTCTCTCCGCCCTCTCTCTCTCTCGTCTCTCTCCGCCCTTGTCTCTCTCTCTCCGCCCCTGTCTCTCTCTCTCCGCCCTCTGTCTCTCTCTCTCTCTCCGCCCTCTGTCTCTTGTCTCTCTCTCCACCCTGTCTTGTCTCTCTCTCTCTCCCCCCTCTGTCTCTCTCTCTCCGCCTCTGTCTCTCTGTTCTCTCTCCGCCCCCTGTCTCTCTCTCTCTCTCCGCCCCCTGTCTTTCTGTCTCTGTCTCTGTCTCTCTCTCTCCCCCTTCTGTCCTCTGTCTCTCTCTCTCCCCCCTCTGTCTCTCTCTCTCTCCGCCCTTGTCTTTTCTCTCTCCGCCCTCTGTCTTTTCTCTTCCGCCCTCTGTCTCTCTCTTTTCCGCCCTCTGTCTCTCTCTCTCTCTCCGCCTCTGTCTTTTCTGTCTCTCTCTCCGCCCTCTGTCTCTGTTCTCTCTCTCGCGCCCTCTGTCTCTTTCTCTCCGCCCTCTGTCTCTCTCTCCGCCTCTGTCTTCTGTCTCTCTCCGCCTCTGTCTCTCTCTCTCCGCCTCTGTCTCTCTGTCTCTTCCCCCCTCTGTCTCTCTGTCTGTCTCTCTCTGTCTCTCCGCCTTCTGTCTCTGTCTCTGTCTCTCTCCGCCCTTGTCTCTGTCTCTCTCCGCCTTTTTGTCTCTGTCTCTCTTCCGCCCTCTGTCTGTCTGTCTGTCTCTCTCTCTCCGCCCTTGTCTGTCTGTCTTTGTGCTTGATTTGTTTGTTGTTATGTATTGGGGAGGGGCGGGGGGATTCTTCACAAATGACGTGCACACTGGTTCTGTCCTGCTGTCCTTCATCTGTCAGTTAGCATTGCTCATTCATCTCTACCATCTTCACGCTGACCAGTCGGCCCAATTGGCTGGTGGCCACATGTTCAGTGCCTAGAATCTCGACCTGTACCAGTGTAAAAAACTTTCGACCTGGGTAACGGGTTAATCCATACCACCCTTCTTTATCGCTCTCAGCCGGGGCTGGGGGTACGAGGATCTGTTCCGCAGCAGTGGCCTGTCCTGGTGCCCCCCAGTCGACTCGTTCTCACTGTACCAGACACAAAGTACAACACTTGTGAAGGCCAAGATTACGAGAAACTACTTCCGTAAAAAATAAATTCTTCTTTGGATTTCAATTGTTATCTAAGGTACTAGCCCTAGACACTTATATGCATGATAGAGCTACATGCGGTGTATAGAATAAACAAGTCAAAGAGATGGGAAATATAAATATGTAGGGTACAACACCACTCACACACACTTCACACCAGACGCATGCTAGATATCACACAAAAAAGTCGGTCCCAGTAAGTCCTTTGAACACATGTTATCATTGTACTAGATGTTAATTGGTTTTTAACGGATACAACGGATACGGAAGGTGTAATGCGTTAATAATAGTTAAAATAAGAAGACAATCTTATGTAAAAGTTTATCTCTTGAGTTTGATAAATTTTATAATAATAAAATTTTGCGTAGTGGGGTGCATCAATAGACAGTTAAACAGTTATAAGAAGAAAAGCATGTTCATTAGTAGAGGATACGAAAACTGGAAAACCCCCACTATATTTCATTAAAAGAATGCACAAGATTTTGTTTACCACATGAAAAGAGCTCGGTTCACAATAAGAGCAACAAAAATGACTAAAACATGAGAATTTATCATGAATATTAAAGTATCTATGATAAGTGGAGGAATTAACATAAAAAAAACTAAATGACGTACACATAAATAGACATTTAAGTTTACGATGGAAATAATTTACAAGAAACACATTTAGATCGAAAAAGCATAGAAATTAACTCGACCAGCAATATGTCTGTGCTCTACTGCGACCAAAGAAAATAATCTGTCAGTCTTCACGTACATAGCACTTTTCATTAAGAAGATTATCGCAAAAGTATAAAATTGTTACCGGAGCAAAAATATTCAGATGATTGTGTTGAAGGCAAATGAAGCAAAAACGCATCAAAATCATCAAACAAGAATATTTCATAGATGGCATATATCCACCTGAATTTTCTTCTTTTGAAAAGTTTCAGACTCAGAAAATAGAAAATTTCGACAAGACATGAAAAAAAAAAGAAAAAAGTTTGTCGGAAAGAGCAATAAGAAGTGCGGAGAGCTAAATTGCCGACAGGAAGACGACTGACTTAGAGAAATAATCCAAAACCAAGTTACTACAATTACGAAGAAAATTATATGAACAAGTATCAAAGGGCACAATGGAGTGAATTGTAAAAATATATGAACTATGAGCTATATTTGTATAGACAATCATAGTATACATGAAAGGGCCACACATTAAATTTACAGGGGAGATGTACATCGTCAACCTCAAGGGTGTAGTTGTGAGTATTCAGTTGTTCAAAATTAGGTATGAAAGAGGTGAAGCAGATGAAATTAAGATTTAAAGGAATACTCCTGATCAGTGGGCCACTGATTAGTAGATAAAATACCAATATAAACAAAACACTTTGCAGAAGTCATCAAAATTGAAGAGATACACAGGCAAGGTATACTAATAGTTACCACTTCAAATCCTGGGTATGGTGAATAATTCCAAAGAACATTTGCAAAAGACACTTCTACGACCATCAAGACATGCGCACATTCACCAATTAAATACTCAACAAATCTCAGGATAAAACAAAGGTTCAAAAGCAGCCCAGTCAACAATCGTAGAAGGAATGGGCGCAACATCGGGGCCGAGAGCGTGGCCTCAATAGGGCACAATATAGCTTAAGACCTGAAATGTAAAACCCGTAAAGTAGAATCACTATCAAAAATTGTTTGGACTCAGAATGTAACATTACAGAATAAAAGAAATCTTTACAATGCAATAAATAAAATCCGGATAAACCTGAACTTCGAACAACAATATGTCATAAAATATTCTGTAGAAGACTTGAAAAAAAATAGAAAAAGAATACCTTCATAACTGTCACTGGATCTACATCTACAGATCCATTGGACGAGGTCCGATGTATTTGTGAAATCTTGACAAAAATGAAAAGAAAGCGAGATGTGGATTATATAAGCAACTAAGCAGATGAGGACAGTAAATGGTCGAACACGATAAACACTTGAGTGGAAAAGAACCGCAAATTGATCCTACCGGCAATAAAGCAAGTTACAAACAGAGCAAGAAGTGAAAAATACGAATGAACCCAAGCCTAAGTAGCATATGACAAATCGGAAAGGACAAAAACAAGTCAAAAGCTAAAAAATAACAAATCGTCCTAAAATGATAGGACAAACAAAGATCTAATGCATTTCGGCTATGTGAGTGAGAATATGCGAATCTTTAATTTAGTATTAGAAACGTACATATCCCTGGACTTAAAAGAGGTAGTTCCAAGCGATAAAAACATCTATACAAACCATAAACATACAGAGAATAACGTGGACAAAACCTAGTGAAAAATGTTTGTCAAATACTGAAGATTCTTAGAATATTCTGATATTTAGAACAGTTCATAGTATTGTCCAAAGAAAAAGCTGTTGCAAAAACATGCAGAACTAGCGGACCATTCTTCCACGTAACATTTTAATTAGAATGCATCTAAATACAAACGAAAAGACTTTATTGCTGCGTTTGGTGTAAGTGTCGAGAAACTGTGGAGAATGGTGGCAAACTGGGTCTCTTTTAATGTTAAACAAATAGAATTTCAGGCAAAAATTTTAAGGTCATTAAAAACAGGTATTCACAAAAGAACAATATTTACACAAATACAGGCAAACACACAAGGAAATCATAGGCATATGGTACATCAGTATATACTAAGTCTACATTATTTAAGGGATAGGTCATTGACATAGGCAACATATTTGATAAAATGATGCACCTTAATAAACGCGCAAAAACAGAAGTCCGTGGTTACTCGAGCTATACCTACAGATACATCAAGCAACCAAATAGGTCTTCAAACTAAACGGAAGAAACTCAAATTACCGGTGAGATTGGTTAAAGATAAACATAACAAAAACAAATTAGAGTGTGTCACGAGGGTCACCTCCTAAAATTCAATTCATTCAAATGTGGAGCAATGTATTTTGATACATAAATCTTATAAAAACGAGGTGGCGTTTTCATCATATAGGAATGTTCTAGCAACCACAAGAACTTTAGTAAGAACAAAGCATCAAGCAATATACCCTGTAAAAAGCATTTCATGTCAAAATTTAAAGACTACTAAACAAGCTTATGCGACTAACTGAGAATCCCCTTTTTAACTATGGAGCAAATTTGTTGCCTGTTTTGTGTTATGGGAGAACAATTTATTCTATTAATTAAACTGTGCAAACATGCTTAGCAATCAGGTTTGTTAGGGGGAAAAATGTTCATGTAAAATTTGTGTATAACAAATCTAGCGGTCATAAAAAAGCATTATACATTCCCACTTTGGGGGAATTTAGAATTTTCCACCGTCCCTTAAAAATCATATGCCAATAATAGCCTTGTGGATTCATGGACCAATCAAACCAGACGCTAAAGATCAGAATAGTATGTGATTATTTGTATCAGAAACAATACTGATGATAATGGAGCAACACAGTGTTAAAGAGTTGGTACACAAGGATTCAAACAGGTCTGGAAGAAACCATTAGTACTCTTAAGGTTTTATCGTTTGAGTTACGCTGTTTGAAGGGTACCGGGACGAGGTGCAAGGATAGAAAGCAGGGCAGGAAAGAGTTGAAAACAAACAGCAACCAGGCAAAAGATGGACTCAGGAAGACAGCACTTTTGTTAGCAGCTCATCTTAAAGCGCCATCTCTGCTGGGTGGTTAATGGTCTCTCTCACTCCCCTCCCTCTCTCTGCCTTCCTTCCTGTACCTAGCCTGTGCGGTTCTCGCCCTCCCCCTAGCCTCCCGAACCACCCCCTCGATAGAGCCCGCTAAGCAACTGGCAAAACACGCCACCACACTAGCGATCGTTTTGGCCGTTTGGCCCGCAAGTGAAGGAATTTGTGGGGTGTCTCAGGCAGCGTCAGATGGTTATTTCTGCGGTCCGCGAACGAAACTAGACAGATTTTTTAGCAAAATAATCTAAAAGAAGCATTAAGAATGCAGTATTTGCATTGTGGCAACAAATATCGTTGGGCGCAAACTTTGATCGAGATATCCTCCGACAAATACACTTTAACACGCAACACTAAAAGTCGGGAATTAAACATTAATACGAGGTATTCAACAAAACGAAGTACTTTATGTCTAAAAAAGTAGATTGCTCCTCAGTTTTAGACATATACATAGTATTAACCACAGATTCCTTGAAGGAATAGTCGTAAGTGAACCGTCGTGGAAATCACTGGTTCGCGTCTGCTTCACCCTACAAGCTTCGTAAAGCGGTGGGTAGGAATCGTAATATAAACTACTCTAATCACAAATTGCCAGACGAAATCTTACCAATCTTATAGTGTGATTCAAAACAAAACCCAAACAGACCAGACAGGTAGATGTTGTATGTCTGCATTTGTAAATTTAAGGCGACAAGTCAAACTGGTTGTCAAGAGGAATGCGGTTGCGAAAATTTAGGTCGAGCACATGGTGTACAACTGACGCCTTACAAGCGACGACGAACTTGTTATATGACATTGTGAGGTAGCGTCAAGGAAAAAATCCCACGCAACAGAGAGTTGTGCCCGCAATAAATTCTTAAGAACAAAAGCCACTCTGATAGGAAACAAGACAGCTGCAAAAAAAAAAAAAAAAATTAAAAAAAAAAAAAGGTGAAAGGGTGTGCAGCCGAAGTGGCACGCTTCTCCCGCTCGCACCCGGGAAGCAGCCCAAATTTCATCAAGAAATCTGCCGTGACTATGATAATGGTATGAAAAAATCTGATGCGCTGTGATTTTGTTGCGTGACAAGATTCAGCGCTATATAAGCCTTACTTTATTATTAGTATTATTATTATTGTTCTAGAATAGATTTTGCCACTTTTCCTTCAATTGCACATAAGTAGATTTATGAGAAAGAGTCCTTAGAATAATACATGTAAGAGTTGAATACATACATACCTAGGACCAAGAGACGAAATATTGATTTACAACAAAATTGAGAACTCTCATTGGGGTGAAATGAATCGATCAAGACAGTTCGTGGTCAACAATCATAATCCAGGAATATTGGATCCAAAAAAACAAAACAAGTTGACGTAATAAATGATTATTAGTGAGGTTCTTGTGCGAGAGCAGACCTACGCGCACTTTAAGGGAGATAAACTGGGCCGCTGAGGAGGGGAAGGATTAAATAAATATGTGTAACACATGTCAGATTATCTGAAAAATAAACAGTTAGATAATATACTGGAAGATTAAAAATAAAATATATCCGAAGCAGAATAATGACAGGGTTACCACAAGAGGTTGAGAAACACTGAATAATAGTTGACCACAAGGCAGTTTCAAGGGCGAGGCTATGCAATCAGTTTTGTATGAGAAATTTTCATGTAAAATTTTGTAAACAAAGAATAAAGTTCATAATAAAAAGCATTAGTACTACCCACTATTTGGGTGAATAGGAAGATTCCACTGATCCGCCTGAAAAGTCATATGCCAGAGATAGCTTTGGGATTCAGGACAGATCAGAAACCATAACGCGAGATGCATAAGATAAAGGAGTATTTGTATGCAGAAGAATACATAGGATAAATGGATCCAACACAGTTAAAAATATTTTGTACACATTGATTCAAACATGTCTGAAGACACCAAAGGAATCTTTAAGTTCATTGGGTAGTTATGCTTTTAGAAAAAACTTGAGAATGTGAAAACAGGTTTGATCTACCAAAGAAAGAGTTTTGGCAAAACTAAATTTTATGAGTATGCTAGCCAAAGAAACAGACTGAAACTTACGTAAAAACTATGAAAACAAAACTCAGAAGAAGACATATTGTTAAATTTCGCACAAGCTCGCTATAATTTAATGATAGAGTAAGGGACACCAAAAATTGCCAAGAGACAGAAAATGTAGATACTGTAACAAAATAGAAGAGTAAGGTCAGTTACTCCGATGATAGGTATTTATTATGATGGAACTCAGAAATAATTTGTTATAAAATCAAAACCAAAGAACGCAAAAACTGTGGACATAAATGGTCTTTGTGTAGAGTAATCTTTTTTTGGAGGATATTGAATAAGCACTCATGGCTTTTGTCATCTAGCCCCCGGGGATGCAGTTTGTCATTTTTTTTGTCATCCTGTGCCCACGCCACACAATGGACGAGCTCCTTACGAAATGCGGGAACGGGACCGCGTTATAGTCGCATCCGAATGTCGGTGTGGGAATGGGGCCACTGGAGGTAACTCCAGTGAAAACTCCTCTCGAACAGAATCGATCCCCGGTCAGAAGATCACAAACTCATCCTCCCCGCTTCGCGCTCCGCGGCTTCCTATCTGTCTCTCTGCTCTACGTATTTTATTTCATTTATTTGTTTAGATTGAGTTTGTTGTGTGAATTCTTTTATTCGAGATGAGGTTTATGCACGAGGGATTGGCACGGATGTTAACGCGCAGAGCAATTCCTCACGAACAGTTTGGAGGTTGTAGATTAGTTAATAGCGTACTGGCGTCCTTCTCGCGGTCTCGCTCCGTCATCTGGCCTTCTGGGTCGTATCGCTCCCGCTCTCCCCTCCCTCCCTCTCTCGCTCTCAGCTCGCGGCTCCAACTCACTCTCTCTCGTCCCATCCTTCACACCATCCTCGGCCCTCCCTCCCTTCGCCGCCTTCTCGCTCTCTCGCCGCTCCGCGCCCTCGCCACGCTCTCCCCCCCTCTTCTCTCGACCTCTCTCTTTGCTCCCTCCATCCCCTCGCTCCCCTCCCCTCTCTCCCTCTCGCTCGTACGCCCGCGCGCCTCTCCCGCCTCCCGCCCTCGCTCCCCCTCCTCTCGCCCTACCTCGCTCGCTCCCCTCCCTCGTCTCTCTCCCCTGCGCTTTCCGTCTCTCGTCCCTCCTTCCCTCATCTCTCCTCCCTCTGTCCCCGCCCTCTCTCCCCCGCTCCCCCCCCCCACCTCCCTCGCTCTTCCTTTACTCCTTTCAGTCTCTCTTTCCGTCTCTTCCGCCGCTCCCCCCTCGTCTCTCTCCATCCCTATCGCATCTCTCCCTCCCCATCTCTCGGGCCTCAAGCTCATCTTCCCCCCGCCCTCTCCCCTCTCTTTCTCCTCCCTCCCTCTTTCTCCCGCTCCCTCACCACTTGCGCGCTCCCACTCCGCTTCTCCTCTGCGCTCCCACTCTAACCCCCCACTCAATCCTCTTTCTGCGCTCTCCGCCCGCTCTCTCATCGCTCTCTCTCTCCTCTCCCGTCCCTCCCCTCTCGGCCCTTCCCTCTCTCGCTCGCCTCCCTCGCTCGCTCCTCCCTCCCGCTCTCCCTCCCTCTCTCTCTCCCTCCCTCTCCTCCCATCCTCCGGTCTCCTCTCCTTCCTCTGTCTCCCTCCGCGCTCTCCCCCGCGCTCTCTCCTCCGCCCCCTTTCGCGCCTGCCCTCGCATCCCCCTCTCCCTCGGTCGCTCTCTCACCGCCCGGCTCTCTCCCCCCTCTCTCCCAAGAAGTGGCTTGGATGGTTAGACGTGTGACTCCACAGTTACCGGGAGGTTTTGGGTTCGGGATCCCAGCACTCGCCCGGGCTTCCCATTTTACAAACAAATCGAACTGATGTCAAAGTCCAATGAGACTTTAAACCGAGCCCGTGTTCGAAACGCATGCAGAACATCTTGCGCACAACGTTAAATCCTGTTCACTTTTAATAATAATGATAATTATGAAATATATGGAATTATATAAGCGCTTGAATCTGTAAAAAACAAACAAAGCGAAGCGCTTGCACTCAATCATTGACAGCGTGCAATTCCCCTTTATCATAAGAGTAACATCTAGATTCAAATACCATGCGCGCGCACTTACGGCTCGCACAATAACACCCACACACAATAAACGCACGCACACCTCACACACACACACACACACACACACACACACTCACAAACACACACCACACACACACACACCTCACACACACCAAAATCGAACACACTTAGTAGGTGAAAGATGTTGTTGAAAAATTAGACATAGATGTGGGAAAGTCTCAGGGTAGGAAAGAATGGTTTTGACTGGATTTGAAATCAAGTGAAAGCGGGACGAAGTGAAAAAGGAGGTGAGTCCAGTGATGGACCAGAAACTAGAGGAATCGATCGCCAACAGGGGTTGTGTGAAGCGGGGGTTCGAAGCACAAGATCTGGCGCTGACGAAGGAACCTGGCTCTGGTGGGGGTGGGGGCCTGTATATAGGGTCTGTGCTCCCGACGCTCGCGTCTCCCCCTCGCTCTCCCCCCCCCCCACCCTCTCTCACCTCTCGCTCTCCACTCTATCCCGCTCTCCCCCACTCTCGCCCCCCCTCTTCTCGCTCGCCCGCTACTCTCTCTCCCCCTCCTGCCATCCTCTCGATCCACGCGCGCTCAGGTATCCTCTACTCTCTCGCTCCCCTCGCTCCCCCCTCTCGCGCCCCTCGCTCCCCCTCGCTCTATTCTCCCTCTCATTCTCTCTCTCTCTCGCTCCCCCCCCGCTCTCGCTACTCTCTCGCCTCTCTCCTCTCTCTCCCCTCTCGCTCTGCAGCTCTCTCTCTCGTCTCGCCCCCTCTCGCATCTCTCCTCTCTCTCTCTCTCCTCTCTCGCTCTCCTCTCTACGTCTCTCTCTCGTCGCTCACCTCTCCATCTCGCTACCTCTCCCGCTCTCTCTCTCTCGCCACATGATGTGTCCCCTGTATAAGCAGGACTGGAGTTAAAACAACAACACCCCCACTAAACTCAGAAATATATTCATTATCCCAAAAGGAATATAATTGAGTGTGAGGGGATCTCTGTCTGGCCGGCTGGCGCTCTTCGTCTCTTCGCTCTCATTCTCGCTCGTCCTCTATCGCTCTCTCGCTCGCGCAGCGCTCTCCGCTCTGGGGGGTGGTGTGTGTGGGGGGGTTGGGGGGGAAATAGCCTATGGGTGAAAACATGTGCCGCGCTATCTCTCGAACCCCGGTTGCCGATTCCCGTATCAAAGGATATAGCCTCGGTGGTAACATCAGTCAACACACTCCTCGCTCCCCAAAAAGCGTCGATAACTATAAACCAGCCCCGTGTCAACGCACGCGAAGAATATCTTGCGCACACGTTAAATCCCTGTACCGGCTTTTCGTAAGAGTAGGGCCATTGTGTGCCGGGGAACATAATCAGAAGTGACTAAACCGCATACACTCGGGCAACGGCTTAGAACTAAAGATGATAAGCGGTGCAAGTATTTCTCGATATAATAAATAAATAAGTGAATTTTATTGAAATAATGTCTATCGCGCTTTTCGTGCATGCACTCTTCAGGACCCCCGCTCGCTGCTTGGTTTTTATTTATAAAATAACGCCGTTGCCAGTCCAACTTATCCATAGTCCTCGAAAGAAATATAGAAATAGGATCCACCTGTCTGTTTCCCAACTGCCTTTTATGGAACTGTGTCCTTTCAGACGAACACCTAGTGATCATCTTAACTAGCATTCTTTGAGGCTTTCTGGTCTTTGTCTTTTATTTTTTTTGGGTGTGCTTCTTGTGTTGTTGTGTGTGTTTTTTGGGTTTTGTTTTTGTGTGTAAGTTGTGTGTTGTGTTGGTTTTTTTTTTTTTTTTTTTTTGGGGGACGGGGGGGTTGGGGTTAGGGGTGGGGCTGTGTTTTGTGTGTCTTATTCACGGACACAACTGATAAACGGCAAAATGCTGTGTTCATTCTCGATATCTGTAATCACGAAATATCCTTCCTCGGACATAGTGACACCCTTGGGCATGTGTGTTTCAGGATTTGTTGTGAATTGTGATGTAGGCATAGCCTAGGCGCCAGTAGTAAAAAACAATGTAGAAATATTTAATTATAAAAAAGACCTGTGTAAACTAACGATGAAAGCCTTCAGTCAATTCGCTCAGTTCTGACTTGCACTGGACAGTTGTGAGCAACACAATGAGCTGCCGACTGAGTGATCGAAGGATTAGAAAGTGCTGCTCAGACTGACTGGAATGTCCGACCCATTCAGATTACTCAATGCTTAGTCGTGACATTTTTAAAACGAGGGCACCGGGAGCCCATTGTGGCATTGATGGTGGGGGAAAAACACAGGGAGGAAAATAGACGTATGAACAATTCAATTGCCTCACTGGGCTCTTGAATGCTACTACTGTACAGCCCAACGTTTCATTTCCTGTACTGTTATGATGGTGGTGTTGGTTGACAATCCTGAACAGTATCCCAATAGTGGCAACCCCAGTGAAAATGACAACGGCCCCACACAGTGTTTCAAAACCAAAACTTCCCTGAGCCCTGCATACACTGTTACAGTGCCCAGAAACTTAAGCAATAGCATTGATCATTTCACCCTATCATGAGGTATATACAGACCTATGTATAGGGCACTATATAAAATAATAGACTCCCCCACCCACCCACCCCCTCATGGTCATACTTGGGCATAGGCACACAACTCACACACTCTGACACACACACACACACACACGACACACACACACACGACACACACTTCACACTGACACACACAAACCACACACATTCAGTTTGCACACATGATGCAATAGCAATATATATAAATATATATATATATATATATATATTAATATCATATATAAAGGGATGTATGAAATGCACATCATAATGACACACACAACACACACATCACAAAATGTAAACACACACACCACAACTCACAGAACACAGTACACATACATACACACACAGGATTCATAAAGTGCACACACACACACTCTATACTATAACACTTTGGACACATACAATATAACACACACACACTGTAGACATGTACACAGAAAACACACTGATCACACACACACAACACAGTAACGACACACATTACACACACAGGAGGCATTAAGTGAACACACACAACACACACACACTATACCATATACACACATACACGTACAATGGAACACACACCAACTGTAAGACATACATCACACACAGATCACGCACAAACACACACACACACACTCACACAGGCATACACACACACACACACACACACACACAAACACGCACTACAACACACAAAGGGTGGTCCGTTGGTGTGTAGCAAGTATTTAGGGGTTTTGGGGAGGGAAAGAATTTTGGGGGCGGTTTTGTCTTTTTGTTCGTCTATATTGTGCTGAAGTTGTTGGCTGGGTATTGTGGTTTTGTGTTTTATGGTTCTGTGTACATGTGTTTTGTTGAGTTGCTTGTTGTGGGTTTCGTGTGGTGTAGTGTGTGGTTGTTCATTGTGTAATGGTTGGAGGTTTGTGGGTGTCCACATGGTGGTGTGGGGGTGTTGAGGGGGGGTTGGTGGTGGCTTTGTGTTTGTTTGTTTCATTTAGCGGTTTGGGTTTTGTTTTGGTTGTTTGGTTTATGGGGAGTATTTGTCAAAAATGGCGTTGAGTAGATTTGTATGGTTGTAATGTGGTTCAGGTTTGTTGTGTGCTGTGTTTGTAAAATGGATAGGTATGCTTTAGTGTGTGCGTGGGGGTTGATTGGGATGTTTTGTATTTGTTTTTGTAACTTTTATTTTTTTATTTTTGTAAATAATTCCTTTTTATAGCGAGGATAATGAAGAAGCTCTTATGCCTGTTGTAAGCTAGTTCCCGGGTGGAGGCCATTGTGTATTGGCGTGTCCAGAATCTGTTTTCCCACCACGGCACTACAATGCCTACCATCAAAAAGCGAACATGATTTGACGTGTGCGCAAATGTCTGCGTGGCGTTCACAACATGGTGTCTCGTTTAGATCCTCATCCAAAGGACTTTGTGAGAGAGTGGAGTCTGCACTGAACTCCAGTAAAAATATCCCCTTGAAAAACGGAATCGAACCTGGGGTCGACAGGATGCGAAGCAATGTTCTGACCACTAACTAGCCCAGTATCCATTCCCCCTAAGTATCACGGATTTGGTTTATTCGAGTTCTGCAATAATCTTTGACATTGTTGTTTTTTAAAAAGTGATGACGAGAAAAAAAGCAAAAATCACTGGGCGTAGTCAGGGGTCCAGCTGAAAATAAAATAAAGTTTGACTCACACAACACACTCACGGACATGACACACACAAAGGCAAACACACACACACACACAAAAGTACCTTCACAAATGTCTAATGTCTACACTCTCTTATGCCCTCTTTGGATCACAACCTTACAGGAAGGCCTGTTCCGAAAAACTCAAGGGTTATCATGTTGACAACATGATGCACACAACGTAAGGAGGTGTGTTATTGTAATGATAGTTATTAATATTATAAATAATAGGAAGAGTATGAAGAAAGTGTCCACCCACTCCCTGTCACTATCACAGTCCACTCACTACAGTCACAAGGATCACTGGGTCAGATCGACTGTCACAGGCGCTCCACACAGTCACATACAATGTCAGTACACTATCACAATTCATCGCACACTTCACAGAACAGTATCTATGTCAGTATCCTATCACATCATGCCACCCATCAAATATCACTGACATATCACTATCACAATTGCATGCTCACACATCCACATATCACTGCAGTATCACTATCACATTCTCTCACACAGTCACATATCACGTCATAGCACTAGCACATGCCACTGCTCACACATCACTGTAGCACTGTCAGTATCACTACACATCACGCTCAAAACAGGCACAGGTTCACTGTCATATCACGATCACAGTCATGCTCACAAACAGTCACAGTATCACTGTCTGTATCACTATCACTGTCGGCTCACACATCTCAGTAGCACTGTCTGTAGCACTATCACATGCATGCTCACAACATCACTAGTACACTGGCAGTATCACTATCACTACTGAATATTTTATCATGACTTCAATTGTGGTTGTTTTCTTCAGTACTTAAAAGAAATCGATAGGTAGACGACTGAAAGACATGTGCAAAGAGTTTTGGGGTGCCTCAAAGACAAGTCTGCACGTAAACCCGCATGCAGATTGAGGTAGTCCAACTTGTCTTTCACTGTCATACTAACACTGACAAGGTACTGTACTTATGCACTGCATAGTTTTTTATTTTACTTCAGATACCCACATTTTAAGTTATATTATAAAGAGTTGTATATGTGAAATGTGGGATGAATATTGGTGTTGACGGACAATGGTGACATGCCTAGAGTTCATTTCATACAAGCGGGGAAATGCGTTGTCATAGCACAGCCTGAGAAAGAAACCCTTTGGGTGGCCCTGAAATGGGATGTGGTGGTGCAGTTGATTTATGATCATAGTTGTATGGTACAGGTACAGTTGCACAGCACACAGGTGACCACACACCGACACAGCACCACCGCATGCATGCCGCGCACACACGCTTTAATTGCCAAAGGTAGATCACCTTTGAAACCCGCCTGGGCATGAGCATTGTGAAAATCAACTTGTAACATAAATATCATTTGCATGACTCAACAGACTCAACACACACACGACACATCTCACACCACACTCACCGGGACCAGAAGCTTGGTTAGGGGAGTGAGCGCCGTGAGCGGTGTTACCCAGGCAAATCTCATGCAAGAGATTTTGCCTCTGGATTAACACAGTGCCGACTCCACTACCATCCATAAGTCCCTCAATACTATAAACCAGGTCCACCGTGTGCAAACACAGCAGAACATCTTGCGCACACGTTAAAAGCCTGTTCTGCTTTTTTGAAGAGTAGGCATAGTTAATAAATAAATAATATATAATAATAGTTAGTTTTACACAAAACCAATGACGAACGGATGACACTGGTACAAAAACTGCATGCACACGGGACTGGATGTAAAAAAGGACACAAGGCTTTGTCCAGTAGCATGGAATAATAGAATATAATAGAAACACTACACACACACACCCATTCACACACACACACCACCTCACCACACACACAACAGTACATCTCCTCGCGCCTCTCACACACGAACCCACCACACACACCAATGCTCAGAATATCTTGGAATTGTTTTCCATGATAAAACCGGGCTCTGTGTTCGAAGAATATCAGTAGGGTTTTGTGTTGGTGAACAGTTGACAAAATTGACAATACTCCATACACAGTGGACGGGATGAAACAAAAGTTTAGGAGTGCTGAATCCAGTATTCTGAAATAAAGAATAAATAGTATAAATAAATTAAATGATAAGTACACCAACAGAACACACACAAACACAATGGTAAATGTGGAATGATTGTAATACATGACGCTGTAATTTGTTTTGCAGAAGAAATGCAGATCCATGACAAGAGTGGACAAGAAGAAGAGACAACTGTGTAAATGCATCTTATTAGATATGAGGAGTTTACCGATATTGAAGATCTGGGTTTAATGAGTTATATATATTTATTTTATATTTAATACCTTTCAAAGCAACCGATCCTTAGTAGCCCATTGTGTAAAAGAGGAGCTGGAGCTGTTTTTCGTGTCGAGGGTTCTGTGCATTTTTGTTAAGTTTGATGAGTTTGGATTCTGTTTAAGTGTGTGTGATTGGAGATATATCAGATATATATAGATAATATATATGACAAAAGATACAGTGGCAATACTGACTAGCTACCACCAACAGGACTAAGTCCATGACCTAAATGCTGACCTCTGAGAACTCTTATCTGTGTTCGAACGGAGGCATCTTTGTGCGCACTAAGCATTTGTTGTTCCAGCCGCACATTGTTGTTACCAGTGGAGGCCTGAGGGTGTTTCGAGGGATTAATGGATGCGCCGCAATCTCTTGATTGTGAAGGACATGGGACTTGGTGGGTCCATGCGTCCTGGGACCTGTGATCTTGCAGTTCCGCTTGCGTCCTGATGCATCTGGACTTGTGTTGCGCAGCAGCTAATAACTAAGAACTAGAGGCCTGCGTTGTGCACACCGGCACCATGTGTGGCAAGGAAAGGCAGCTAAGCTCCAACAGTTTTGGGGGGAGAGGGGGGGGGGGGGATATTTGTTTATAAAAGGGGGTTGGGGGGGGGGGAAAAAATTGGCGCGTGCAGGGCAATGACACCAGACTGCGGGGACCGACTGGTCAGTGACTGGTCAGTGGAGGCCCACACCCACATGGACATAGCCATCACACACACAGCACACGGGTTTGCCAACAGCCAAGTGCTGCTCATTCAGAGATTGTTTGGACAGAGAGGAGAACAGAAACAACTGGCGGACTCAGATGGGGCAAGACAGGGAGTGTTGAGACGTGATGGGGACATGTTGGCTCGTGGTCAGAGCAGTGCCTCCACAGTGGGAAGCCTGGTTCAAGCCATACTGAGACGCCCGATCAAGGGGGTTGTGGTTTTGTCCTTAGAGAACATCATGCTACTCCATTCCCCTAACGTGCTTTGGTAGACTGTGGTGGCAACCCAGCCCCCTGTGTCCATGCAGCAGAAACATGCTCGCACAATGTTGAACTGGAACCTGATAGGCGCTGCCGTGGGAAAGGAGAGGAGCCATCCTGCTGGCAGAACAGAGAGGACCACAAGCACCCCCCCCAACAAACACCCCCCCACCCAACAAACACCCCCCCCCCCCCCACAACTGCCCCCCCCCCCCCCCCCAAACTCTGCACACTGGAGCCGTGTTTAGACATCATCACTGGAAGTTGGTATTGCTTTAGGACGCCAGTTTGCCGGCAGCTGATTGGAAGAGCGTTTCCTGTGTGGGTAGTGTCCGTTTCCCTGTGTGTTGTAGCCAGCGATTTGTAGGTGTAGTGTAAAAATGTGTGTGTGTTTATGCGGGTGAACAGTGTATGAAAGCACTTGATGTGTCCTACTGTACAAGACGTAGTGCTGACTGAAGACATGGACGGAGGGTGATGCAGGCGACAACCAATCCACAGGCGGAAATCAGGGCAGCCGATGACATGTCTGTCGTTCCGATCAGCGCCAGACCTCAGAGGACGTGCTGTTGTCCCGTGAGACAGATTGTAAGGGGATGTGACAAGTTGGACCATGAGGAGGTAACCGACCAGCAGAGCTGACAAGCAGAGGAGAGCAGAATGTTCAGGGAGTGCAGGATACCGCCAGGACCGAGAGGTGCAGCAGACAGAGGTTCATTGCTTCTGTCTTTGTGCTTGATTTGTTTGTTGTTATGTATTGGGGAGGGGCGGGGGGATTCTTCACAAATGACGTGCACACTGGTTCTGTCCTGCTGTCCTTCATCTGTCAGTTAGCATTGCTCATTCATCTCTACCATCTTCACGCTGACCAGTCGGCCCAATTGGCTGGTGGCCACATGTTCAGTGCCTAGAATCTCGACCTGTACCAGTGTAAAAAACTTTCGACCTGGGTAACGGGTTAATCCATACCACCCTTCTTTATCGCTCTCAGCCGGGGCTGGGGGTACGAGGATCTGTTCCGCAGCAGTGGCCTGTCCTGGTGCCCCCCAGTCGACTCGTTCTCACTGTACCAGACACAAAGTACAACACTTGTGAAGGCCAAGATTACGAGAAACTACTTCCGTAAAAAATAAATTCTTCTTTGGATTTCAATTGTTATCTAAGGTACTAGCCCTAGACACTTATATGCATGATAGAGCTACATGCGGTGTATAGAATAAACAAGTCAAAGAGATGGGAAATATAAATATGTAGGGTACAACACCACTCACACACACTTCACACCAGACGCATGCTAGATATCACACAAAAAAGTCGGTCCCAGTAAGTCCTTTGAACACATGTTATCATTGTACTAGATGTTAATTGGTTTTTAACGGATACAACGGATACGGAAGGTGTAATGCGTTAATAATAGTTAAAATAAGAAGACAATCTTATGTAAAAGTTTATCTCTTGAGTTTGATAAATTTTATAATAATAAAATTTTGCGTAGTGGGGTGCATCAATAGACAGTTAAACAGTTATAAGAAGAAAAGCATGTTCATTAGTAGAGGATACGAAAACTGGAAAACCCCCACTATATTTCATTAAAAGAATGCACAAGATTTTGTTTACCACATGAAAAGAGCTCGGTTCACAATAAGAGCAACAAAAATGACTAAAACATGAGAATTTATCATGAATATTAAAGTATCTATGATAAGTGGAGGAATTAACATAAAAAAAACTAAATGACGTACACATAAATAGACATTTAAGTTTACGATGGAAATAATTTACAAGAAACACATTTAGATCGAAAAAGCATAGAAATTAACTCGACCAGCAATATGTCTGTGCTCTACTGCGACCAAAGAAAATAATCTGTCAGTCTTCACGTACATAGCACTTTTCATTAAGAAGATTATCGCAAAAGTATAAAATTGTTACCGGAGCAAAAATATTCAGATGATTGTGTTGAAGGCAAATGAAGCAAAAACGCATCAAAATCATCAAACAAGAATATTTCATAGATGGCATATATCCACCTGAATTTTCTTCTTTTGAAAAGTTTCAGACTCAGAAAATAGAAAATTTCGACAAGACATGAAAAAAAAAAGAAAAAAGTTTGTCGGAAAGAGCAATAAGAAGTGCGGAGAGCTAAATTGCCGACAGGAAGACGACTGACTTAGAGAAATAATCCAAAACCAAGTTACTACAATTACGAAGAAAATTATATGAACAAGTATCAAAGGGCACAATGGAGTGAATTGTAAAAATATATGAACTATGAGCTATATTTGTATAGACAATCATAGTATACATGAAAGGGCCACACATTAAATTTACAGGGGAGATGTACATCGTCAACCTCAAGGGTGTAGTTGTGAGTATTCAGTTGTTCAAAATTAGGTATGAAAGAGGTGAAGCAGATGAAATTAAGATTTAAAGGAATACTCCTGATCAGTGGGCCACTGATTAGTAGATAAAATACCAATATAAACAAAACACTTTGCAGAAGTCATCAAAATTGAAGAGATACACAGGCAAGGTATACTAATAGTTACCACTTCAAATCCTGGGTATGGTGAATAATTCCAAAGAACATTTGCAAAAGACACTTCTACGACCATCAAGACATGCGCACATTCACCAATTAAATACTCAACAAATCTCAGGATAAAACAAAGGTTCAAAAGCAGCCCAGTCAACAATCGTAGAAGGAATGGGCGCAACATCGGGGCCGAGAGCGTGGCCTCAATAGGGCACAATATAGCTTAAGACCTGAAATGTAAAACCCGTAAAGTAGAATCACTATCAAAAATTGTTTGGACTCAGAATGTAACATTACAGAATAAAAGAAATCTTTACAATGCAATAAATAAAATCCGGATAAACCTGAACTTCGAACAACAATATGTCATAAAATATTCTGTAGAAGACTTGAAAAAAAATAGAAAAAGAATACCTTCATAACTGTCACTGGATCTACATCTACAGATCCATTGGACGAGGTCCGATGTATTTGTGAAATCTTGACAAAAATGAAAAGAAAGCGAGATGTGGATTATATAAGCAACTAAGCAGATGAGGACAGTAAATGGTCGAACACGATAAACACTTGAGTGGAAAAGAACCGCAAATTGATCCTACCGGCAATAAAGCAAGTTACAAACAGAGCAAGAAGTGAAAAATACGAATGAACCCAAGCCTAAGTAGCATATGACAAATCGGAAAGGACAAAAACAAGTCAAAAGCTAAAAAATAACAAATCGTCCTAAAATGATAGGACAAACAAAGATCTAATGCATTTCGGCTATGTGAGTGAGAATATGCGAATCTTTAATTTAGTATTAGAAACGTACATATCCCTGGACTTAAAAGAGGTAGTTCCAAGCGATAAAAACATCTATACAAACCATAAACATACAGAGAATAACGTGGACAAAACCTAGTGAAAAATGTTTGTCAAATACTGAAGATTCTTAGAATATTCTGATATTTAGAACAGTTCATAGTATTGTCCAAAGAAAAAGCTGTTGCAAAAACATGCAGAACTAGCGGACCATTCTTCCACGTAACATTTTAATTAGAATGCATCTAAATACAAACGAAAAGACTTTATTGCTGCGTTTGGTGTAAGTGTCGAGAAACTGTGGAGAATGGTGGCAAACTGGGTCTCTTTTAATGTTAAACAAATAGAATTTCAGGCAAAAATTTTAAGGTCATTAAAAACAGGTATTCACAAAAGAACAATATTTACACAAATACAGGCAAACACACAAGGAAATCATAGGCATATGGTACATCAGTATATACTAAGTCTACATTATTTAAGGGATAGGTCATTGACATAGGCAACATATTTGATAAAATGATGCACCTTAATAAACGCGCAAAAACAGAAGTCCGTGGTTACTCGAGCTATACCTACAGATACATCAAGCAACCAAATAGGTCTTCAAACTAAACGGAAGAAACTCAAATTACCGGTGAGATTGGTTAAAGATAAACATAACAAAAACAAATTAGAGTGTGTCACGAGGGTCACCTCCTAAAATTCAATTCATTCAAATGTGGAGCAATGTATTTTGATACATAAATCTTATAAAAACGAGGTGGCGTTTTCATCATATAGGAATGTTCTAGCAACCACAAGAACTTTAGTAAGAACAAAGCATCAAGCAATATACCCTGTAAAAAGCATTTCATGTCAAAATTTAAAGACTACTAAACAAGCTTATGCGACTAACTGAGAATCCCCTTTTTAACTATGGAGCAAATTTGTTGCCTGTTTTGTGTTATGGGAGAACAATTTATTCTATTAATTAAACTGTGCAAACATGCTTAGCAATCAGGTTTGTTAGGGGGAAAAATGTTCATGTAAAATTTGTGTATAACAAATCTAGCGGTCATAAAAAAGCATTATACATTCCCACTTTGGGGGAATTTAGAATTTTCCACCGTCCCTTAAAAATCATATGCCAATAATAGCCTTGTGGATTCATGGACCAATCAAACCAGACGCTAAAGATCAGAATAGTATGTGATTATTTGTATCAGAAACAATACTGATGATAATGGAGCAACACAGTGTTAAAGAGTTGGTACACAAGGATTCAAACAGGTCTGGAAGAAACCATTAGTACTCTTAAGGTTTTATCGTTTGAGTTACGCTGTTTGAAGGGTACCGGGACGAGGTGCAAGGATAGAAAGCAGGGCAGGAAAGAGTTGAAAACAAACAGCAACCAGGCAAAAGATGGACTCAGGAAGACAGCACTTTTGTTAGCAGCTCATCTTAAAGCGCCATCTCTGCTGGGTGGTTAATGGTCTCTCTCACTCCCCTCCCTCTCTCTGCCTTCCTTCCTGTACCTAGCCTGTGCGGTTCTCGCCCTCCCCCTAGCCTCCCGAACCACCCCCTCGATAGAGCCCGCTAAGCAACTGGCAAAACACGCCACCACACTAGCGATCGTTTTGGCCGTTTGGCCCGCAAGTGAAGGAATTTGTGGGGTGTCTCAGGCAGCGTCAGATGGTTATTTCTGCGGTCCGCGAACGAAACTAGACAGATTTTTTAGCAAAATAATCTAAAAGAAGCATTAAGAATGCAGTATTTGCATTGTGGCAACAAATATCGTTGGGCGCAAACTTTGATCGAGATATCCTCCGACAAATACACTTTAACACGCAACACTAAAAGTCGGGAATTAAACATTAATACGAGGTATTCAACAAAACGAAGTACTTTATGTCTAAAAAAGTAGATTGCTCCTCAGTTTTAGACATATACATAGTATTAACCACAGATTCCTTGAAGGAATAGTCGTAAGTGAACCGTCGTGGAAATCACTGGTTCGCGTCTGCTTCACCCTACAAGCTTCGTAAAGCGGTGGGTAGGAATCGTAATATAAACTACTCTAATCACAAATTGCCAGACGAAATCTTACCAATCTTATAGTGTGATTCAAAACAAAACCCAAACAGACCAGACAGGTAGATGTTGTATGTCTGCATTTGTAAATTTAAGGCGACAAGTCAAACTGGTTGTCAAGAGGAATGCGGTTGCGAAAATTTAGGTCGAGCACATGGTGTACAACTGACGCCTTACAAGCGACGACGAACTTGTTATATGACATTGTGAGGTAGCGTCAAGGAAAAAATCCCACGCAACAGAGAGTTGTGCCCGCAATAAATTCTTAAGAACAAAAGCCACTCTGATAGGAAACAAGACAGCTGCAAAAAAAAAAAAAAAAATTAAAAAAAAAAAAAGGTGAAAGGGTGTGCAGCCGAAGTGGCACGCTTCTCCCGCTCGCACCCGGGAAGCAGCCCAAATTTCATCAAGAAATCTGCCGTGACTATGATAATGGTATGAAAAAATCTGATGCGCTGTGATTTTGTTGCGTGACAAGATTCAGCGCTATATAAGCCTTACTTTATTATTAGTATTATTATTATTGTTCTAGAATAGATTTTGCCACTTTTCCTTCAATTGCACATAAGTAGATTTATGAGAAAGAGTCCTTAGAATAATACATGTAAGAGTTGAATACATACATACCTAGGACCAAGAGACGAAATATTGATTTACAACAAAATTGAGAACTCTCATTGGGGTGAAATGAATCGATCAAGACAGTTCGTGGTCAACAATCATAATCCAGGAATATTGGATCCAAAAAAACAAAACAAGTTGACGTAATAAATGATTATTAGTGAGGTTCTTGTGCGAGAGCAGACCTACGCGCACTTTAAGGGAGATAAACTGGGCCGCTGAGGAGGGGAAGGATTAAATAAATATGTGTAACACATGTCAGATTATCTGAAAAATAAACAGTTAGATAATATACTGGAAGATTAAAAATAAAATATATCCGAAGCAGAATAATGACAGGGTTACCACAAGAGGTTGAGAAACACTGAATAATAGTTGACCACAAGGCAGTTTCAAGGGCGAGGCTATGCAATCAGTTTTGTATGAGAAATTTTCATGTAAAATTTTGTAAACAAAGAATAAAGTTCATAATAAAAAGCATTAGTACTACCCACTATTTGGGTGAATAGGAAGATTCCACTGATCCGCCTGAAAAGTCATATGCCAGAGATAGCTTTGGGATTCAGGACAGATCAGAAACCATAACGCGAGATGCATAAGATAAAGGAGTATTTGTATGCAGAAGAATACATAGGATAAATGGATCCAACACAGTTAAAAATATTTTGTACACATTGATTCAAACATGTCTGAAGACACCAAAGGAATCTTTAAGTTCATTGGGTAGTTATGCTTTTAGAAAAAACTTGAGAATGTGAAAACAGGTTTGATCTACCAAAGAAAGAGTTTTGGCAAAACTAAATTTTATGAGTATGCTAGCCAAAGAAACAGACTGAAACTTACGTAAAAACTATGAAAACAAAACTCAGAAGAAGACATATTGTTAAATTTCGCACAAGCTCGCTATAATTTAATGATAGAGTAAGGGACACCAAAAATTGCCAAGAGACAGAAAATGTAGATACTGTAACAAAATAGAAGAGTAAGGTCAGTTACTCCGATGATAGGTATTTATTATGATGGAACTCAGAAATAATTTGTTATAAAATCAAAACCAAAGAACGCAAAAACTGTGGACATAAATGG
>CM054143.1:68295161-68302661 GCA_028751875.1 Rapana venosa
TAAAAACTGGCCCTTGGTGATTGCAAACCCCAATCGTTTTTTTTTTTCCACCCCCCCCCCCCCCCCTTTTTTTTTTTAACCCACCTTTAAAACTTGGGAAAGGGGATGTTGCACAACTCGAAATAACCCTCTTCCATCCTTTCGTCTGCTTCCCCTCATGAAAAGCGCCCCGCCGTCACTTTCTCTGTCTGCTGCAGCGATGGCGGAATTATTATTAAATTTAAAATAGTATAGTACATTGTCTCGCGTTGTCTCTTTCTTCTTCTTCTTCTTCTTCTTCTTCTTCCTCTTCTTTTTCTTTTTCTTCCCCTTACCATAATTTTTATTTCACTGTTTTTGTTACGGGTTTTTGTTATTGTTATCGTTTTCATTCTTTTTCTCTCTCCTCCCTCCCCCTCTCTCCCCCTCTCTCCCCCCCTTTCCCCCCCCCTTTCCCCCCCCTCTCCCTCCCCTCTCTCTTTCCCCTCTCCTGCCTCCCTCCCCTCTCCCCCTGACCCTCCCCCTCTTCCCACCTTCGCTCCCCTCTCTCCCCCTTCTCTCTTTCTCCGGCCTCCACCTCCGCTCCTCTCTCTCCCTCCCCCCTTCTCCCCTCAAAACTCCCCCCCCCCCCCCTCTCTCCCCTCCCGACTCCTCCCCCCCCCTGTTCCTCAAACCCCCCCTCTCTCTGTATCTCCCCCTCTCCTCCCTCTCTCTCCCATCCCCTCCTTTCCTCTTTCTCCCTCCTCTCCTGCCCCCCTTTCTCTCCCTCCCCCCTCCTCCTTTTCCCCCTCTCATCTCTCCCCTCCCCCCTCCTTTTCCCCCTCTTTCTCCCCCCTCTCCCTCCTCTCCACTCCCACCACTCCCTCCATCTCTTTCTCACCCCCCTCTCTCTCACCTTTTTCTGCCCTCTTCCCCCCCTCCTCTATCCCACCTCGCTCTCCCCCCCTCTCTCCCTCTCCCTTCTCTCTCCCGCCCCCCTTTCTCTCCCCCTCCCCTCCCCCCACGTCCCTCTCTCTCCCCCCTCTTTCTCCTCCTCCTCTCTCCCCTTTTCTCTCCCTCTCTCCCTCCCTCTCTCTCTTCCCTCTCCCCCCTCCCCACTCTCTCCCCTCTCTCTCCCTCCCCTCTCACCCCCTCCCTGCCCTTTCCCACTCCCCTCTCCCCTCCCCCTATCTCCCCGGCCCCCCCTCCCTCCCTCTCTCTCCCCCCCCCATTTCCTCTGCCCCTCTCTCTCCCCCCCTTTTTCCCCTCTTCTCTTTTCTCTCCCTCCCCTCCCCTCCACCCCCCTCTCTCTCCCTCTCACGTCTCCCCCCCCTCCCTCCCCCTCCCCCCTCTCTCTGTCCCCTCTCTCCACCCCCCCCTCTCTCCACTCCCCTTCCCCTCCCTCGCTCCTCTCCCCCCTCCTCCTCTCCATTCCCCTCCCCGCCTCTCTCCCCCCTCCCACTTTCCCCCCCTCCCTCCCTCTCCCTCCCCTTTCCCCGCTCCCCGTCTCTCTCTCTTCCCGCAACCCTCCCCCTTTTGTCCCCTCCCTTTTCTCTCTCTCTCTCCCCCTCTCCTTCCTCCCCCTCTTTCCTCCCTCTCCCTCCCTCTCTCTCGCCCCCTCTCTCTCACCCCCCTCTCTCCCCCCTCTCCCTATCTCTCTCCTCTCCGCCCTTTTTCTCCCCCCCCTCTCTCTCACCCTCTCTCTCCCCCCCTCCTCCCCTATCTCTCCCCCCTCTCTCACCCCCCTCTTCCCCTCTCTCTCCCCTCTCTCTCTCCCTTTTTCCCCTCCCCTCTCTCTCCCCGCCTCCCCCCCTCGCCCCCCCCCTCCTCCCCCCCCCCTCTCTCTCTCCCTGAAACCCCCTCCCTCTCATCCCCCCCCTCCTCTCTCTCCCCCCTCTTCTCTCCCCCTCTCTTCCCCCGTCCGCCCCCTCTCCTTCCCCCCCCTTTTTATTTTCCCCCTCTCTCTTTCCCCCCCTCCCTCCCTTCCTCTCCTCTCCCTCTCTCTTTCCCCCTCTCTCTCTTTCGCAATTCGCTCTCTTTATCCAAGTTTTTCTCCCCCTTTCTTCTCTCCCCCTTCTCTCTCCCCCCCTCCTTTCCTCTCCTCCCTCTCTTTTCCCCCTCCTCTCTCCCCCCCCCCTCTCTCCTTTTTTCTCCCTCCCTCCCCCTCTCCTCCTTTTCCTCCCCCCCTCTTTCTCCCCCTCGCCTCTCGTCTCTCTTCTCCTCTCGCTCTCTTCTAATCCCCCTCTCTCTCTCGCCTCTCTCCACCCCTATCCCGGCTCCCCCTCTCGCCTCTCTCCCCATCTCTGCTCCCTCTTTCTCCTCTCGTTCCCCCCACTCTTCCCCTCCCCTCTCTCTCATCCCATCTCTCCTCCCTTTTTCATTCCTCCCTCTTTCTCTCTCATTTCTTTCTCCCTCTCCTTTCTTCTACTCTCTGTCTCACTCCATCTCCTTTCTCACCCCCGTCCTTCTCCCTCTATCTCTGTCCCTCTCTCTCCCTCTCTCTTTCCCACCCAGTCGCTCTCGCCCCCTCCTCTCCCTCTCCCTTCTTCATCTCCCGTCCCTCACTCTCTCCTCCCTCTCTCCTCCCTCCCTCATCTTCACGTCCCCTCTCTCTCTCCCCTCTCTCTCTTCCTCGCGCCCCCCTCTCCCCTCTCCCTTCTCTCATCCCGTCCTCTCTCTCTCTCTCCTCTCTCCCTCCCCCTATCTCTCCCTGGCCCCCCCCTCTCGCTCCCCTCTCTCTCCCTTCTCTTCCTCCCTCTCGTTCCTCGTCCTTCGCTCTCCTCCTCACCACCTCTCATCCTTCCTCCCTATCTCTCTATCCTTCCTCTCTCTGCCTCTCTCTCCCTCCCTCTCTCTCACACCCTCTCTCTCTCCCTCTCTCTTTCACTCTCTCTCTCTCTCCCTTTCTCACACATTCCCCTCTCTCTCCCTCTCGTCGTCGTCCCCAGCTCTCTCTCCTATCGCTCTCTCTCCAACTCTTTCGCACCCTTCCTCCCCTTCTCTCTCTCCCCCTCTCTCTCATCCCTCTCTCTCTCTCTCCCCTCTCTCTCCCCCTCCTCTCTCCTTTGTTCCTCCCTCTCTCCCTCTCTCCTTCTCTCTCCCCCCTCTTTCTCCCTCGTCGCCGTCTCTCTCTCTTCCTCCATCTCTCGCCCTCTTTCTTCCCCCCCTCTCTCTCTTCCACTCGCTCCCCCTCTCTCTCCCCTCTCAGTCTCTACCTCTTTCTCTCCACTCCTCTCTCTCTCGCTCTCCCTTCCCTCTCTCCCACTCTCTTTCTCTCCCTCTCCCCCCCCCCTCTCATGCCCCGACCCCCTCTTTTTCCCCCCCTCTCTCTCCCCCTCTCTCCCTCTTTCTCTCCATCCCTTTCTCTCTCAACCCCTCCTCCCTCTCTCTCCCTCCCTTCTGTTCTCTCTCTCCTCCCCCCACTCTGTTCCTCTCTCCCTCCCTCTCCCCCTTTCGCTTCTCCCCTTCTCTCTCATCTCCCCCGTTCTCTCTGTCCTCCTCTTCTCTCCCCTCCCCCTCTCTCTCTCCCTCTCTCTCTCCCTCGTCTCCACTTTCCTCATCCCTTTCTCTCATCATCCCACCCTTTTTTCCCCCCTCTGTCTCTCCCTCTCTCTTCCACCGCTTTCTCTCTCCTCTCTCTCTTTCTATCTCGCCCCCCTTTAATCTCTCCCTCTTTCTTCTCCTCTCTCCGTCTCTCCCCTCTCTTCCCTCTCATCGCCCCACTCTCTCTCCCACTCTCACACCTCTCATCGCTTTCGCCCTCTCTCTCTTCCCATCTCTCGTCTCTCCCCTCTCTCTCACCCTCGTTCACTCTCTCCCTCTCTTTCTCTCTCCCCTTTCTCCCTCTCTCTCCTCACTCCTCTTCTCTGCCGCCCTCTCTCTCTCCTCTCTCTCTCTGTTTCTCATTCCTACAATCTATCTCCTACCTCTCATTCTTCTCTAACCTCTACATCTCTTCTCTCTCTCTAGTCCATTCTCTCCGTCTTCTCGGTAACTTACTCTCTTCTATACATCTCTCATCCTTCTCTCTTCCTCTCTCTCGGACTCTCATACTCTTTCTCAATACTCTCCTCTCTCTCTCTAACTATATCATCTCTCTCGCATTCTCACTCTCTTCTACTACTAACCTCACTCTCTTCAACTTCATCATCGCTCAATCTCCATCTTTCTCCCTCATCTCTCTTCCTTCCTATCTCATATTCTCTCTCTTACTCTAGTCTACACTTCTCTCACTCTCTCTCATTCCTCTCTTCATCTCTCTCTTTCATACTCTCTCTCCCTCTCCTCTTCTCTCTTCATCTTCTCTTCTCTCTCTCTCTTAGTCTCTCTCTTCATACTTCTCTCTTCTCTCTCTTCTACTTCTCTCACTCATCTTACATCTTACACCACATACTTCTTCAGTCTTACTATCTCTACATGCCTCTCTTCTCGTTTTACTCTCATCTCTCTCTCTTCTATCTCATCTTACTCTAATCTTTCTCTCTCTCCTCCATCTCTCTCCCTCTCGACCTATTCTCTATCCTCTCGATCTCGCTCTCCTATCTCAATACCTCAACTCTCTCTTCTCTCCTTCCTCTCTCTCTCCTCATCTCTCTTCTCGTTCTCTCTCTCTGCTCTTCTCCAATGCGTCTCCTCTACAATCTTTTTTTCCCTCTCTCTCTATACTTCTTTCTCACATCTACTCTACTCCTCTCTGTCTCTCTTCGATGGTCTCCTCGTTACTCTTCTCTACTCTCTCTACATACTCTCTTCTCTCTGCTCTCTCTTCCTCTCTCCCTCCTCGACTATACTCTACTCCACTCGTTCTCCTCTCTCACTATCTCTCTCATCCTCATTGCTTCTCTCTCTAAGCTCCTAACTCATCTCCCACCTCTCCATCTTCAGTACTCCTTCCTCTTCCCTCTCTCTTGTTCTCTCTCGTGCTTTCTCCTCTCCTCTCTCTCTACCTCCTCTTCTCCTTTCGATCTCTCCATCTCTCCTGCTGATTAGTCTCTCTCTCTCTCTTCACTCTCTCTACTCCTCCCTTCCCCTGGCTCTCCCCCTCTCTCTCCCTCGATTTCTCCCACTCGATTTCTCTCCCTCTCAGCCCTCCTCTCTCCCCCTCTCTCGATCTCTCTCCCCCTCTCTATCTCTCCCCTTCCTCTCTTTCTCTCCCACTCTCTCTCTCAGTCCTCTCTCTCGCCGCCTCTCTCTCTCCCCTCTCCTCTTCCCCTCCTCTCTCTCTCTCTCTCCCCCTCTTCCTTCTCTCTCCTTCCCTCTCTTGCTCTCCCCCCTCTCTCCCTCCCTCGACACCTCTCTTTCTGCCCTCTTTATCCCCTCCCTCTAACCCTCGGCTCCCCCTCTCTGCTCCCCCTCTCCTCTCACCCCCCTCTCTCTCCCTCTTTCTCCCTCCTTCTTCCTCCTCTCTCTCCCTCTCCCACTCTCCGCCCTCCCCCTCTCTCTCCCCATACCCCCTCTCTGTCCCTCTCCCTCCTACATCCTCTCCTTTTTCCCCCTCTCCCTCCTCCCCCCTCGTTCTCCTCTCTCCCCTCTCTCTTTTTTTTTTTTTTATTTTTTTTTTTTTTTTTTTTTTTTTTTTTTTTTTTTTTTTTTTTAAATTCTCTTTTTGTTTTTTTTTTTTTTTTTTTTTTTTTTTTTTTTTTTCTTTTCTTTTTTTATCTCTCTTTTTTTTTTTTTTTTTTTTTTTTTTTTTTTTTTTTTTTCTTTTATTTTTTTTTTTTTTTTTTTTGTTATGTCTCTTTTTTTTTTTTTTTGTTAACTCTTTTTTTTTATTTCTTTTTATTTTTTTTTTTTTTTTTATTTTTTTTTTTTCTTTATTTTTTTTTTTTTTTTTTTTTTTTTTATTATTTTTTTTTTTTTTTTTTTTTTTTTTTTTTTTTGTTTTTTTTTTTTCTTTTTATTTTTTATCTTTTCTTTTTTTTTTTTTTTTCTTTTTTTTTTTTAATTATTTATCTTTTTCGGTTTTTTTTTATTTTTTTTTTTTTTTTTGTTTTTTTTTTTTTTTTTTTTTTTTTTGATCTCATTTTTTTGTTTTTTTTATTTTTTTTTTTCTTTTTTTTATTTTATTTTTTTTCTTTTTTTTTATTTTTTCCTTTTTTTTATTTTTTTTTTTATTTTTTTTTTTTTTCGTTTTTTTTTTTCTCTTATTTTTTTTTTTTTGTTTTTTTTTTTTTCTTGTTTATTTTTTTCTCTTTTTTTTTTTTATTTTTTTTTTTTTTTTCTCTTTTTTTTTTTTTATTTGTTTACTCTTTTAATTTTTTTTTTTTTTGATTTTTTCCTCTTTTTTTTTTGTTTTCCCTTTTTTTTTTTTTTTTTGTTTTCTTATTTTATTTTTATTTTTATTTTTATTTTTTTGTTTATTTTCTTTTTTTTTTTTTTTTGTCGCTTATTTTTTTATTTTCTCTCTTTTTTTTTTTACTCTCTTGTTTAGTTTTTTTTATCTTTTTTTTTTTTTTATCTCTTTTTTTTTTTTATCGCTTTATTTTTTTTTTTTTCGTTTATTTCGTTTACTCTTTTTTTTATATTTTTTTTTTTTTTTTTTTTTTTTTTATTTTTTTTATCATTTTTTTTTTTTGTTTTTTTTTTTTTGTTTTTTTTTTAATCACTTTTTGTTTTTTTTATTTTTTACTGGTCCCCTCTCACTTTTTTTTATTTTTTTTTTTTTTTTTTTTTTTTTTTTTTTTTTCATTTTTTGTTTTTTTTACTCTTTTTTTTTTTTGTTTTTTTTTTTTTTTTTTTTTTTTTTTTTTTTATATTTTTTTCTTTTTTTTTTTTTTTTTTCATTTCGTTTTTTATTTTTATTTTTGTCTTTTTTTTTTTTTTTTTGGTGTTTTCTTTTTCTTTTATTCTTTTTTTTTTTTTTTTATTTTTTTTTTTATTTATTTTTATTTTTTTTTTTTTTTTTTTCTTTTTTTTTTTTTTTTTTTTTTTTTTTTGTGTTTTTTTTTTTTTTTTTTTTTTTTTTTTTTTTTTTTTTTTTTTTTTCTTTATATTTTTTTTTTTATTTTTTTACTCTTTTTCTCTCTTTTTTTTTTTTATTTTTTTTTTTTTTGTTTTTTTTTTTTTTTTATTTTTTTATTTTTTTTTTTTTTTTTTTTTTTTTATTTTTTTTTTTTTTTTTACTTGTTTTTTTTTTTTTTTTTTTTTTTTCCGTCCCATTCAACACAAAAAAACAGGTGAGGCAAAAAAAAGAAAGTTAAGTAGAATAAAGAAGAAAAAAACATCAATCGTACGAGGCAAAAACTACACCTTCAAACGCGAACAAAAATCGAAGTGTGAGGTTTAAGAAACACATAGACTCCGTCTCTCACTTGTTCCCCCCCCTCATCTCTCACTTCTCTACGCCTCTCTCTCTCTTTGCCTCCCCCTCTCTGTTCTCCCTCCTCGACTTTTCTCCCCCTCTCTCTCTCCCTCTCTCTGCTCTCCCTCTCACTCTCCATCTCTCCCCTCTCAGCTCCCCCCCTCCCTTATCTCTCTCTCTCCCTGACTGATGTAGTAAGTGTAAGATATGCATCATAAGATGTATCAAGATGTTGAAAAAGT
>CM054143.1:68307661-68322896 GCA_028751875.1 Rapana venosa
TAAAAAAAAGAAAAGCACATGAGTGCTTATTCCATTATCCTCGATATAAAAAATAATTTAATAATAAATAAATAATAATAACAAATTCTCTCCTCTCTCCATCTCACACATACACCCCCGCGTGGGCCACAAACGCACACACAGACAACACACGCACGCACGCATTACGCACAAACCCCAAAAACCCCGGGTTTTTGGGTTTTTTTTCCCTTTTTTTTTTTTTTTAAAAACCCTTTTAAAGGGCCCTTTTCCCCCTTTTGGGGGGGGGGGGGGGGTTTTTTTCCCCCTTTTTTTTTTTTTTAAAAAAAGGGTTTTTTTCCCTTTTTTGGGGTTTTTTAACCAAAAAAAAAAAAAAAAAAAAATTTTTTTTTCCAAAATTTTTTTTTTTAAAAAAAAAATTTTAAAAAGGGGGGGGGGGGTTTTTTTTTTTTTAAACTTTTTGGGGGTCGGGGGGTTTTTTTTTTTTTAAAAAAAAAAAAAATTTTTTTTTTTTTGGTTTTTTTTTTTTTAAAAAAAAAAAATTTTTTTTTTTTTAAAAAAGGTTTTTCCCAAAAACCCTTAAAAAAAAAAATTTCTTAAAAAAAAATTTTCCCCCTTTTTTCCCCCCCCCCAAAAAAACCCCCTTTCCCCAAATTTTTAAAAAACCCTCCCCCCCCCCCGGGACCCCCCCCCCTTCCCCCCAAGCCCCCTCCCCCCTTTTTTTTTTAAAAAAAAGGGGGAAAAAAATCCCAAAAAAAAACCCCCCAAATTTAAAAAAAAAAAATTGGGCCCTTTTCCCCCCCCCCCCCAAAAAAATTTAAAAAAAAAAAAAAAAAAACCCCCCCCTTTTCCCCCCCCCCCCCAAAAAAAACCCCCCCCCCAAAGGCCCCCCCCCAAAAAAACCCAAAAAACCCCCAAACCCCCCAAAAACCCCCCCCCCTTACCACCCCAAAACCCCCCCCCCCCCCTTTTTTCCCCCCGCCCTTTTTCCCGGTTTTTTTTTTTCCCCCCTTTCCCCCCTTTCCCCCTCCCCCCCTTTTCTTTTTCCCCTTTTTTTCCCCCCCCCCAACCCCCCCCCCCCCCCTTCCCCCCTTTTCCCCCCCCCCCTTTTTCCCTTTCCCCGTTTTTTTCCCCCCCCTTTTCCCCCCCCCCCCTTTTTTCCCCTCTTTTTTTCCCCCCCCCAAAAAAGGGGGGGGGGGGGGGGGCCCCGGGGGTTTTGGGTAAAAAAAAAAGACTTTTTGGGGGGGGGGGGGGTTTTGGGAAGGGGGGGGGGGGGGGGGGGTTGGGGGGGGAAAGACTGGGGGGGGGGGGGTTTTTTGCCCCTTCCCCCCCCCCTTAAAAAAAGGGGGGGGGTTTTTAAAGGGGGAAAATTTTTTTGGAGATGCCTTGCCCCAGTACATCCCCACTCTCCCCGGCCCAAATGGGAAAAGGACAAAATCAGGGTTGGGGATTTCTCCAAAGGCCAAAATAGCCCCCAGGGGTGCAGCCCATTAAAGGCTGTGCGAGTCAATCCCAGGGCAAAGTTTATAGTCATTCACTTAAAAAAACCAAGCTGTAAAATGGAATTTTTCCCTGAGTGGGGGAAAAAAAAGCCACGGTCATTCAGCCTTCACTTTGTTTTTGCCCCAGCGTCAATTTGGTTTTTAAACCAAATGGGAAAAAAGCCCCGGCGCGACACATTTCTGGGAGTAGTAATAAATAAAAAAATAATAATAATTTTTAAAAAAAATTTAAAAGGAAATTTTTATAGCGCTGAATCTTGAAAAACAAAAAAATCAAAGCGTCAGAGAATTTTTTTTTTTATATAGAGGATAACGGAATAAGCAAAATCATGTTGCCCTTTCTTTTTTGCTTTTTTTTTCATCCAGGGCCCCCCTGGTTTTGCGGGGTTTTTTAATTTTGGTTTATCTGTTTTCCCCCCACAAAAAACCACTCTTTTGGGAAAACGGAAAAAAGGAAATTTTAAAGTGGCTCAAGAAACTTCTGAAGCCCAAAGGGCAATTTAACAAAAAAGGCCCCATAAACTTTTTTCGGTGTGGACCTTTATGAACTCAGTGTGGAGATTGCTGTGGGTGGCAAGGTTGGGGGTTGCCCCGTGATTTTCCCCAGGGTTTTTTTTCAGGCCCCGGCAAAGTGCCAAATGTCTCCGGTTCAGCGAAATGTCCCGTTTGGGCCGGGGAGAGGGGAGAGAGGAGGGGGGAGAGAGTGTGGTGTGAACTTAAAAAAAAGACAAGCATAAATATTCAATTTTTTACAGTGAACTTATTGCAAATTCCCTTTTGGCTTTAACTATATTCCCCGATTTTTGTCCTTTTTCCCCCTTCATTCCTTTTCCCTTTCTTTGTGAATTCTTTAAGGGCGTACTGTATGCTATCAAAACCCCAAATTCCAAGAAAGTTTCAGAATCATTTTTAAATTAAATATGTCATACACCTTTTAAGTTTAAGAGGTATTCCTGTTTCTTTTGTTGGGTGCCTTCTCATTGGATTTTTTTAAATGAGTGGGCTGACAGAGCTGCAAAAAAGGGGCAAAACATGATATGGAATCGATAGAACTGCATGTTCCCTTATCTCTACAGGAGGATACCGTTTATTAGAACAAACATTGTGGAGTAAGTGGAGAGAATCTGATCAATTCAAGAACGATCTTTAAAGAGTTGCCTGACTAATGGCCTTATTTCATGTTACAGGACTCCTTCTCAAACACGTTTAAGTATCGCAACCACGAGAAGAGTTAATACACTATATTTTAGAATAAAATTAAATGCATTTATAACAAAATTTTGTAAAAATGTCAGGTCCTCTGTGGGAACATATTCCAACACTCACATCCTATTTGAGTATGTTTTTTCCCACATTTTGTGAGCAGTCTGTGGAAACTGCATTTAAAAATCCAAAAAAATTACCTTTGCCATTGTTAAATGTCTATTGCACACCCCATAGAGTATTTGTTGTAGTTACTTTATAGTTGTTTCATGTTAACAATTTGTAAATTTTAAATTTTTACTCATGTTTAAGATTCCCCCCACCCCTTTAATTGCATGAAAATACCAACACAAAATGTTACCTAATCAGTCTTTTTTTCCCCTCTCGTTTATCTATTCCATCCCCTCCATCCTTCTTTCAAACATTCCACTAATTTTTTTTCCACACCCCGTCTAATATCACTGAGAGTGAACAGACGTTAAATTGAAGACAACAAACACCCTAGTTATCTGACCACTCACAAACCTTCGGAGTCTTAACTTTTTTAACAACCAACACACGCACATCACTTTTACGAGCCGGCACGGACAAACAAAATTAAAAGCAAAACACGACAGTCAAACGCACAAAAACAACCGCGAGCAACTACACTACAATAACACACCACACCCACACACACACACACACACAACACACACAACCTGGCAATCGATGACCCGGTCAACGCCGTCAAGGGATATTCCCCTGGAGTTCCAACACTTCCCCATCGCCTGCTACTCCACTCTCCTCCCACAAGTCCCTTGGATGAGACTATCAACCCGAGGCCTCCTTCAACCACCAAACATACTTGCGCGCACGTTTAAATCCTGTTTTCCCGTTTTTTCTCGTAAGAGTAGCCATTGATTGTTGCTTGCGTGTGCGAACAGAATTACAAATTTTACAAAACCGCATAACACGGACTGGCTTGAAAAAGCACATACGTGCTATTCCATTATCCTCGATATAAAAGATTAAAATAACAAAAAAATAAAATAAAAAACATACGCCCATACGCCCAGCCGTGCACAATATGCACACAACGCACACACAACAGACATATCACACACACACACACACACAGACACACACACACACACCGACCAAACACACACACACCACACACACACACACACACACACAAAGCACACACACAAACACACACACACACACACAGAAGTTTTTTGTCTTTTTTCCTGTCTGTGTCTCTATCTATCTGTCTGTCCCTATCTCTGCTCTCTTTCTCATGTCTCCCGTGTTGTCTCTGCTCTTTCTCTTTCTCCAGTATTTTGTCTCTCGTGCCTCTCTCTATCGTCTTCGTCTCATCGTCTCGCTCGCTGTCACTTTTCCTGTCCCACGTCCTTCTGTCTGTCTCTCTGTCTTCTGTAAACGCCTGTCTGGCCGCTCTGTCTCTTCACCTGCTTGTCTTTTTCTATTCTATGTCGGCTCTTATTCGATTTTCTTTCTCTGACACTGTCTGCTGTCCTGTCTGCCTGTCGTCTGTCCCGTCTTCTGTCTGTCTGCCTGCCTGCCTGTTGTTTTCTATCTGCCTGTCTTTCTGTCTAATCTGTCAATCTATTCTATCTGCCGTGTTCAGTCTGTCTGCCTCCTGCTATCTGTCTATGTGTTGGCCTGGCGGTCGGTCCTGATCTCGTGTCTCTATGTATGTCTGGTTGTCTCCCCTCCCCTCTTCTGTCTGGCCGTCTGTCGTCCTCTCTCTCTCTCTCTCTTTCTCTCTTTCCTTTCTTTCTCTGTCTTCTCGCTCCCCCCCTCCCCCTTCTCTCTCCCTCTGTCTGGCTTCCCTCTTCTCTGTTTTTGTCTCTGTCGCTACATGTCTGTCTGTCTCTGTCCTCTCTGTATCTCTGTCTCACTCTGTCCTGTCTCCTGTCCGCTTTCTTCTCTGTGGTCTGTCTGTGTGTCTGTATGTGTGTTTATCGTCAACCCCCCCCCCCCCACCTCTCCTCTCTTCTCTCACTGTGTCCCTGTCTTTGTCTCTGTCTCTCTCTCTCCCTCTCTCTCCGTACGCACACATACGCACACAAGAAGGGGGACGGGATAGCCTGGTGGTTAGAATGATGCGCATTGCGCTCGTGATCGCTTGTGATCTGCTAACCCGGGTTCGAATCTCGTTCGTTCTTCCCAAGAAAAGCCCTTCGGATGAGACTATAAACCCATATCTCAAGACTCAAGAATACTTTAATGTCTCAACTGGAGAAATTATGAGTGGCATTTTAAAATTACAATTACACAGCATGCGTTATTAACCAATGTAGATTAAGAAGAAATATAATAACTTAAAAGCCCAAAAACACTACATACACAAAAAACACAAAACTCACACACACACACACACACACACACACACACGCACACACACACACCACACAAAAACACACACACCAATAGATATATATATACTTATAACCATGCAATATTTTTACATTACAATGAAAAAAATGACCCAAAAAGCACACTTCACTAAAAACATTGAACTGTTTCTCCCCCCCCCACCCATCACAGCCCACTTTAGTCATTTCACTGTCCTTTAGATAAAAATGCACACACACACACACACACAACACACACACACACACCACACACACACACACACACACACACAACACAACCTTTCTCTCCCCTCTCTCTCTCTCTCACACAAAACAACCCACACACACACACACACGCGCGCGCGGCGCCACAGCACGCACGCACGCACTCAGAGGCATACTCATGCACACGCTGTTATTTAATGAATTTATATATATATAACTTTAAAAAGATTAACAAGACTTTGGAAACTGAATTGACTTGCTAATAAAACTGTTTTTGGCTCTGTTTGTTGATTTTGGCATTCGGAATCTTCGACCAGATGGAAGCAATGCATAGTGATGTGAAAGCACGTGGGTTTTGTCAGTGGAAATGTCTTTAGCTTTTGTAATCATCTGATTTTCATACAATGATTTCAACGTCTTTTGCTTTTCTCCAACAATTTTTCCACACACATTCACAACTTTATGCAATACGTTCTTGTTTTTTTACATTCAAACAACCAAACCAGTATCAAAACCCTAAGACTGATTCTACACAACTACGATAAAACTAACACATAGTTTCTTTTTTAACGCTCAGTGATCGCAGTTTTTGAAGGCAGTATATCCTTGATTGACATTTCTTATGTATAAAAGCAATGTTTGCATTAAAAAAAAATTTTTTTAATCAAAAATTGTACCAAGATATTTGTACTCTAGCACTCTCTCTACTTTTGTTCCGTCTATGAACAGATCAGGAGCTTGGAGTGTATTTCTGCGAAAATCAATGAGCATTTCTTTGGTTTTGTTGACACTGAAGTCAAGATAGTTATTTTTACACCATTTACAGAACCTTTCTACTTCATCAAAATAAACCAAATCAGAGTTGGATACATCTAGTAGAGCAAGTCATCTGAGTATTTTTACAACAAAAGGGGTAAGTAATGTACCAGTGCAGTCATTTGTATACAGGTAAAAAGTACAGAGCTAAGACAGTGCCCTTTTGGTGCACCAGTGGAAGTGGTTCTTTGTAATGATTTTTTTTTTTTCCTTCAAAATAAACACAATGAAATCGATTGGTTAAAAAATTTCACAATCCATAAAATAATTTTTGGGTTAACTTTTAGTGATTGCAGCTTTTGGGCCATGAGATGTGGCTGAATCGTGTTAAATGCGGAGGAAAAACAACAAAGAAATTCGAACAAAAGAGTTGTTATTTTCAAGGGGTGTGGAATATGATTCAAAAGCGTGATTGTTGCATCAGCTGTACTTCTGTTATGCTTGTAGGCGATTAGTAAGGGGCCGGGGCATCTTTTACTAGTGGCAAAAGGGGGTACTGAAGAACAATGCACTCAAAGTTTTTCATAACGAGGGATGTTAAGGGGAACGGGTTTTGTAATCATTTAAAACTTTAGGATTTATTGTTTTTTGGAATGGGCAGATGGTGGATTTTTTTCCAGACAGAAGGAAGGCTCTGGTATTTAAAGACAATAAAAACAACCTGCAAAAACAAAATGACAACCCGATCAGCACAAAGTTTTAAAAGGTTTCCGCAAAACTGTCTGGCCCTACAAACTTTATTCACATTTAAACTTTTTGAACAGGGTGGTAACTCTAGAACTGACTATGTTTAAAAACAAGGGTTTTTCTCTATCACAGCTGGCTGTTATGTCTAACATGATGGTATCCAAACTTTCTTTCAGATCACTACGTTCAAAGCGGCAGTAACAATCATTTAATTTCTTTGAAAAGGCACTGCATTCTTTCTTCTGGTAATGTACGCTTGCTCCGTGTCTTATTTTGTCCTGTTCAAGTTTTTAACCCAGTCTAGGCACTTTTCATATTTCCAGACTGAAATTGTCTTTCTACTTTGGTTCTGTACTGTGTCTGGGCATGCCGTATTTCCTTTCTAAGTTTTGTTTGTATTTGCTTCTTTGCAAGGTTGTCTCCTCACTGGAATGCAATTTTCTTTTCGTTAAGTGTTTTCTTTTAAAGATTTTGTGACCCAGGGTTTGCTATTTGGGAAAAAAAATGTCACAGTTTTCTTTGGAATTAAGATTTCTTCACAAAATGTTATATAGTCTGAAATAACATCGACTGTTTCGTTCACATCAACAGATGAGTTTTAAAAAAAGTGTCCATCCCCCTCCCCCCCCCCCCCCCCCCCTCCACTAGGGTAAACCTTGGTGACAATCTGGGTAGCAACACTAAAACTCCAACCCTCCCTTCTCTTTCAAAAAGTGGATTTGTCCAGCTTATATGATCCAAAGAATAATTCTTAATAATGAAAACTACGTGGCTCTGAGAGTATTTCTTGTAAATGTGCGTCCATAGAGTGAGATGAAATCACGATGAATGTCACAGTGTCCTGCTGACGGCCATCTTGAACTGAAAAACGATCTTCCGGCAGAAACTACCTCTGCTTTAGATTGTTGACCAAAGCTTCTTTTAACGTCGAGTACAATCTGGTTATGGAACACACTGTTAAAGAAGTCACTGATCTGTGTAAATATCGCTATGTTTATGCTTTATGACAAAGAGATTTATGAAAAAATTGACCATTATTTAGTGTCCCAAATTGCATGTTAGAAAAAAATGTATGCCATGCAATTTCGGACAGGCACTCCTAGTTTTAGATAATTCAATAAGACAGAAATAATCTAGCTGTTGGTTTATATATTTCTGTTGATTAAAGTAGTATTAACACTATGAGTGAACATCTGTGTTTATCTGAGTGTTACAGGTACTAACACATACATGTGTACATGCACAGCATACAGCTATGCAAAATGCACTCTATTTTTAAAAAATCTTTTAAATTTTTTGTCACCTTTTGTCTCTTGTATTACAATAAACACAACCTCCCCCCCCCCCCCCCCCCCCCCTACCAAAACGAAGTAGAATGCATCAATCATTTTCATATACCATTGTCCTGGATGCATGTCCGAAATTGCCTTTGGGGGGGGGGGGGGGGGGGGTTGAGGGGGGAGGGGATCAAAGTTGTCACAGGAACACATAGGCTAGATTTGGGTCAATATCTAATACATATTCATGAGCCTGTACTACAAGCCACAGTCAAAACGCTCACTGATTGGTCAATCTGTCAGACCTCTGAAAACTAGGCTGGCTGGCTGTGTATGTGGGCCAGTCAAAAATTAATAGGAGATAGAGTAATAAGTAAAGAGCACTTCGGATCAGACTGTCAGTAGAACCAGCATCCCCACCTTCTGAAGGACTCCTCTTGTCTGTCCCTCTCTGTGTTTCTGCCTTGTTGCTGTTCTTCCCGTGGCCTCCATGCTGTCTGGTGTTGGCCCTCTGGCTTCCTGCTCCTGCCTGCTCTCCTGACATTTAATAGGATGCTTTACTTCTTCCTCTTCTTCTTTCTTTCATCTGCCGCTGGTGCCTTTCGGCGTCGCGGGGAGACACAGACGTCTGTCTGCAGCAAGGCGGGAGGCTTGATGTAGTGACAGGTCATGGGCTCCCAGGGTGTCAGCCACGGAGTCGCTCCATCGTCTCCTTGGTCTACCTCTGGCTTTCCAGCCATTGTATTTGGTGGTGTATGCCCGTAGGGCTGGCTGGTTGGGCGGCATTCAGTGAGGTGACCAAACCACCTAAATCCTTTGTTGTTCGATATGGGGAAATTGGTGTTAGTCCGACCATGTCCTGATCACCTCATTCTTGATCTTGTCGGGTTCTGGTCTTGTGACAGCTTTTCTCAGGCAGGCGCATTTCACATGTGACCAATTTTCTCTCTAAGGTTTTTGTTGGGGCCCATGTCTGACACTGGTATGTGAGTGTTGGAACGAAGATGGCGTTGATGAGTTTCGCCTTGGTGCTCATTGGGATGCTGGAATGTTTTAGAAGGGGGGCGAGTTGGTAACTGACTGCGTTTGCTTTCTGGCATCTTGTTTCTATCTCTCTGTCCAATTTTCCATCTTCAGTGAAGAGGCTGCCAATGCTTTACCTTAGTGCTGAAAACAAGAATGGCCTGCAGACAATTGTAAGCATCTGCTCAAAAATAATTGGAGAAGAACAAAGAGATCTCATGTCGTTCTGCAATCAGCAGCTTGTACGCAAAGCCACAGCCATTTTGGCGATCCTTCCATGTTTTTGTTTCCAAATTTCAGTTGTTCCCTTTCGAACGCCGTTTTCAGTGTCCCATCAGCAAAACAACAGAAAAAGAAATTCTTTTGTGCCAGTAAGCATTCGATTTCTGAATTCACAATGATGTGACTACCTATTTTTACATGTCTTTGAATTACTTTCCTGATTTTCATTGGTATGATGTAGTCAATACATAATTATGTTGTGTGTGTGTGTGAAATAAGTCTGTCTTCTAGTCAATGGTCTTAAAAAAAATGAATTCATACATTGGTGTATGGTGTGGGTGGGTGTGTTCGCACACGCACGTGCGTGTGTACGTGTTGCGTTATGTGCGTGCGTAATATAAGTTTTATGTCTTCTAGTCAAAGTTGTGGTGTGTTTTTGTGTGCGTGTGTGTGTGTTTGTGTGTGTTGTGTGTGTGTTTTCGTGACATTTTTATTGGAAGTCCATTTTGGAATGTTTTAACCAATATGAAATGTAGATTTTTGTGTCTTTTGAGATTTTGATGTGTATCAATGTACCTGTCAGTATTGTAATTGCCTTCATGCAATGATTAAAGTGTTTTTGACTTGACTTGACTTACTCTCTGTGAATCAGGCAGCCAGTGAAAAGATCGCAAAAGAGGAGTGTTCAGATTTGTTCTTTCTTAGGACTAGTCGAGCTGCAGAGTTTTGTATGCGTTGAAGACTGGATGGGTGATGCTGGCAGACCAGCAAAAAGAGAATGACAGAAGTCCAATGTGAAAGAATGAGAGATGTGACAAGCTTGGATGTTGCATCAGTGGACAGATACTTGCAAATCGCGCTTATGCGCCGTAATTGATAGTAGCAAGACTGGCAGGTCTGGGTGATGAATTTTTTCATAGAGAGTTTTTTGTCAAAAACTACAACCTAGATATTTCACAGAGCTGGACAGAGGAACGACGTCTTGCGAATTGTGTGGAGTTTGTTGTGATGGAGGACAGTTTGTGTTGTCCCTAAAGCATGGCTTCCCTTGGCTTCTTCATTTGACGTCTGTTCACTGCAAGGGATATGAACCACAGGGCTTCCCTTTTATGGCATTGACTGTCACTTCTTCGAGTCATCCTCCCCCCCCCCCCCCCCCCCCCTAAATTCTTCCGCGTTGTCAGATCAAAAGCACACGTGTGTTTGGCATGTCACACAAGCACTGGTCACTGCACTGTTCTGGTTCAAAATCCATTGTCTGTCATTGCCTCTTCACAGGCATAGCCATGGGCTGAGCCCCCTCCATTTTATTCCAAAAATAACTCAAACCAATATTTTTTAAAACCCCTTTTAAATAAATAAAATGAACAAGAGAAAAAAACGGGGAAAGAAGGAAAGGAAAGAAACATTTCTCTGTCACATTCATCGCCCCCCATCTGTCCATCCAAGGCCACTAAAGAAAAAGGTAACTCTTTTTAAAAAAACAACAAGGCAGGGGGCCACCGGTACTTCCCTAAAGTGGGCCACTCCTCCACAGGCTTTGCAATTCCCAAATTGTGTGTGGATGGGCCCAGGGATCTGGCTTCTCTCTGTGCTCCATCCTGACAGAGGTTGCTTCCTTCCCTTGGATGAAACCCCCCCTCTCCGTATCTGACCTGGTCACTGAAGTGTCACCACACCAAAGCAGGGAAAAGTTGCCAGGTGGCCAATTGTGGCCAGTGTGGCCAATTGTGCCACAGCAAAAGAAGGAGAGAGGGGAAGGAGAGTGTGGGGGAGAGGGAACCAAGAAACTGCCAGTGAGGGGACAAGACAATGACAATGACAAATTCTTTTATTTCGAGGATAATGAATAAACACCCATGGCTTTTTTACACATCCACCCCCTCCCTTAAGGATATATAAGATAATAAAATAAAGTCCATACAATACACTTACACAGCTTAAAGGAAAAAATATCTACACAAAAATCCCCACAAAAATCCCCGAAGAGAGAGAAAGAAAAAAGAAAAAAAAAAAAGAAAAAAAGAAAAAAGAAAAGAGTAGCAACAAGTAAGAAGAAAGCAGAACAGAAAACACAGAAACAACCGGGAAAGAAATAGCAAGAACCAAGCAAAACAAAACGGCAACAACAAGGGGAGAGGAACAACCGAATGTGACGCGCTACAACGAAATATAGTCCCCCTCAAAAAAGCAGCAACAACCCCAAATCCAAACCAAAACAGAACCAAACAAAGCAAAACCTCTATAAAATAAAGGAGAACAAACCACGTAAATAGTTTCCTTTTGGCTAACAGAAAGAAACGTCAAAAGTTCTTTGTGCTTTTATGGAGAGAACTTGGAGACAACAACACCAACCACACACACAGACACACATACACACACACACAACACACACACACACGCACACACACACAGCACACACACGCACACACACAACACACACACACACACACAACACTACACACACACACACACACACACACACACACACACCACACACACACACACACACACACACACACAGAGAGAAAGGGGACGGGATAGCCTGGTGGTTAGAATGATGCGCATTGCGCTCGTGATCGCTTGTGATCTGCTGACCCGGGTTCCAATCTCCTTCAAGTGGATTTTTCCTCTGGAGTTAACATCAGTGCCGACTCCATCCCCCTACCCCCTCAAAAGCCCTTCAGATGAGACTGTAAACCGAGGTCCCGTGTGCAAACGCACGGAGAACATCTTGCGCACACGTTAAACCCCGTTCCGCTTTTCGGAAGAGTAGGCCCTTGTGTGCCAGTGGGAACGGATGACAAAATTGACAAAACTGCATACACACGAGACAGGATGTTAAAAAAAAAAAAACCGCACCAGAGTGGCATATCCATATTCGCGAAGATATAATAATAATAATAATAATAATAATAATAGTAGTAGTAATATAATAATAAATAATAATAATAAATATCTCTCTCACTCATTCTCACTCCCTGTTTTTTAAAAACTGGTGTCCCGAGCGTCCTGTCGGCCCGTCGGTCTTCTGACTCTGTCTCTGTTTCTCTTCTCTCTGACTCTCTGGTCTCCTCCGTGTTCTTTGTCTCTCTTCTCTGACTCTCTGTCCCCCCCCGTGTTCGTTGTCTCTCTTTCTCTGTCTCTCTGACCTCTGTCTCTCTCTCTTTCTCTATGAAATGGAAAAAAGTGCACACCAATGCAATGAAACGATTCTTTCAGTGCCATGCACACTCGTCTAACAAAAAGTTGTAAGGTGAAACTGGCCGCTACCCTCTATGTAAGATCACAAGTCCAAGTGTAGAAGTATTGGTTAAAATTAACTCCACTTCCTATGTCAAGATTGTGCAGACACAAGCGTAATGAGATGCTGCTGATCCAACTAGAAACAGGGGAACAGAAACTGGCAGTTTTTGTTCAGCAATTACCAACAACGCATGGATTTGGTATTTGTGGATTGCCAGGAGTTGATTGAGCAAGGATTTTGTGGGAATTTCAAGACAATTGATAGCTTCTACAAACAAGAGATGTCACATGCGTGCATAACAAGAATCAAAAAAGTATAACTGGTACTCTTCCTTTAAAAGTGTTTTTTTCAAACAGAAAAAGTATGTTACAGTTGTAACCAGAAATGGCATAGGAGTAAGCTTGCTCGATTCAGACTAAGACCTTTAGGGCCAGAAATGCCTTCAAAACATGGTTTTCCACTGACCCATCTGCACAACCCCATGCCCCATGTGTGGCGGCGCAACTGGAAGATGAAATGCGTTTTTGTTTGATGTAATTTCGACGATTACATCCCTCCAAAAATTATGGGGGGGGGTGAAATGGTGCCGCCATTGGCCAACGAAGAAATCTCAAGAACTGAGATATAATTAGCATTTCTCTGATCAAAGATGAAGAATTTCTAAAATCACTTGTCAAAATTATCTCTCCCTTCATGGGACAGCATAAAAAAGAAAAGCTGCAGGTTCACTGATTACCCTTTTCAGTGTAACACTATTTTGTTTTTCCATATTTGTGGAATATGAACTCGGTGAAACTATATGCGTTATTTGAATGTGAGGGTCGGGTGGTCGACTTGCCCACACTGTTGCTGATTTGCGGGGAACATGACACTGGTGTGTGTTTGTGGTGGGGGGGGGGGGGGGGGGGGGGGGGGGGGGGGGGGGGGGGGGGGGGGGGGGGGGGGGGGGGGGGGGGGGGGAGGGGGGGGGGGGGGAGGGGGGGGAGTGTGAGTGTGGCAAAGCTTGTGATAACAATTAATGTATGATAACAATAATGTATGATACAATTAGTGCATTCGATTGAATAAGTTATTGAAGATGCATTTTTTCCTCTTTTTTTGGTTTCATTACTTCCTTGTTGCAAAAAGCAAGTTTGTTTAACATGTTGTTCATTACTGTGCTCCGTCCAAAAAGACTGTATTGTTAATGCAATAAATTACTTTCAGTGATCATGTCAGTTCTCTCTCTCTCTTACCTTTCTCTCTGTCCCTCTCTGTCTCTCTCTCTCTCTGCCTCTCTCTGCCTCTCTCTGTCTCTCTTCCTCTCTCTCTCTCTCTCTCTCTCTCTTCTCTCTTCTCTCTCTTCTCTCTCTCTCTCTCTCTCTTCTCTCTCTCTCTCTCTCTCTCTCTCTCTCTCTCTCTTCTCTCTCTTCTGCCTCTCTCTCTCTCTCTCGATTTTTTCCCCCTGGAGTTAACATTAGTACAGTTTGCTTTACAAGATTCAGCACTATATCAATACCATACATTATTTCTTATTATTAGACTCCACTCTTCCCAAACACACACACACACACACACACACACACACACACACACACACACACACACACACACACACACACACATGAGGGTAACATGACACTGGTGTGTGTGTGTGTGTGTGTGTGTGTGTGTGTGTATGTGTGTGTGTGTGTGTGTGTTTGTGTGGTATGTGTGTGTGTTTGTGTGTGTGTATGTGTGTGTGTGTTTGTGTGTGTGTGTGTGTGTGTGGTGTTTGAGTGTGTGTGTGTGTGTGTGTGTGTGTGTGTGTGTGTGTGTGTGTGGTGTTTGAGTGTGTGTGTGTGTGTGTGTGTGTGTGTGTGTGTGTGTGTGTGTGTGTGTGTGTGTGTGTGTGTGTGTGTGTGTGTGTGTGTGTGGTGTTTGAGAGAGAGAGAGAGAGAGAGAGAGAGAGAGAGTGTGTGTGTGTGTGTGTGTGTGTGTGTGTGTGTGTGTGTGTGTGTGTGTGTGTTGTGTGTGTGTGTGTTATAAGCTTGTGATAATAATTAATGTATGATAACAATTAATGTATTTGGTTGAATATAGTTATTGGAGATTCCTTTTCCTCTTTTGGTTTTCATTATTTCCTTGTTGCAAAAAGCATATTGTTTAACCTGTGTTCATCCTTGCCAAAAAGACTGTATTGTTAATGGCAGTAAATTACTTTCAGTGATCAGTGTTCAGTGCTCTCTCTCTCTCTCTCTCTCTCTCTCTCTCTCTCTCTTCTCTCTCTCTCTCTCTCTCTCTCTCTCTCTCTCTCTCTCTCTCTCTCTCTTCTCTCTTCTTGCTGGCTCCATCTCTGTCACCTCTCCTGTCACTCTCTGTCTGTCTGTCTGTCTGTCTGTCTGTCTGCCTGTCTGCCGCTCTGTCTCTTCACCTGCTTGTCTTTTTCTATTCTATGTCTGTCTCTTATTCGATTTTCTTTCAACAGCATCTTTCACCTCCCAAGTGTGTTCCGAGTGTGTGTGTGTGTGTGTGTGTGTGTGTGTGTGTGTGTGTGTGTGTGTTGTGTGTGTGTGTGTGTGTGTGCGCGCGCGCGCGTGCGTGCATGCGTGCGTACGTGCGCGCGCATGGATTTGAAATCTGTTGTGCATTATGTTTAGAGAGTTGCATGCGTGTAAATGATTTGATGCAAGCGCTTTCGATTTTTTTTTTTTTTTTTTCAAGATTCAGCGC
>CM054143.1:68323396-68350896 GCA_028751875.1 Rapana venosa
TGTCGATTAAATCACCCCCTCTCGAGCACAGACCTTGGAGAGGTTGGCGTTGGACTCCCTCACAGAACTGGTGGTATGGTGTCGGCCGAAGGGGGGAATGATTGCAGAGGCTTTTATGGTGGCATGGGGAAAAAGCCTGGCGTATTCCCTGACACACCTTGCCATGTCGTGCAATCAACTGGGCCACTTTGTAGGCAGGTGTTGAGGCCAACAGGGAAAAGATCTGTGTGATGTGTGTTGAAGGGGGAGTGTTGAAAAGCCACTTCAAGAGGTGTTGGACTGTCAGGCCGGGTACCGACAATTTTTTTAGCTTGTCCGGCCGTGTGGGAACTTCTGTCTCCCACTCACTTAAGACAGAGTCACCGATCAGTAACTCCTGGCTGGCAGTGGGGACAGACTTTTTTCAATAGTGCCTCTAAGGGGGTTGGGGAAGGGGATGGCGGGGGGGGGGGGTTTGGGAATTGATAGGCCTTCTGGGAAAACAAATTTAGGCCTACTTGCAGTTGCGTTTTCTTTAATAAAGGGAGGGGAGGGAGGACGGGGTTTGGGGTTGGGATTTTGGTGGGGGTCGAGGAGTGAAAAACTATTATTAGTGGGATTGGGAAGATGATTTCTTCTTCTATAGGGTGTCGGAAATGTCAGAGAGAGAGTCACTAGAGGAATTCTGGAGGTGGTTGGTAGATTGCTGGTGGGAATCTTGGAATGGAGGGACTGAATGATTGTTTGGAGTGGGAGGCGAGTAGAGGTATCAGTTAGATGGTAGGGCTTTCTTTAAGGGCAGTGATTTCTTTTTTCATGGGGTTTTGCCAGTCGTTGAAAGCAGACAGGCTTTTGGCTTGTTTGTCGACCGTTGTCTGTAGTTGGGTGTTTTGCTGAGCAAGGTCAGCAATGGTCGACTTCAGTGCTTTTTTCTGTGGCTTTCATATGATTTTTTGTTTTGGACGTGCTGTCTTTGCTGGCGTTGGCTGTTTTCTCTATCTGTTTGTGCAAGTGTTTGTCTCTGTCTGTAAGGTGTCAACTTGTGCTTTGGGGGCATTGATGGTGGAGATGGCTGTGGACATTGGCAGTGGAGATGGGGTGATAGCAGATACTGTGCTCAAGCTGTAGAGACAGGATGGAAGTTTTGTGTGGGTGTGTGATTTTGTTGGACATGGTTGTGAAGGCAGAGGAGGAGGTCAGAGGCAGGAATAGAAAGGCTAGGGGCAGGGGGGGAGGGGGAGGCTATGGGTCTGGGTGGAGAGGGGGTGGTGGAATAGAGGGAAGGAGATGGGATCAGAGGGGTTTGTTGGAGAGGGGTGTCATTGTCAGCGGGGTGGGATAGAGGGGGGGAATGGTCTATACTGATTGAGTCAGCTGGAGGGACAGAGGAGAGCTGGGGTTGCTGTGGAGATGGAGCAGTGGAGATGGCGTCATCGGAACACTGAGGGGGCAGGCTTGGAGTTGAGGAGGAAGGGAGGATAGGGTTAGGAGATGGCACAGATGACTGTTTGTCTCCTGGCAACATGGTGACAGAACTGACTGCCTTTAGGGGGGTGGCAGTGACAGGTGAAGTGTTGTGTACTGGCAAGCACACAGGGCTCGCCGCAGGTGATGTTAAGGCAAATGATGTGCCAGGCAGTGGCAAACGCACAGGGGAGGAGGGGGGGTTGGTGGGGTTCATATCACTGGCACAACAAAAAGGAGAGAGAGGAGGGAGGGAGAGAGAGAGAGAGAGAGGGGGGGAGGAGAGAGAGGGGGAGAGAGAGGGAGGGAGAGATGGAGAGAGAGAGGGAGAGAGAGAGAGAGAGAGGGAGAGAGGGAGAGGAGAGAGAGGAGAGAGAGGAGGGAGGGAGGGAGGGTAGGGAGAGAGAGAGAAAGAGAGAGGGAGGGAGGAGAAGAGAGAGAGGGAGGGGAGAGAGAGGGGAAATAGAGAGATGGAGAGAGAGAGAGGGAGAGAGAGAGAGGAAATAGAGAGATGGAGAGAGCAAGTAATTAAAAGAAAATCCTAAGAGTACCCCACCCCTACCCCTACCCCCCAAAAAAACCCTAACCAAAACAAACAAACAAACAAAAGAGAAGGAAAAACCAAACCAACAAAAGATGATAAAAAAAGAGAAAAACAGACAAACAACAACACAAGAACAAGAGCAACAACAAAGCCAAGAAAAATAACACAACCAAACTTAATAAGTCATAAAGATAAACATCTACACATTGTCAAATGGTACACATACTTGTTACACAATAATTATAAGATATTGAAATAGGGCAACTCATTAAAACTTAAGTACAGAGGCAAGTCCAATAAAGTATTGGAAATATAAAAAATATGAATCCTCATCAGGATATACTATGACTATAAGCAGGACGATAAAAGGTGAGAGAGAGAGAGACAGAGACAGAGAGTGTGTGTGTGTGTATTTCAGAGATAATATCCAATATATAAATCCCAAAACAGTATGCGTCCCATCAACACTCATTTAGATTATACTCGTTTCAAATTATATGTCTGATAATGAAATAAATTTAATACCCATACATCCACACAATAAAAACAAGAAACAAACCAAGAAGAAATTAAAAACTATACAGTCGTTTAGGGAGAGAATATGGGTGGGTGAGTGAGTGAGTGTGTGTGTGTGTGTGTGTGTGTGTGTGTGTGTGTGTGTGTTTGAGCGCGCGCGCGTGTGTGTGTGTGTGTGTGTGTGTGTCTGAGTGTGTGTGTGCGTGTGGGGGGGGGGGGGTTCAGGGATAATACTAAATATGTAGTACTCACATAGCACACGATCAACACAAACACTTTTTAATTATGTTCATGCAAATTGAATGTCATGGTAAAAAATAAGAGCAATACCCATACACTCTCATAATAAAGAGGGGGGAAAAGCCATAAAGTCATAAAAAGAACATCTACACATTGTAAGTAATAGAAACAAATTCTTTTTTTCCAGGATAATGAATAAGTATTCATGTTCTTTTTTACATCCAGTCCCCGCCCATGGGGTCACATTTAAAAAATGCACTCAGTACTCATACTTTCAAGCAGAAGAAGCAAAGGGAAAAAACTTTTTTTAAAGAAAAAGAGAGAAGAAAAAAAACAAACAAACAAACAAACAAACAAACCCCAGACGAGCAAAAGACAAAACTACCCCAGAAACCCCCCCCCCCCCCCCCCCCCCCCCAAAAAAAAAAAAAAAAAAAAAAAAAAAAGCAAGCAAACAAACAAAAAAAGAAAAAAGAAAAAACAAAAGAGAGAGAGAGAGAGACAGAGGGCGGAGAGAGAGAGAGACAGAGAGACAGAGGGCGGAGAGAGAGAGAGAGAGACAGACAGACAGAGGGCGGAGAAAGAGAGAGAGAGAGAGACAGAGTGCGGAGAGAGAGAGAGTGACAGGGGGCGAGAGAGAGAGAGACAGGGGCGAGAGAGAGACAGAGGGCGGAGAGAGAGAGAGAGGACGGAGAGAGAGAGAGACAGACAGAGGGTGGAGAGAGAGAGACAGAGAGACAGAGGGCGGAGAGAGAGAGAGAGGGAGAGAGAGGCAGAGGACGACGGAGAGAGAGGACAGAGAGAGAGAGGGCGGAGAGAGAGAGACAGAGGGCGGAGAGAGAGAGGACAGAGAGACAGAGGGCGGGAGAGAGAGAGACAGAGGGCGGAGAGAGAGACAGAGGGCGGAGAGAGAGAGACAGAGGGCGGAGAGAGAGACAGAGGGCGGAGAGAGAGAGAGAGAGAGAGAGAGAGAGAGAGAGAGAGAGAGAGAGAGAGAGAGAGAGACAGAGGATGGAGAGAGAGAGACAGAGAGACAGAGGGCGGAGAGAGAGAGACAGAGAGACAGAGGGCGGAGAGAGAGAGAGACAGAGGGCGGAGAGAGAGAGAGACAGAGAGACAGAGGGCGGAGAGAACTCTGAACTCTGAACTCTGAAATAGTTTAATTGCACATCGGCCTTGGGCCACAATACAATGCAAGGTTGATTTGGGAAAGCATCACGATATAACGCAGTACATAACACACAGTAGTCAACATTCAATACATATTCATGCGTTTTCAGTATACGGCAACACTTCTAAGGTGCAGATTAAATTCAGTTTTCCTTAAGTTTGCTTGGCTAGTTTTATCGAAACAAGATTACTGTACATACAAAAATAAGAACATTGTTCCATACGTTATGGTTACTTCTATTACAATAAAAGGTTTTTTGTTTTCATTCTTTGATATTAGACTTAAATCTCACACTTAAGTAATTATACTTTTCTTCTGTTTATATATTATAACACAACATTTGCAAATAGTTTTGTCTTTCTTTGTCATTATGTTGTTTTAGTCTTGAACACAAAACTGTTAATATTCTATAATGCATACTATTCCCTGCAGTTTGCTGCATACTGGAGCACCAAGCTTTTGTTCAAATATAGAAAGTTGAGAAACAAAAAACAAAACACACACACACACACACACACAAACACACACACACAACACGCCCACACACACACACACACACACATATTTATTGCCTTAAGTGCTTACAGATAACTTCTTCATCAACAATGACGCTATTCTCAACAACTAGGGATTGCTTCAGGTCATTGATTTCATCTGAGAAATCATGCTTTTCAAAGGTAAAAAAAAAGGTAAAGGAGTCCCATAACCTATAAGGTCGTAGGGGAGCGTGGCGTCAGAGACCTCACTTCTCTAGGGCCAGCATATTGAGGGCGGCGCCCATCTCCTCTCCCTCGCTGCTTTACCTTCCCTGACCCTAAAGAGGGCAGGTACCCATTTACAGCTGGGTGAACTGAGGGAACTGTACTGAAGCCAAGGCGCGCAAACGGTCACCCATCCAACTGGTAACCACGCTCGACGCTGCTTAACTTGGCTGGGGGAAAGCGAGTGCTCCGACCACTGAGCTATCCCGTCCCCTTTTCAAAGCGAGTAACAAATGCGTTGAGATGGTCTGGTAAGTTGTGATCACATACCCCCTGCAAACTGATCTTTGACCTATGTGGACATCTTCCATGTTTACTGCAGACACAGTTTTGATACCCTGAGAGACAGAGACAGAGGCAAACACGGAGACATTGAGAGAGAGACAGAGACAGACAAAGACAGAGAGAGTCAGAGATAGAGGGAGACAGACAGACAGACATATAGACAGAGAGAGAGAGTCAGAGATAGACAGAGGGAGAGAGACAGACAGACAGAGACAGAGGCAGAGAGACAAAGATCATGGAGAAAGAGAGAGACAGAGACAAACACGGAGACATTGAGAGAGAGAGACAGAGAGAGAGAGACAGACAGACAGACACAGACACACAGACAAAAACAAAGACAAAAAAACTGTGTGTGTGTGTGTGTGTGTGAGAGAGAGAGAGAGAGAGAGAGAGAGAGAGAGAGAGAGAGAGAGAGAGAGAGAGAGAGAGAGAGAGAATACGAAATTTTGTATTGAGGGTAAATGGATAAGCTTACAGCTTCTTTACACCCTGCCCTCAGCCCCACACACCCATTCCCTTTCCCCCAAAGAAAAACGCAAAGGTAAAAGCCCAAAACATCTCAAATGTAAATACTTGCATAACAAATTTCAAGTAAACAAAAAAGACTCACAAACAGACAAACAACAAACAAACAAACAAACAAATAAGCTAACAAACAAACCCGACATTCTGATTTAGCACATTGACATCCATTTCAAACTACTTTCAGCAAATCCCTTCATCTCCCCATACCGTCTCTCACCATCAATTTTTCATACAAATAACACACATATGTTTACATATACACATACACCTACGTATGCATACACAACACATATACATACAAAAAATTAATCGGAGAGAGCAGTCGAACAGAAGAAAGAGGGAGAGAGAGACACAGAGAGAGAGAGAGACAGAGACAGAGAGACAGAGGGCGGAGAGAGAGACAGAGGGCGGAGAGAGAGACAGAGAGACAGATGGCGGAGAGAGAGAGAGAGACAGAGGGCGGAGAGAGAGAGAGAGAGAGAGAGAGAGACAGAGGGCGGAGAGAGAGAGAGAGAGAGAGAGAGAGACAGAGGGCGGAGAGAGAGAGAGAGAGAGACAGAGGGCGGAGAGAGAGACAGAGAGACAGAGGGCGGAGAGAGAGAGACAGAGGGCGGAGAGAGAGAGAGAGAGAGACAGAGGGCGGAGAGAGAGAGACAGAGGGCGGAGAGAGAGAGAGAGAGAGAGAGAGACAGAGGACGGAGAGAGGGAGAGAGAGAGAGAGAGACAGAGGGCGGAGAGAGAGAGAGAGAGACAGAGGGCGGAGAGAGAGAGACAGAGGGCGGAGAGAGAGAGAGAGAGACAGAGGGCGGAGAGAGAGAGACAGAGGGCGGAGAGAGAGAGAGAGAGACAGAGGGCGGAGAGAGAGAGACAGAGGGCGAGAGAGAGAGAGAGAGAGAGAGAGAGAGACAGAGGACGGAGAGAGGGAGAGAGAGAGAGACAGAGGGCGGAGAGAGAGAGAGAGAGACAGAGGCGGAGAGAGAAAGAGAGAGACAGAGGGCGGAGAGACAGAGAGAGACAGACAGACAGACAGAGAGACAGAGGGCGGAGAGAGAGAGAGAGAGAGAGAGACAGACAGACAGACAGACAGAGGGCGGAGAGAGAGAGAGAGACAGAGAGACAGAGGGCGGAGAGAGAGAGAGACAGAGGGCGGAGAGAGAGAGAGAGACAGACAGAGAGACAGAGGGCAGAGAGAGAGAGAGACAGAAGGCGGAGAGAGAGAGACAGAGGGCGGAGAGAGAGAGAGAGAGAGACAGAGAGACAGAGGGCGGAGAGAGAGAGAGAGAGAGAGAGAGAGAGAGAGACAGACAGACAGACAGACAGACAGAGGGCGGAGAGAGAGAGAGAGAGACAGAGGGCGGAGAGAGAGAGAGAGAGAGACAGAGGGCGGAGAGAGAGAGAGAGACAGAGGGCGGAGAGAGAGAGACAGAGGGCGGAGAGAGACAGAGACAGAGAGCGGAGAGAGAGAGAAACAGAGGGCGGAGAGAGAGAGAGACAGAGACAGAGAGACAGAGGGCGGAGAGAGAAAGAGAGAGAGAGAGAGAAGAGAGAGAGACAGAGGGCGGAGAGAGAGAGAGAGACAGAGAGACAGAGGGCAGAGAGAGAGAGAGAGACAGAGAGACAGAGGGCGGAGAGAGAGGACAGACAGAGGGCGGAGAGAGAGAGAGAGAGAGAGAGAGAGAGACAGAGAGACAGAGGGCGGAGAGAGAGAGAGAGACAGACAGAGGGCGGAGAGAGAGAGAGAGAGAGAGAGAGACAGAGAGACAGAGGGCGGAGAGAGAGAGAGAGACAGAGGGCGGAGAGAGAGAGACAGAGGGCGGAGAGAGAGAGAGAGAGAGAGAGAGAGAGAGAGAGAGAGAGACACTGAGAGAGAGAGAGAAGGAGAGAGAGGAAGAGAAACAGAGAGAGAGAGACAGACAGAGACAGAGACAGACAGACAGAGCATGTTCAGTGTTTACAATGTGTTGTGTCCCTTGCATTGCAGGCGATCTTCTCTGCTCCACCCTGGACATCTCCATCACTGCCCCATGGTCCAGTCCTGTGCAGTGTGTAATGTAGCAGGTGCACATTGGCATTGGTGTCTCTGCTCCACCCTGGACATCTCCATCACTGCACCATGGTCCAGTCCTGTGCAGTGTGTAGCAGGTGCACATTGGCATTGGTGTACACATCTCAAAGTAGCCATTGTCTTGCAGGGATTTTTTTTAAATGCCAAAAAAAAAAAGGATGTAGAAATAGATAGATCTTCAGTTTCTTCATTAGTACTAGAACAAAAGAATCCAGGATGGTGATCTAGTACTCACATACTCACACACACACACATACGCACGCACGCACGCACACACACACATACGCACACATACACACACACACACACACACACACTCAAACACACATAACACACACACACACTCACACACACACACACACGCACACACACACACACCACACACACACACACACACACACACACACACGCACACACACACACACGCACACACACACACACACGACAATCCCATATCAAGTGTCATCACCCTATTATGTTTTCGCGGGATAAAAGGAGGAAGGGCTGTGATTACCGGGTTCTATGTGACCGCGAAACTAACCCCAGTGTTGGCCAACAGCAGTGAAGCAGATTGACAATAAATAAGTACATAAATACATAAATAAAAGATAACTGACAATTATGATAGCAGAAAAAAAATAATTTTTAAGTATTAAAAAAAAATAATAGGAGGGGGCGCATATGCAGGTTTGCCTCAACCTGCCTGTCTGCCTGTCTGTCTGTCCGTCTGTCTGTCTGTGTCTCTCTCAGAAAGACAAACAGACCGACAAACAGATAGACAGAGAAACAAACAGACAAACACACACATATACATATGCATGCACGCACGCGCACGCACGTACATGCACAGACATACACATAGACCCCCCCCCCTCGCACATACACACACACACATACGCACGCACGTATGCATGCACACGCACACTCACAAGTATGCATGCCTGTCTGATGTGTGTGTGCGTGTGTGTATGTGTGTGTGTGTGTGTGTACGTGCGTACGCTTGCACGTGTATGTCTGTCTGTCTGTGTCTCTGTCTCTGTCTCTCCTCCTGTCTTTGTCTCTCCATGCTTCTCTCTGTCTCTCTTAGTATCTCTGTCTGTCTCTCCCTCTGTCTCTCTGTTCCCTCTATCTCTGTCTGTCTGTGTGTCTGCTGTTTGTCTGTCTGTCTGTCTGTCTGTCTCTGTCTCTCTCTCTGTCTCTCTCGTTTTCCTTCTTCTCTCAATCTAACTGTCCGTATATCTGTCTCTGTCTGTCTGTCTGTCTGTCTGCGTGTCTCCAACACTCTACCTCTGCTCCTCTGTCTCTTCTCTCTGCTTGTTTCTGTCTCTCTACTATCACGTGGCTGTCTGTCTGTCCGTTTGTCTGTCTGTCTGTCTCTTTGTCTCTCTTTCTCTGATATTCAGTTTTCATTCTCCGTGATAATAAGTCAATATAATTTATTTGTCAGTTTTCATTCTCCGTGATAATCAGTCAATATAATTTATTTGTCTACTCCCCCCCCCCTCTCTCTCCCCCCTCTTTCTCCCCCTCTCCCTCTATTTGTGAAACATGCAGTAGAGAGAATAGAGAGAAGAGAAGGGAGAGAGGGCGGAGGGAGAGAGAGAGCGCGCGCGAGAGAGAGAAAGAGGGCGGAGAGAGACAGAGACAGAGGGCGGAGAGAGAGAGAAAAGAGACAGAGGCGGAGAGAGAGACACACAGGGCGGAAAGAAGGGAGGGAGGAGAGAGAGAGGAGAGAGAGAGAGAGAAGAGAGAGAGAGAGAGAGAGAGAAGACAGACAGACAGACAGACAGACAGAGAGACAGAGAGACAGAGGACGGAGAGAGAGAGAGACAGAGAGACAGAGGGCGGAGAGAAAGAGAGAGAGAACAGAGAGACAGAGGGCGTAGAGAAAAGAGAGAGACAGAGGGCAGAGAGAGAGAGAGACAGAGGGGGGAGAGAGAGACAGACAGACAGAGAGTGGAGAGAGAGAGAGAGAGTGAGACAGAGGGCGGAGAGAGAGAGAGAGACAGAGAGAGACAGAGGGCGGAGAGAGAGAGAGAGAGACAGAGGGCGGAGAGAGAGAGAGACAGAGGGCGGAGAGACAGAGAGAGACAGAGAGACAGAGAGCGGAGAGAGAGAGAGAGAGACAGAGGGCGGAGAGAGAGAGAGAGACAGAGGGCGGAGGAGAGAGAGAGACAGAGGGCGGAGAGAGAGAGAGACAGGGGAGAGAGACAGAGAGACAAAAGAGCGGAGAGAGAGAGAGAGAGACAGAGGGGCGGAGAGAGAGAGAGACAGAGGGCGGAGAGACAGAGAGAGACAGAGAGAGACAGAGAGACAGAGAGCGGAGAGAGAGAGAGAGAGACAGAGGGCGGAGAGAGAGAGAGACAGAGGGCGGAGAGAGAGAGAGGCAGAGGGCGGAGAGAGAGAGACAGAGAGAGACAGAGAGACAGAGAGCGGAGAGAGAGAGAGAGAGAGAGACAGAGGGCGGAGAGAGAGAGAGACAGAGGCGGAGAGAGAGAGACAGAGGGCGGAGAGAGAGAGAGACAGAGGGCGGAGAGAGAGAGACAGAGAGACAGAGAGAGACAGAGAGACAGAGAGCGGAGAGAGAGACAGAGAGACAGAGGGCGGAGAGAGAGAGAAAGACAGAGGGCGGAGAGAGAGAGACAGAGGGCGGAGAGAGAGAGACAGAGGGCGGAGAGGGGAGAGAGAGACAGAGGGCGGAGAGAGAGAGACAGAGAGACAGAGGGCGGAGAGAGAGAGAGAGAGACAGAGGGCGGAGAGAGAGAGAGACAGAGAGACAGAGGGCAGAGAGAGAGAGAGAGAGAGAGAGACAGAGAGAGACAGAGAGACAGAGAGCGGAGAGAGAGAGAGACAGAGGGCGGAGAGAGAGACAGAGAGCGGAGAAAGAGAGAGACAGAGAGACAGAGAGACAGAGGGCGGGAAAAGAGACAGAGACAGAGAGAGACAGAGAGAGACAGAGAGCGGAGAGAGAGAGAGAGAGACAGAGAGCGCAGAGAGAGAGACAGAGGGCGGAGAGAGAGAGACAGAGGGCGGAGAGAGAGAGAGACAGAGAGACAGAGGGCGAGAGAGAGAGAGAGACAGAGAGGACAGAGGGCGGAGAGAGAGAAACAGAGGGCGAAGAGAGAGAGACAGAGACAGAGAGACAGAGGGCGGAGAGAGAGAGAGACAGAGGGCGGAGAGAGAGAGACAGAGGGGGAAGAGAGAGAGACAGAGACGAGAGGCAGAGGGCGGAGAGAGAGAGAGACAGAGAGACAGAGGGCGGAGAGAGAGAGAGACAGAGGGCGGAGACAGAGACAGAGACAGAGGGCGAAGAGAGAGAGAGAGACAGACAGAGAGACAGAGACAGAGAGACAGAGGGCGGAGGGAGAGAGAGACAGAGAGACAGAGGCGGAGAGAGAGAGAAAGAGGGCGGAGAGAGAGAGACAGACAGAGAGAGACAGAGAGAGAGACAGAGAGACAGAGAGCGGAGAGAGAGAGAGAGAGAGAGAGAGAGAGAGAGACAGAGGGCGGAAAAGAGAGAGAGAGAGAGAGAGGGCGGAGAGAGAGAGACAGAGACACAGAGGGCGGAGAGAGAGAGAGACAGAGACACAGAGAGCGGGAGAGAGAGACAGAGGGCGGAGAGAGAGAGGGCGGAAAGAGAGAGAGAGAAGACAGAGGACGGAGAGAGAAGACAGAGAGACAGAGGCGGGAGAGAGAGAGACAGAGGCGGAGAAAAGAGAGAGACAGAGAGAGACAGAGAGACAGAGAGCGGAGAGAGAGAGAGAGACAGAGGGCGGAGAGAGAGAGAGACAGAGAGACAAGAGGACGGAGAGAGAGAGAGAGACAGAAGAGACAGAGGGCGGAGAGAGAGAGACAGAGGGCGGAGAGAGAGAGACAGAGGGCGGAGAGAGAGAGACAGACAGGGAGAGACAGAGAGAGAGACAGAGAGACAGAGAGCGGAGAGAGAGAGAGAGAGAGAGAGAGAGAGAGAGAAAAGACAGAGGGCGGAAAAGAGAGAGAGAGAGAGACAGAGGGCGGAAGAGAGAGAGAGAGAGAGAGAGAGAGACAGAGGGCGGAAAGAGAGAGAGAGAGACAGAGAGACAGAGGGGCGGAGAGAGAGAGAGACAGAGAGACAGAGGCGGAGAGAGAGAGACAGAGGGCGGAGAGAGAGAGACAGACAGGAGAGACAGAGAGAGAGACAGAGAGACAGAGAGCGGAGAGAGAGAGAGAGAGAGAGAGGAGAGAGAGAGAGACAGAGGGCGGAAAGAGAGAGAGAGAGAGACAGAGGGCGGAAAGAGAGAGAGAGAGAGAGAGAGAAGAGACAGAGGGCGGAAAGAGAGAGAAGAGAGACAGAGAGACAGAGGGCGGAGAGAGAGAGAGACAGAGAGACAGAGGGCGGAGAGAGAGAGACAGAGGCGGAGAGAGAGAGGGCGGAAAGAGAGAGACAGACAGAGGACGGAGAGAGAGACAGAGAGACAGAGGGCGGAGAGAGAGACAGAGAGACAGAGGGCGAGAGAGGAGAGAGACAGAATGCGGAGAGAGAGAGAGAGAGAGAGAGAGAGAGACAGAGACAGAGAGACAGAGGGCGGAGAGAGAGAGAGAGAGAGAGAGAGAGAGAGAAGAGAACTCGAACTCGAACGATTTATTCACAAAAAGGCCATGCCCATACAGAAGGGGGTTGCCGAATGCTTAGTAATTTTGGTTTAAACACACACGCACACACACAACACACACACACAACACACACACACACACACACACACACGACACCACACAACATACACCACACACACACACACAGACCAACATGTTACTGTATAACACAAAGTCAGCTACAAAAATATGACTTAGGATAACAATATCTCTCTTATTCTGAAAGCTTTACACAAATATAAAGTGAGGCTGCGCACAACCTCAGGATGACTTGATGCCAGGAGTAAACAGAGTCTAGATAAATTAGGCTGTATACTATATTTAACAGGGATGTAGTTCTGCCTAACATCCTCTAATACTGGACAGCACAAGACAAAGTGTACTTCATCCTCCGGAGTTTGCATACATAATGGGCATAGCAGCCTGAGGTCGTCAATATCATGTTCTCTGTATCTGAATTTATGAACATTTATATCTGATACACCAAGTCTAAACTTAGACATTATTCTTTTCAAATGTATATCCATATCAAGTTTTAGATAAGGTTTGACATCATGCGAACTTATAAAATGTCTGTACATTTGAAATCTTTCACTGTTTTGTATATGATTACTCCATTGCTGCCATCGGCAGTCAATCAATCTTTGCCTGAAAGCGTTAATAAACTCTCTACAATTTCCGACTCCTTGATTGAGCCAAACAAATCCAAACCCGAGTTCACACAAACAGGTACGTATTTGTGTTGCCCAGTTGTTTTTCCCTTTGACATCTAGATCATAAAGCATCTTGTAGAATTTAAAAGGTAGCCTGCTCTCATTCATATGCAGAATCTTAATCCAATATTTAATGCATCTTACAGCAGCATTAACAGAGAGAGGGTATCTATTAGTTTCACTATAAACAAGATCATTGGGTGTACGTCTATCTAAGCCTAAAAACTGCTTTAAAGCAAAGAGGTGTACTGATTCACAATGTGTTACAGCTGCATCCAAGCCCCAGATTTCTGCACCATATAACACAGTGGGTTGTATTTGTGCATCAAATATCTTAATGAACAAATCAAAAGAGTTATTATTCAATATTCGTAGTTTTTTCAACACAAATAACAAGCTTCGTTTACCTCGACTTGCCAGATCTTTACATGCAGTTGTGAAACTAAGCTTAGTAGAAAAACAGATTCCTAAATATTTATATACATTAATCACAGGCATGATATTTCCATTGTACAACCATTTTTCATGAGCAGCTAAATATCCACCTTTTCTGAATACAACGATATTACTCTTACTCAGATTAACCTTAAGATCCAGTGCTGTTGAAGCACTGTTTAAGCTGTTTAACTGCTTTTGTAAACCTACGACTGTTTCAGATGAGAGAGAGAGAGAGAGAGAGAGACAGAGACAGAGACAGAGAGCGGAGAGAGAGAGAGAGAGAGACAGAGGGTGGAGAGAGAGAGAGACAGAGAGCGGAGAGAGAGAGACAGACAGAGGTGGAGAGAGACAGAGGGCAGAGAGAGAGAGACAGAGACACAGGGCGGAGAGAGAGAGAGAGAGACAGAGGCGAGAGAGAGACAGAGAGACAGAGGGCGGAGAGAGAGAGACAGAGACACAGGGCGGAGAGAGAGAGAGAAGACAGAGGCGGAGAGAGAGACAGAGAGACAGAGGGGCGGAGAGAGAGAGAGAGAGAGAGAGAGAGACAGAGGGTGGAGAGAGACAAGAGACAGAGGGTGGGAGAGAGAGAGAGAGAGAGAGAGAGAGAGAGAGAGAGAGAGAGGGTGGAGAGAGAGACAGAGAGACAGAGGTGGAGAGAGAGACAGAGAGACAGAGGCGAGAGAGAGACAGAGAGACAGAGGGCGGAGAGAGAGAGAGAGAGAGAGAGAGAGAAAAGAGAGAGAGATAGGGGTGGGGTAGGACGGAGAGAGAGAGACAGAGAGACAGAGGGCGGAGAGAGAGAGAGAGAGATCGGAGAGAGAGACAGAGAGACAGAGGGCGGAGAGAGAGACAGAGGGCGGAGAGAGAGACAGAGGGCGGAGAGAGAGAGAGAGGAGAGAGAGAGAGAGAGAGGGGAGAGAGAGAGAGAGAGACAGAGGGCGGAGAGAGAGAGACAGAGAGACAGAGGCGGAGAGAGAGACAGAGGGCGGAGAGAGAGAGAGAGAGAGAGAGAGAGAGAGAGATCGGAGAGAGAGACAGAGGCGAGAGAGAGACAGAGGGCGGAGAGAGAGAGACAGAGGGCGGAGAGAGAGAGAGAGACAGAGGGCGGAGAGAGACAGAGGGCAAGGAGAGAGAGACAGAGAGCGGAGAGAGAGAGAGACAGAGAGAGACAGAGGGCGGAGAAAGAGAGAGAGAGAGAGACAGAGGGCGGAGAGAGAGAGAGAGAGAGAGAGAGAGAGACAGACAGACAGACAGACAGACAGAAGCGGAGAGAGAGAGACAGAGAGCGGAGAGAAAGAACTCGAACTCGAACTGGTTTATTCAGTATAGGCCATGGCCCCTTACTGAAGGGGGTACAATACACCAGTTTCAAAGCCACACAGTGGCCAGGTGTTCCAAAACTTCATCTGTAAACATGTCATTTTCAATATGTAGATCAACATTAAGCACAAGATATCTTTGACAGTAAATGGTTCAAGCAACTTGAAAAGGAAAATCTTCGTTGTTTGATTATGTTCATTTCACTTGTGTCATCTATCTATAAACGTTATACAAAACAGCAGATAACCAAATATAATCATTACACTTTTACCTGTGTCTGATACACACAAAACAACCATGATCAAATCCAGCAAATTTATCAAAATAGAATACATACATTCAGACTTATACACATATTTATCATATATTTGCCATATTTCCACACTATGCACTCACTGTAATACTAAAACAATGAGAATTTTTACCTATGATATCTGGGACAAAAGCTACAGTCAATTTAATTACATCTCTTTTCTTCAATACATGCACATCTGAAAGCTCTAAAATCTTATCTGCAACTATCTTTCAGACATAAGCATACCACTCTTAAGGTCAAACTGATTTTCTGGTAGTAGGTAAACACAAGCACATGATACATCCTTTGCCAAACCTTCATGACCTTTTGATAAAATGAACATACTAACATTACTTCAGTGATAGTTTATTCCTTTAATGTATAACAAAAGTTCCTTCTTGATCCAACAATTTATCTTTCTGGACCTTTTCTCGTTTATAAAATTGAATAGCTAGCTGGCTTCTAATGCACTGCAGTTGTAAGAAAAACAACAACAAAAACATGTTCAACTGTAAATTTTCCACAAAAGTTTCCATACAGTATCTGGTAACCAACATCATAAAGTAACAACACTTTTTATTTTATTGTTTATCTCAGACACCATCCTATTGACATTCCAATGCCGAAGGTAAGCACAACATGGATTAAATTTTGATTTGATTTCTCTCTCTCTCTCTCTCTCTCTCTCTCTCTCACACACACACACACACACACTTGTTCTTAGATAGATGGCTTGATGAAGAAAAGCAAATGCATTGCTTATTCAATTTACCATCTGGAAATAAAATTTTGACTTGACTTGACTTGACTTGACTTGACACACACACACACATGCGAACGCGTACTCACGCACACACCTATTAGCGTTATCATGATCAAAACTGTTTTTTTTCACATAATTATATTAGTTTCGTTTTTAGATCGTGCATTTGAATTTGAATGGCCAGAAAACAGGAGCTGATTCACACACTTGACGTGTGCACCGACAGTAGCTGGCAACGTTGACACAGTTACGTGTCAGCAGCCTGTGGGACAAGCCCAGGACAAAATTCAGTGCAGTTTGCACGTGGAGGAGAGGGGGCAAAATTTAATGCAGGCGGTGACTGATTTACATTTGTTCCCTCTGACTGAAAGACAGAAAACCCAGTGGAAAAAACAACAACAACCCACCAGAGACTGATAATGTTGCATGGGCTTAGTTTTAAGTAGGCCAGCCAGAATGCTAGACCGTATTTGTAGGATCTGGACTTTCGTCCAGATAGCGTTTCTCGCCATCAATGATCAGATGATCAAAGACCATGAACGCTCTTTTCCCATCTTTCCTGGCATCCTTCAAGTGAGGAACAAGTTTCCTTCTGATATCACGCACACGTGGAGTGAAGTCTTCTCCAATGAAGACATTGCTTCCACGGAGTTTGTGCTTTGTGAAGACGGAGAGAGAGAGACAGAGAGACAGAGGGTGAGAGAGAGAGAGAGAGAGAGACAGAGAGAAAGAGGGCGGAGAGAGAGAGACAGAGGGCGGAGATAGAGAGAGAGACGGAGGGCGGAGAGAGACAGAGAGACAAGGACGGAGAGAGAGAGACAGAGGGCGGAGAGAGAGAGAGAGAGACGGAGGGCGAGAGAGAGACAGAGACAGAGAGACAGAGGGCGGAGAAAGAGACAAAGAGACAGAGGCGGAGAGAGACAGAGAGACAGAGAGACAGAGAGACAGAGAGAGAGAGAGAGAGAGACAGAGGGCGGAGAGAGACAGAGGGCGGAGAGAGAGAGAGACAGAGAGACAGAGGGCGGAAGGAGAGACAGAGAGACAGAGGGCGGGGAGAGAGAGAGAGAGACAGAGAGAGAGAGAGAGAGAGACAGAGAGACAGAGAGACACAGAGAGAGAGAGAGAGACAGAGGGCGGGGAGAGACAGAGGGCGGAGAGAGAGAGAGACAGAGAGACAGAGGGCGGAAGGAGAGACAGAGAGACAGAGGGCGGAGAGAGAGAGAGAGAGACAGAGGGCGGAGAGAGAGAGAGAGAAGAGAGAGACAGAGAGACAGAGGGCGGAGAGAGAGAGAGAGAGAGAGAAAAGAGGGCGGAGAGAGACAGAGAAACAGAGGGCGGAGAGAGAGAGAGAGACGAGGGCGGAGAGAGAGAGAGAGAGACAGAGAGACAAGAGAGAGAGAGAGAGACAGAGGGCGGAGAGAGACAGAGGGCGGAGAGAGAGAGACAGAGAGACAGAGGGCGGAGAGAGAGAGACAGAGAGACAGAGGCGAGAGAGAGAGACAGAGAGACAGAGGCGGAGAGAGAGAGAGAGACGAGGGCGGAGAGAGAGAGAGAGACAAGAGACAGAGAGAGAGAGAGAGAGACAGAGGGCGAGAGAGACAGAGGGCGGGGAGAGAGAGAGACAGAGAGACAGAGGGCGGGGAGAGAGAGACAGAGAGACAGAGGGCGGAGAGAGAGAGACAGAGAGACAGAGGGCGAGAGAGAGAACAGAGAGACGAGGGCGGAAGGAGAGACAGAGAGACAGAGGGCGGAGAGAGAGAGAGAGAGACAGAGGGCGGAGAGAGAGAGAGAGAGAGAGACAGAGGGCAGAGAGAGAGAGAGAGAGAGAGGGGGCGGAGAGAGACAGAGAGACAGAGGGCGGAGAGAGAGATAGAGACAGAGGGCGGAGAGAGAGAGAGAGAGAGAGAGGGCGGAGAGAGAGAGAGAGAGAGAAGAGAGAGAGGGCGGAGAGAGAGAGAAAGAGACAGAAGGCGGAGAGAGAGAGAAAGAGACAGAGAGACAGAGGGCGAGAGAGAGAGAAAGAGACAGAGAGACAGAGGGCGGAGAGAGAGAGAAAGAGACAGAGAGACAGAGGGCGGAGAGAGAACTCGAACTTTTTATTGAGAGTAAAGGGATAAGCTCAGGCTTTTTACACCGTGCTCTCAAAAAAACCAACAACAACCCACCACCACCACCAACAAAAAAACACCAAAAAAAACAAACAACCCAACAACAACCCCCCCCCCCCCCCCCCCCCCCCCCCCCAAACAAACCCGCAAACAATCATTATCAACAGTTTTAAAGACACCAAAATGAAAGTTCAAAATTGGTTATTATAATCCAACACTATCAATGAGAACTAGATACAATGACGATGAATGTCATACAAGGGAGACAATGGAGAAGGAAAGAAAAGCAAACAAACAACAAACACAGACAAACAAGTATATAAAAACCAGCATAATTTTTTTTAAAAACACCGACTCAGAAACCACATTACAGAGAGAGACAGACAGACAGACAGACAGACAGACAGCGGCAAAACAGCAAAGGACATAGAGAGTGAGGGGACTGAGAGAGAGAGACAGAGAGAGAGACTGAGAAGGCAGAGAGAGACAGAGAGAGAGAGACAGAGAGAGAGTCAGAGAGAAACAGAGACAGTCAGAGAGAGACAGACAGAGACAGAGAGAGAGACAGAGGCAGAGACACAGAGAAAGACAAAGGACACGGAGAGACAATGACAATGACAATGACAATGACAAATTCTTTTATTTCGAGGATAATGAATAAGCACACATGTGCTTTTTTACATCCAGTCCCCGCCCGTTAGGGATACATCTTAATAATAACCCAATACTTATACAGTCTCGCAATAAAAACAAGGGGAAATAACCCTTTTCAAAACAGCTCCCCCCAACAACCCTCCCCCCCCCCCCCCCCCAAGCAAGCAATTAAAAGAAAATCCTAAGAATACCCCACCCCTACCCCCACCCCCCAAAAAAAACCTAACCAAAACAAACAAACAAACAAAAGAGAAGGAAAAACCAAACCAACAAAAGATGATAAAAAAGAGAAAAACAGACAAACAACAACAACAAGAACAAGAGTAACAACAAAGCCAAGAAAAATAACACAACCAAACTTAATAAGTCATAAAGATAAACATCTACACATTGTCAAATGGTACACATACTTGTTACACATAATTATAAGATATTGAAATAGGGCACTCATTAAAACTTAAGTACAGAGGCAAGTCCAATAACGTATTGAAAATTATAAAAATATGAATCCTTCATGAGGATATACTATGACTATAAGCAGGACGATAAAAGGTGAGAGAGAGAGAGAGACAGAGACAGAGAGTGTGTGTGTGTGTATTTCAAAGATAAAATCCAATATATAAATCCCAAAACAGTATGCGATCCCATCAACACTCATTTTAGATTATACTCGTTTCAAATTATATGTCATGATAATGAAATAAATTTAATACCCATACATCCACACAATAAAAACAAGAAACAAACCAAGAAGAAATTTAAAACTATACTAAATATATGATTCTCAAAACAGTACAAAGATCACCTTCAACACTTAGTTTGATTACTCATACAAATTTTATGTCATGATAATCAAATAAATTCAATACCCATACTCTCACACAATAAAAACAAGGAGGGAAAGAAAGAAGGAAAAACAAACCCAGCCAATCTATAAGGTCATAGTGAGAGAAAAGAAGAGAGAGAGAGAGAGAAGAGAGAGAGAGAGAGAGAGAGAGAGAGAGAGAGAGAGAGAGAGAGAGAGGGAGGGAGGGAGGGAGGGAGAGAGAGAGAGAGTGTGTGTGTGTGTGTGTGTGTGTGTGTGTGTGTTTCAGGGATAACACTAAATATATATATAATTCTCAAAACAGTGCACGATCAACCGTCAACCCTTATTTTGATTATACTCATGCAGGTTATATGTCATGATAATGAAATAAACTCAATACCCGTGTACTCACACAATAAAACAAGGAAGAAGAGAAAGGGGGTATAAAAAACAAATCTATAAGGTCAGGGAGAGAGAGAGAGAGAGAGAGAGAGAGAGAGAGAGAGAGAGAGAGAGAGAGAGAGAGTGTGTGTGTGTGTGTGTGTGTGTGTGTGTGTGTGTGTGTGTGTGTGTGTGTGTGTGTTTTAAGGATAATACTAAATATATAATTCTCAAGACAGCACAGGATCACCATCAAAATTGTTTTCGAATATACTCGTACAAATTGAATGTCATGAAAAAGAAATAAGCCCAATACCAATACACTCTTACAATAAGGAGAAAAAATCACTTAAGTCATAAAATGAACATCTATGCATTGTAAGTAAGAGAGAGAGAGATAGGGGGGAGGAAGAAATGAGAGAGAGTGGGAGAGGGAGGGAGGATGGAGTGTGTGTGTGTGTTGTGTGTGTGTGTGTGTGTGTGTGTGTGTGTGTGTGTGTGTGTGTGTGTGTGTGTGTGTGTGTGTGTGTGTGTGCGTGTGTGTGTGTGCGTGCGTGTGTGTGTGAAAGATAATGCTTTTTGTTTGTAAACAAACAAACAAGAACGACATAGAAAAAAATACTGGAAATGATTCTCAACAGCACATCATCACTGAGAGAAAGAGAGAGAGACAGAGACGAAGACATAGAAGGAGAGATTGAGAGAGAGATTGAGAGAGACAGACAGACTGACAGACAGACAGACAGACCGACAGACGCACGCATAATGATGATGATGATGATGATGATGATGATGATGATGATGATGATGATGATGATGATGATATTTCGAGGTTAATGGAATCAGCACTTTTGTGGGGGGGGGGGGTTTACATCCTGTCACCGTGTGTATGCAGTTTTGTCAATTTTGTCATCCGTTCCCACCGGCACACAATGGCCTACTCTTCCGAAAAGCGAAACGGGTTTTAACGTGTGCGCAAGATGTTCTCCGTGCGTTTGCACACGGGGCCTCGGTTTATAGTCTCATCTGAAGGACTTTTTTTTTGGGGGGGGAGGTGGGGTGGGGGGGGGGGGGGGGGGGGTGGGGGGGGGGGGGGGGAGGTGGGGGGGGGGGGGGGATGGAGTCTGCACTGATGTTAACTCCAGAGGAAAAGTCCACTTGAAGGAGATTGGAACCCGGGTCAGCAGATCACAAGCGATCACGAGCGCAATGCGCATCATTCTAACCACCAGGCTATCCCGTCCCCCTTCTGTGTGTGTGTGTGTGTGTGTGTGTGTGTGACTGAGTGAACAGACGTCAAATCGAAGCAACAACAACAGACAAATGCCCACTCGCGCATGTACGCGCACACACACACACACACACACACACACACACACACACACACACACACACACACGCACACACACACGCACGCACACACACACACACACACACACACACACACACACACACACACACACACATTGAAGTCGTACTATCTTGGTAAACATCATTCACTATTTTCAGCTGAACTTATCGCTATTCTTATGGCTCTTAACTATCTCCTTCATTTTCCATTTTCCCTCTTTCCTGTCTTACTTTGTGTAGACTCTAAATCGCTACTGTATGCTATCCAATCCCCAAATTCCAAGAAAGTCTCCAGAATTGTTCTTGAAATCAAATACGTCATACACCTCCTAACTTTAAGAGGTATTCCTGTTTCTTTTTGTTGGGTGCCTTCTCACGTTGGAATTTTTTCAAACGAGTGGGCTGACAGAGCTGCGAAAAAGGGGGCAAGACATGATATGGAATCGATAGAACTGCATGTTCCCTTATCTCTACAGGAAGGAAATCGTTTATTAGAACAAACGTCATGGGGAAAGTGGAAAGAATCTGATCAATTCCAGGAACGGTCTTTAAAGAGCTGTCTGACTAATGCCCATAGTTCTGGTGACAGGAATCCCTCTCAAACTGATACCAGTTTCGTCACCACAACAAGAGAAGATGCACTAGACTTCAGAATGAAACGGAATGCATTCATCACACCATGTTGCCAAACTCTCAGGTGTCCATGTGCAGATCCTATTTCCAATGCCCAGATCCTAGTGCAGTGCCCGGTTGTCAAACCCTTTTGACCTCGAGTTTCAGAGCAGTCTCTGGACAATGTCTTTGAACATTCAAACAGCCTTTGCCATTGCTAGAGTCTGTTGCACAGTCCCTTGAACATTGGTTGTATAAACATATTGTTTTCTGTCTTGTTTCAGTTCACACTTTGTTCATTTAAGTTTTGCTCATGTGAAGATAACTTCTTAATTATCTGTTATTATGTCATAGTTCTCATTCTCAAGCACAACACACCAACACACACGCTCTCTCTTCCTGCTTTCTCCTTCTCCCCCTTCTCTTTTTTCCCTTCAACTTCAACCACTACACTGTCCACCTTCCTCGTCTGATAGCACTGAGAGTGACCAGACGTAACTGGAGACACAATAACAACAACACAACAACAACAACACCACCACACACACACCACACACCACACACACAAACATACACCAACACACACAACACACACAAAACACACACAAACACAAACCACACTCACTCACACACACCACACACAAAACACACACCTCACACACACAAAACACACTCACTCACACACACACACACACTCACATACCCACACACCACACTCACACACACACACATCACAAACACACACACACACACACATCACACACACACACACTCACACAAGCTCAAACTGGCTATCACGGTCACGACTTTTCAAAAAGCACTAGCTCCAACCTGGGCTCTCTCTCTCTCTCTCTCCTGGTCTCTCTCCATCTCTCTCCTCTCCCCTCTCCTTCCTCTCTCTCCCTCCCCTCCCTCCCCCCTCCCTCATCTCAACTCTTGTCGGTCTGTCCGGGTCGGTCTGCGTCTCTCTCTCTCTCTCTCCTCTCTCTCTATCTCTCTCTCTCTCTCCTCCCTCCCTCTCCTCTCCATCCTCTCCTCTCTCTCTCTCTCTCCAATCTCTCTCCCTCTCTCCTCCTCCCTCCCCTCTCTCTCCATCTCTCTCTCTTCACTCTCTCTCCCCCTCCTCCTCTCTCTCCCCTCCTCTTCTCTCCTCTCTCTCCCTCCCTCCCTCTCTCCTCTCTCTCCTCGCCCCTCCCCCCTCTCTCTCTTTCTCTCTCCCTCCTCTCCTCTCCCCCCCCCGCCCCTCTCTCTCTCTCCCCTCCCTTTCTCTCTCTTCTCTCTCCTCTCCTTTTCCTCTCTCTCTCGCTCTTTTCTCTCTCCTCCTCTCTCATCTCTCTCTCTCCCCCTTCCCCCCCTCTCTCCTCTTTCTCCTCTCTCTCCCTCTCCCTTTCCTCTCCTTCCCCTCTCTCCCCCCCTCTCCCTCTCTTTCTCTCTCTCTCTCCCCCCTCTCTCTCCCTCCTCTCCTCTCACTCTCCCCTTTTCTCTCTCCTCTCCCTCTCACTCCCTCTCTCCTTCCCCCTCTCTCCTCTCCTCACTCTCTCTCTCTCACTCTCTCCTCCTCTCTCTCCTCTCTCGTCCCCTCTCTCCTCTCCTCTCTCTCTCCTCCGCCCCTTTCTCTCTCTCTTCCCTCCCTCCCTCTCTCTCTCGCTCTCTCTCTCTCTCCCTCAGGCTTTCTCGGGCTCTTCCTCTCCCCCCACACTCCTCCTTCCCCTCTCTCCCTTTTTTTGCCTGCTGGCCACAATTCTGGCCACAATTTTGGCCACACCTGGCCACACCTGGCCAACTTTCTCTCCCCGCTTTGGTGTGGTGACCACTTCAGTGACCAGGTCAGATACCGGGAGAGGTGGGGTCATCCAAGGGAAGGAAGCAATCCTCTGTCCAGGATGGAGCACAGAGAGAAGCCAGATGCCTCGGCCATCCACACACAAGTTGGAATTGCAAACGCCTGTGGCAGGAGTGGACCACTTTAAGGGAAGTAACCGGTGGCGCCTTGCCCTTGTCTGTTTTTTGAAAAGAGTTACCTTTCTTCTTTAGTGGCCTTGGACTTGACAAGAATGGCGGGGCGATGAATGCTGACAGAGAAATGTTTCTTTCCTTCCTTCTCTTCCTCTTTTTCTTCCTCTTGTTCATTTTTTTGTTTTTTTTAGAAAAGGGAATGTAAAACTATTGGTTTGAGTTATCTTGGAATAAAATGGAGGGACTCAGCCCAGGGCCCCTAGGCCTGTGAAGAGGCAATGACAGACAATGGATTCTGAACCAAACATGCAGTACCGCTCTTGTGGGACGTCCCAAAAACAAAACGTGTGCTTTTGATCATGACAACGGCGGAAGAATTGGGGGAGGGGGAGGGGGGGGGGGGGGGGGGGAGGACCCAAGAAGTGACAGCTCAATGCCCATAAAAGGAAAGCCCTGCGGTCTCATTCCCTTGCAGTGAACAGACGTCAAATGGAAGCCACAAGGGAAGCCATGCTCTTAGGGACCCAACACAAACTGTCCTCCATCACAACAAACTCCACACAATTCGGCAAGACGTCAGTTCCTTTGTCCAGCTCTGTGAAATATCTAGGTGCAGTTCTGGACAACACACTCTCTATGAAAAAATTCATCACCCAGACCTGCCAGTCTTGCTACTATCAATTACGGCGCATAAGTGGATTCGCAAGTATCTGTCTACTGATGCAACTTCCAAACTTGTCACATCTCTTATTATTTTACATTGGACTACTGTCATTCTCTTTTTGCTGGTCTGCCAGCATCATCCATCCACTTTCTTCAACGCATACAAAACTCTGCAGCTCGACTAGTCCTAAGAAAGAAAAATCTGAACGCTCCTCTTTTGCGATCTTTTCAATGGCTGCCTGATTCACAAAGAGTAAGTCAAGTCAAAGTCAAAAACACTTTAATCATCCCATGAAGGGCAATTACAATACTGACAGGCACATTGATACGTATCAAAATCTCAAAAGACACAAAAAGCTACATTTCATATTGGTTGAAACATTCCAAAATAACTTCCAATAAAAATGCACGAGCACACACACTACACAAAACACAAACACACACGCGCCGCGCACACACAAACATACAACACAACAAAAAAAAACTTTTAACTAGAAGACATAAAACTTATTTTTTACGCACGCACATACGCAACACGTACACACGCACGTGCGTGTGCGAACACACCCACCCACACCATACACCAATGTATGAATTCAGTGTTTTAAGACCATTGACTAGAAGACAGACTTATTTCACACACACACACACACACACACATAATTATGTATTGACTACACTCATAACAATGGCCATCAGGCAAGTAATCAGAGAAATGTAAAAACTAGGTAGTCAACATCATTGTGAATTCAGAATTCGAATGCTTACTGGCACAAAAGAATTTCTTTTTCTGTTAGTTTTAACTGAAAACGGCGTTCCGAAGGCAACAACTGAAATTCTGGAAACAAAGCATGGGAAGGATCAGCCAAAACGGCTGTGGCTTTGTGTACAAGCTGCTGATTGCAGAACGACATGAGATCTCTTCGTTCTTCTCCAATTATTTTTGAGCAGATGCTTACAATTGTCTGCAGGCCATTCTTGTTTTCAGCACTAAGGTAAAGCATCGTATTAAATGTCAGGAGAGCAGGCAGGAGAAGGAAGCCAGAAGGCCAACACCAGACACCATGGAGGCCACGGGAAGAACAGCAACAAGGCAGAAACACAGAGAGGGACAGACAAGAGGAGTCCTTCAGAAGGTGGGGATGCTGGTTCTACTGACAGGCTGATCCAAAGGAGTTTTGGGGGAGGGGTAGGCCCTGACAATTTTTCGGACAGTTTTTCCAGCGCTCTTTCTTTACTTACTCTATAACTATTAATTTTTGACTGGCACACACACAGCCAGCCAGCCTAGTTTTCAGAGGTCTGATAGATTGACCAAATCAGTGAGCGTTTTTTACTTGGCTTGTGGTACAAGCTCATTTAATATGTATTAGATATTGATCCAAATCTAGTCTATGTGTTCCCCTGACAATTATTTTTGATCCCCCCTCCCCACCCCCAAAGGCAATTTCGGACATGCATCCAGGACAACTGGTACATGAAAATGATTGATGCATTGTAAATTTTTTTTGGGGGTGGTGGTGGAGGGGGGGTGTGTGTGGGGGGGGGGGTGTTTTTTTGTAATACAAAAGACAAAAGAAGGTGACAAAAATAATTATTTTTTTTAATTGTGTGCATTTTGCATAGCTGTGTAGCTGTGCATGTACACATGAATGTGTTAGTACCTGTTACACTCAGATAAACACAGATGTTCACTCATAGTGTTAATATAACTTTAATCAACAGAAATATATAAACCAACAGCTAGATTATTTCTGTCTTATCCAATTATCTAAAACTAGGAGTGCCTGTCCAAAATTGCATGGCATACATTTTTTTTCTAACATGCAATTTGGGACACTAAAAAATGGTCAATTTTTCATAAATCTCTTTGTCATAAAGCATAAACATAGCGATATTTACACAGATCAGTGACTTCTTTAACAGTCTGTTCCATAACCTGCTTGTACTCGACGTTTAAAGAAGCTTTGGTCAACAATCTAAAGCAGAGGTAGTTTCTGCCCCAACATCGTTTTTCAGTCCAAGATGGCCGTCAGCGAGACGCCGTGACATTGATCTGATTTCATCTCACTCTATGGACGCACATTTACAAGAAATACTCCCAGAGCCACGTAGTTTTCATTAGTAAGAATGATTTTTGGAATCATATAGGCTGGACAAATCCATTTTTTGAAAGAGAAGGAGGGGTTGGAGTTTTAGTGTTGCTACCCAGCCAGGGGGGCGAGATTGTCACCAAGGTTACCCTAGGGGGGGGGGGAGGGATGGACAGACAGACAGACAGACAGATACTTTTTTTTAAACTCTTCTGTTGATGTGAACCAAACAGCTGATGTCATTTCAGACTATATAAAATTTTGTGAAGAAATCTTAATTCCAAAGAAAATTGTGAAAATTTGTTCCAAATAGCAAACCCTGGTTCACAAAATCTTTCAAGAAAACACTTAACGAAAAGAAAATTGCATTCCAGTCCGGAGACAACCTTGCAAAGAAGCAAATACAAACAAAACTCAGAAAGGAAATAGGGCATGTCCAGACACAGTACAGAACCAAAGTAGAAAGACAATTTCAGTCTGGAAATATGAAAAGTGCGTGGACTGGGTTAAAAACTTGAACAGGACAAAATAAGACACGGAGCAAGCGTACATTACCAGAAAAGAATGCAGTGCCTTTCAAATAAATTAAATGATTTTTTACTGCCGCTTTGAAAGTAGTGATCTGAAAGAAAGTTTGGAAACCATCATGTTAGACGTAACAGCCAGCTGTGATAGAGACGACTTTGATTTTTAAAATAGACAGTTCTAGTTTTCCACCCTGTTCAAAGGTTAAATGTGAATAAAGCTGTAGGGCCAGACAGTATCTGTGGAAACCTTTTAAAACTTTGTGCTGATCAGTTGTCATTTGTTTTTGCGAGAAATCCACTCGAACGAGGTTCGAACCCGGGTTAGCAGATCACAAGCGATCACGAGCATTGCGCGCATCATTCTAACCACCAGGCTATCCCGTGTGTGTGTGTGTGTGTGTGTGTGTAGTGTAGTGTAGTGTAGTGTAGTGTAGTGTAGTGTAGTGTGTATGTGTGTGCGTGTGTGTGTGCGTGCGGAGAGAGAGGGAGAGAGGGAAAAAAGAGGGAGAGAGAGAGGGAGAGAGAAAGAGAGAGAGACAGAGACACAGCGAGAGAAAGAGAGAGAGGGGGGAGGGGTTAGAAGATAAACACACATACAGACACGCAGACAGACACAGAGAAAGAAAGGGAGACAGAG
>CM054143.1:68355896-68358396 GCA_028751875.1 Rapana venosa
ACTACTGATATATGTGTACTACTTTAATAATAATAATAATAATAACAATAATAATAATAAATGGAACTTATATAGCGCTATATCTTGCAAAGACAAATCAAAGGGCATGCATTCAACCTAATGTTACACAGTCATGCAATCAATGATAAATGTATGTATGTTTGTCCGTCGTGTCCGACGATGACCTCCAAAACAGCAGAGGAGGCAGCTGCTGTTTCGGAAATTGGGCAGAAATTTGATTATAGTGGAGATGCCTTGCCCACAGTACATCCCCACTCTCTCGGCCAAGTGGGCATAAGGGCAGTCAGCGTTGGAGATGTTCTCCAAAGGCCAACCAGCCCCCAGGGCTGCAGCACATAAGGACTGTGCGAGTCAAGCCTCCTAGTCAGAGAGTCATAGTCGATCACTAAAGACTAAGCTGTAAATAATTATTAGTTTAAACAAACAGATATTACAAACTTGGTGGCTGCAGACAAAATCTATGAAATAAAATTTCAATAGTCAAAATGTTTTTCAAAAGCACACACACACACACACACACACACACACACACACACACACACACACACACACACACACACACACACACACACACACACACTCACTCACTCACACACACAGGTCATATACTTTAACAGGTTGATAGGACATGGGTTAGTGAAGGTGGGATAGTTCTGATATGAAACAGGAGGGGGGAAATCTTAGGTTTGAAATAAATATGTCTTGAGGCTGGATTTAAAAGTGTCATAACTAGGCTTCTGGCGAAGAGAGAGACGGAGGTCATTCCAGGTCGATGGACCCGAAATAGAGAAAGAGCAGCGGCCAACGGTGGATTGGTTGAATCTAGGTATCCGTAGGCACAAGGTATCTGCAGCAGAGCGGAGGGAACGTGAAGGAGTGTACAGGTTAAGACATTCACAGAGGTAGGAGGGTGCAGTTTTGTGGAGACATTTGTAACAGAGGGTACTGATCTTATAACTTACTCTCTGTGGCACAGGCAGCCAGTGGAGAGATCGCAAGAGAGGGGTAATGTGCTCAGATTTTTCTTTCTGAGGACTAGTCCAGCTGCGGAGTTTTGTATACGTTGAAGGGAGTGGATAGATGATGCTGGCAGACCAGCCAAAAGAGAATTGCAATAGTCCAGACATGTGTGTGCATGTACGAGTGTGTGTATGTGCGCGCGCGCGCGCGCGCGCGTGTGTGTGTGTGTGTGTGTGTGTGCGCCCCCCCTTCACACACGCACACACACACTTGGGTGATGGGAATTTGGGCTGTTGAAGGCAGGACAGATATGAGATGAAACAGGAGGAAAGTCTTAGGTTTGAAATAAGTATGTCTTGAGGCTGGATTTAAAAGAGTCCTGAGTAGGCTTTTCACGAAGGGAGAGATAGGGAGGTCATTCCAGATTGATGGACCAGAAATAGAGAAAGAGTGACGGCCAACGGTGGATTGGTTGAATCTAGGTACATACGAGTTTGAAAGGCATGGATTGCATGTTGCTCACAATGACTGTCTGGCAGCGGTTTGTGAGGTATGAACTGAACCAGGTGAGTGCTGTGCCAGCAATACCAAACGTATTTTGAAGGCGAGAGATGAGAAATGAGTGGTCAATAGTGTCGAGGCGAGAGATGAGAATTGAGTGGTCAATAGTGTCGAGGCGAGAGATGAGAATTGAGTGGACAATAGTGTCGAGGTGAGAGATGAGAATTGAGTGGTCAGTAGTGTCAAGGTGAGAGATGAGAATTGAGTGGTCAATAGTGTTGAGGTGAGAGATGAGAACTGAGTGGTCAATAGTGTTGAGGTGAGAGATGAGAATTGAGTGGTCAATAGTGTCGAGGCGAGAGATGAGAATTGAGTGGTCAATAGTGTCGAGGTGAGAGATGAGAATTGAGTGGTCAACAGTGTCAGAGGCTGCAGACAAGTCAAGAAGGGTAAGAAAGGGAGACGCTTCCTTCATCAGAAGCCAGTAGACGTGTATCTGAGGTGTGGACTAGGGTATCTGAGGTGTGGACTAGGGTATCTGAGGTGTGGACTAGGGTATCTGAGGTGTGGACTAGGGTATCTAAGGTGTGGACTAGGGTATCTAAGGTGTGGACTAGGGTATCTAAGGTGTGGACTAGGGTATCTAAGGTGTGGACTAGGGTATCTAAGGTGTGGACTAGGGTATCTGAGGTGTGGACTAGGGTATCTAAGGTGTGGACTAGGGTATCTAAGGTGTGGACTAGTGTATCTAAGGTGTGGACTAGGGTATCTAAGGTGTGGACTAGGGGATCTAAGGTGTGGACTAGGGTATCTAAGGTGTGGACTAGGGTATCTAAGGTGTGGACTAGGGTATCTAAGGTGTGACTAGGGTATCTAAGGTGTGGACTAGGGTATCTAAGGTGTGGACTAGGGTATCTAAGGTGTGGACTAGGGTATCTAAGGTGTGGACTAGGGTATCTAAGGTGTGGACTAGGGTATCTAAGGTGTGGACTAGGGTATCTAAGGTGTGGACTAGGGT
>CM054143.1:68360605-68363105 GCA_028751875.1 Rapana venosa
AAAGAAAAAAGACAGAGGGGGGAGAGAGAGGAAAAGAGCAGGGGGGGAGAGAGAGACAGAGAGCGGAGAGAGAGACAGAGAGACAGAGGGCGGAGAGAGAGACAGAGAGACAGAGAGAGGACGGAGAGAGAGAGAGAGAGACAGAGGGCGGAGAGAGAACTCGAACTTTTTATTGAGAGTAAATGGATAAGCTCAGGGCTTTTTTTACCATGCTCTCAAAAAAAAAAACCACCCACCACCACCAACAACAACAAAAAACCACCCAAAAAACCAAAAAAACCCCCAATAGCAACACAACCGCCCCCCCCCCCCCCTCCAAACAAGCCCGCAAACAATCATTATCAACAGTTTTAAAGACACCAAAATGAAAGTTCAAAATTGATTATTATAATCAAACACTGTAAATGAGAACTAGATACAATGACGTTTGAATGTCATACAAGGGAGACAATGGAGAAGGAAAGAAAAGCAAACAAACAAACACAGACAAACACGTATATAAAAACCAACATAATTGTTAAAAAAAACACCGACTCAGAAACACATTACAGAGAGAGAGAGAGAGAGAGAGAGAGGAGAGAGAGAGACAGACAGACAGACAGACAGACAGACAGTCAGTCAGACAGACAGACAGACAGACAGACAGACAGACAGACAGACAGAGACAAAAAGAGACAAAGAGACAGACAGGCAGACGAAGATACAGACAGCGGCAAAACAGCAAAGAACATAGAGAGTGAGGGGACAGAGAGAGAGACAGAGAGAGAGAGAGACAGAGAGAGAGAGAGACAGAGAGAGACAGAGAGACAGAGAGAGAGGCAAGAGAGAGGGGACAGAGAGACAGAGAGAGAGAGTCAGAGAGAGACAGAGAGACACACAGAGAGACACACAGAGAGACAGAGAGAGGCAGAGAGAGAGAGACAGAGAGTCAGAGAGAAACAGAGACAGTCAGAGAGAGACAGACAGAGACATAGAGACAGAGAGAGAGACAGAGGCAGAGACAGAGAGAAAGACAAAGGACACGGAGAGAAAGAGAGAGAGACAGAGACGAAGACATAGAAGGAGAGATTGAGAGAGACAGACTGACAGACAGGCAGACAGACAGACTGACAGACAGACAGACAGACAGACCGACAGACGCACGCATAATGATGATGATGATGATGATGATGATGATGATGATGATGATGATGATATTTCGAGGTTAATGGAATCAGCACTTTTGTGCTTTTTTTTATATTTTACATTCTGTCACCGTGTGTATGCAGTTTTGTCAATTTTGTTATCCGTTCCCATCGGCACACAATGGCCTACTCTTCCGAAAAACGGAACGGGTTTTAACGTGTGCGCAAGATGTTCTCCGTGCGTTTGCACACGGGGCCTCGGTTTACAGTCTCTTCTGAAGGACTTTTGGGGAGAGTGGAGTCGGCACTGATGTTAACTCCAGAGGAAAAATCCACTTGAAGGAGGTTGGAACCCGGGTCAGCAGATCACAAGCGATCACGAGGGCAATGCGCATCATTCTAACCACCAGGCTATCCCGTCCCCCTTCTGTGTGTGTGTGTGTGTGTGTGTGTGTGTGTGTGTGTGTGTGTGTGTGTGTGTGTCACTGAGTGAACAGATGTAAAATCGAAGCAACAACAACAACAACAGACAAACGCGCATTCGCGCATGTACGCACACGCACGCGCACACAACACACCACACACACACACACACACACACACACACACACACACACACACACACACACACACACACACTGAAGTCGTGCTATCTTGGTAAACATCATTCACTATTTTCAGCTGAACTTATCGCTGTTCTTATGGCTCTTAACTATCTCCTTGATTTTCCATTTTCCCTCTTTCCTATCTTACTTTGTGTAGACTCTAAGTCGGTACTGTATGCTATCAAATCCCCAAATTCCAAGAAAGTCTCCAGAATTCTTTTTGAAATCAAATACGTCATACACCTCCTAACTTTAAGAGGTATTCCTGTTTCTTTTTGTTGGGTGCCTTCTCACGTTGGAATTTTTTCAAATGAGTGGGCTGACAGAGCTGCAAAAAAGGGGGCAAGACATGATATGGAATCGATAGAACTGCATGTTCCCTTATCTCTACAGGAAGGATACCGTTTATTAGAACAAACGTCGTGGGGAAAGTTGAAAGAATCTGATCAATTCCAGGAACGAGCTTTAAAGAGTTGTCTGACCACTGCCCATATTTCTTGTTATATGGCTCCTTCTCAAATAGATTCGCATTTTATAACCGTGAGAAGGGTTAGTTCACTATATTTTAGAATGAAGTTAAAATGCATTCCTTACACAATTTTGTAAACAAATCAGATGTCTATGTGGATATCATATTTCCAATACTCATATCATATTTGAGTGTCCTATTGTAAAACCTTTTTTACCTACATTTTCTGAACAGTCTCTGGAAAATGTATTTGAAAATTCAAAGCTAGCCTTTGCCATTGCTAGATGCTTATTGCATAGTCC
>CM054143.1:68368105-68375605 GCA_028751875.1 Rapana venosa
GTCTGGTAATGATATAGCGCTGAATCTTGTAAAGCAATCTGTACTGATGTTAACTCCAGGGGAAAATCGAGAGAGTGAGAGAGAGAGAGAGAGAGAGAGAGAGGGAGAGAGAGAGAGAGAAGACAGACAGACAGACAGACAGACAGAAAGACAGACAGACAGACAGACAGAGACAGAGAGAGGCCAGAGAGAGGAGAGAGAAGAGAGAGAGAGAGAGGAAGATGAGAGAGAGGGGAGAGAGAGAGAGACAGAGAGAGAGAGAGAGAGAGAGAGAACTGAACACTGATCACTGAAAGTAATTTATTGCCATTAACAATACAGTCTTTTTGGCAAGGAGCACAATATGAACACAATTTAAACAAAATGCTTTTTGCAACAAGGAAATAATGAAAACCGAAAGAGGAAAAGGAATCTCCAATAACTACATTCAATCGAATGCATTACTTGTTATCATACATTACTTGTTATCATACATTACTTGTTATCATACATTACTTGTTATCATACATTAATTGTTACCACAAGCTTGCACACTCACATTCCCCCACTCCCCCCCCCCCTCCCCACACACACACACACACCAGTGTCATGTTCCCCGCAAATCAGCAACAGTGTGGGACAAATCAACAGTGTGGGACAAATCGACCACCCGACCCTCACATTCAAATAACGCAATTTAGTCAACCGAGTTCATATTCCACAAATACGGAAAACAAAATAGTGTTACACTGAAAAGGTATATCAGTGAACTGCAGCTTTCTTTTTTCTGCTGTCCCAAGCAAGGGAGATACATTTTGCAAGTGATTTTAGAAATTCTTCATCTTTGATCAAGAGAATGCTAATTATATCTCTAGTTCTTGAGATTTCTTCGTTAAATATGAGGCATTTTTGGAGGGATGCATCGAGGGTTTACAATAAACAAAAAAAGATTTCATCTTAGTTGCGCGCCACACATGGGCATGGGACTGTGCAATGTGTCAGGGGAAAAACCAGTTTTCAGCTTTTGCCTAAAGGTTTTTTAGTCTGAACCGACAGATCGCTATGCCCTTTTGTGTTACACTGAAAATACTTTTTTGTTTGAAAAAACTTTTTAAAAGGGAAGATACCCGTATATTTTGATTTTTAGCAAACATGCCAGTCTTGTTTAGGGAAGCTATCATTCTGTCTTAAATTCCCACAAAAAATCCCTTGCTCAAACCCAAATCCCCGGCAATCCCCACAATACCAAATCCACGCGTTGTTATGATTGCTGAACAAAAAAATGCCCCCGTTTTTGTTTCCCCGTTTCTGTTGGATCAGCAGCTTTTCTAGCTTGTCTGCCAACTTGCATAGGAATGGGGTTCATTTTAACCAAAACTTAAAACACTTTACTTTTGATTTTATACATAGGGGGTAGCGGCCAGTTTCACCATACAACATTTTGTTAGACGAGTGTAATGGCACTGAAAGGAATCGTTTCATTGCATAGCTGTGCACTTTTTCCATTTCATAGAGAAAGAGAGAGAGTCAGAGAACAGAGAAAGAGAGACAAAGAACACGGAGAGAGAGAGAGAGAGAGAGAGAGAGAGAGAAGAGAGGAGAGAGAGAGAGAGAGAGAGAGAGAGAGAGAGAGAGACAGACAGACAGACAGACAGACAGACAGATCGACAGATGCACGCACACACCACAGATTTTTTTTTAAAAAGAGATTGAGAATGAGTAAGAGATTATTATTATTATTATTATTATTATTATTATTATTATTATTATTATTATTATATTTCGAGGATAATGGAATAAGCACTCTTGTGCTTTTTTTTTACATCCTGTCTCCGTGTGTATGCAGTTTTGTAAATTTTGTCATCCGTTCCCACCGGCACACAATGGCCTACTCTTCCGAAAAGCGGAACGGGTTTTAACGTGTGTTTAACGCAAGATGTTCTCCGTGCGTTTGCACACGGGACCTCGGTTTATAGTCTCATCCGAAGGACTTTTTTTTTGGGGGGGGGGTGGAGGGGGAGGGGGGATGGAGTCGGCACTGATGTTAACTCCAGAGGAAAAATCCACTTGAAGGAGATTGGAACCCGGGTCAGCAGATCACAAGCGATCACGAGCGCAATGCGCATCATTCTAACCACCAGGCTATCCCGTCCCCCTTCTTTGTGTGTGTGTGTGTGTGTGTGTGTGTGTGTGTGTGTGTGTGTGTGTGTGTGTGTGTGTGTGTGTGTGTGTTTTGTTGTATGTGTGTGTGTCACTGAGTGAACAGACGTAAAATCGAAGCAACAACAACAACAAATGCGCACCCACGCATGTACGCACACGCACGCACACACACACACACACACACACACACACACACACACACACAAACACACACACACACACGCATACACACACACACACACACACACACACACACACACACACACACACTGAAGTCGTACTATCTTGGTAAACATCATTCACTATTTTCAGCTGAACTTATCGCTATTCTTATGGCTCTTAACTATCTCCTTGATTTTCTATTTTCCCTCTTTCCTATCTTACTTTGTGTAGACTCTAAATCGGTACTGTATGCTATCAAATCACCAAATTCCAAGAAAGTCTCCAGAATTATTTTTGAAATTAAATACGTCATACACCTCCTAACTTTAAGAGGTATTCCTGTCTCCTTTTGTTGGGTGCCTTCTCACCTTGGAATTGTTTCAAACGAGTGGGCTGACAGAGCTGCAAAAAAGGGGGCAAGACATGATATGGAATCGATAGAACTGCATGTTCCCTTATCTCTACAGGAGGGATATCGTTTATTAGAACAAACGTCGTGGGGAAAGTGGAAAGAATCTGATCAATTCCAGGAACGGTCTTTAAAGAGTTGTCTGACTAATGCCCATAGTTCTGGTGACAGGAATCCCTCTCAAACTGACACCAGTTTCGTCACCACAACAAGAGTAGATGCACTAGACTTCAGAATGAAACTGAATGCATTCATCACACCATTTTGCCAAACTCTCAGGTGTCCATGTGCAGATCCTATTTCCAATGCCCAGATCCTAGTGCAGTGCCCGGTTGTCAAACCCTTTTGACCTCGAGTTTCAGAGCAGTCTCTGGACAATGTCTTTGAACATTCAAAGTCAGCCTTTGCCATTGCTAGATGTCTGTTGCACAGTCCCCTTGAACATTGGTTGTAGTGACAGTATTGTTTTCTGTTATTGTTTCATGTTCACACTTTGTTAAGTTTAAGTGTTGCTCATGTTGAAGATAACTTCTTTAATTATCTGTTATTATGTCATAGTTCTCATTCTCAAGCACAACACACCAACACACACGCTCTCTCTTCCTGCTTTCTCCTTCTCCCCCGTTCTCTGCTTTCTTCAACTTCCACCCACTACACTGTCCACCTTCCTCGTCTGATAGCACTGAGAGTGACCAGACGTTAACTTGAAGACAACAACGACAACAACAACAGCAACAACAACAACAACCACAAACAACACACACACACACACCACACACACACACACACACACACACACACACACTCACACACACACACACACACACAAGCTCAAACCTGGCTATCTCTGGTCACTGACTGTTTCATAGCAGCTAGCTCCAACCTGGCTTGCTCTCTCTCTCTCTCTCTCTCTCTCTCTCTCTCGCTCTCTCTCTCCTCCCCCGCCCTCTCTCTCTCTCTTTCTCCCTCCTCTCTCACTCTCTCCCCCACCTCTCTCTCTCTCTCTCGCTCTCTCTCTCTCCCTCTCTTCTCTCCTCTCTCCCCCCCTCTCTCTCTCGCGCGCTCTCTCTCTCTCTCTCACTCACTCTCTCTCTCTCTCTCCCTCTCTCTCTCTCCCTCTCTCTCTCTCTCTCTCTCCACTGGCAGTTTCTCTGGCTCTCCCTCTCCCCCCACACGCCTCCTTCCCCTCTCTCCTTCTTTTGCCTGCTGGCCACAATCTGGCCACACCTGGCCACAATCTGGCCACACCTGGCCACACCTGGCCACACTTCTCTCCCCTGCTTTGGTGTGGTGACCACTTCAGTGACCAGGTCAGATACCGGAGAGGTGGGGTCATCCAAGGGAAGGAAGCAATCCTTTGTCCAGGATGGAGCACAGAGAGAAGCCAGATGCCTCGGCCATCCACACACAAGTTGGAATTGCAAACGCCTGTGGCAGGAGTGGACCACTTTAAGGGAAGTAACCCGTGGCGCCCTGCCGTTGTCTGTTTTTGAAAAGAGTTACGTTTCTTCTTTAGTGGCCTTGGACTGACAAGAATGGCGGGGCGATGAATGCTGACAGAGAAATGTTTCTTTCCTTTCCTTCTCTTCCTCGTTTTCTTCCTCTTGTTCATTTTTTTGTTTTTAGAAAAGGGAATTTACAACTATTGGTTTGAGTTATCTTGGAATAAACTGGAGGGACTCAGCCCATGGCCTACGCCTGTGAAGAGGCAATGACAGACAATGGATTCTGAACCAGAGCAGTGCAGTGACCAGCTGCTTGTGTGACATGCCAAACACACGTGTGCTTTTGATCATGACAACGGCGGAAGAATTTAGGGGGGGGGGGGGGGGGGGGGGGGAGGAGGACTCAGAAGAAGTGACAGCTCAATGCCCATAAAAGGGAAGCCCTGCTGGTCTCATATCCCTTGCAGTGAACAGACGTCAAATGGAAGAAGCCACAAGGGAAGCCATGCTCTTAGGGACCCGACAGAAACTGTCCTCCATCACAACAAACTCCACAGAATTCCGCAAGACGTCACTTCCTTTGTCCAGCTCTGTGAAATATCGAGGTGTAGTTCTTGACAACACACTCTCTATGAAAAAATTCATCACCCAGACCTGCCAGTCTTGCTACTATCAATTCCGGCGCATAAGCGCGATTCGCAAGTATCTGTCCACTGATGCAACTTCCAAACTTGTCGCATCTCATATTATTTCACATTGGACTACTGTCATTCTCTTGTTATGGTCTGCCAGCATCATCCATCCACTTTCTTCAACGCATACAAAACTCTGCAGCTCGACTAGTCCTAAGAAAGACAAAAATATGAACACGTCACTCCTCTTCTGCGATCTCTTCACTGGCTGCCTGATTCACAAAGAGTAAGTCAAGTCAAAAACACTTTAATCATTCCATGAAGGCAATTACAATACTGACAGGCAGACTGATAGGCATCAAAATCTCAAAAGACACAAAAAGCTACATTTCATATTGGTTAAAACATACCAAAATGACTTCAAATAATGTCACGAAACACACACACACACACAACAACACACACACACACACCACACACAAAGCAAATGCATTGCTTATTCAAAGTACCATCTGGAAATAAATTTTGACTTGACTTGACACACACACACACACGCACCGCGCGCGCGCACACACACAAAAAAAATACACACACACACACACACACACGCACAAAAAAACACCAAAAAAACCCATTGACTAGAAGACATAAAAAACTTAATATTTACGCACCACATGCGAACGTGCGTATGCGAACACACCCATGCACACCCACACACATACACCAATGTATAAATTCAATGTTTTAAAGACCATTGACTAGAAGACAGACTTATTTCACACACACACAGAACACACACACACACACACACACACACACACACATAATTATGTATTGACTACACTCATAACAATGACAATCAGGCAAGTAATTCAGAGAAATGTATAAACTAGGTAGTCAATATCATTGTGAATTCAGAATTCAAATGCTTACTGGCACAAAAGAATTTCTTTTTCTGTTAGTTTTGCTGATGGGACACTGAAAACGGTGTTCCGAAGGCAACAACTGAAATTCTGGAAACAAAGCATGGGAAGGATCAGCCAAAATGGCTGTGGCTTTGCGTACAAGCTGCTGATTGCAGAACGACATGAGATCTATTTGTTCTTTTCCAATTATTTTTGAGCAGATTCTTACAATTGTCTGCAGGCCATTCTTGTTTTCAGCACTAAGGTCAAGCATCGTATTAAATGTCAGGAGAGCAGGCAGGAGAAGGAAGCCAGAAGGTCAACACCAGACAGCATGGAGGCCACGGGAAGAACAGCAACAAGGCAGAAACACAGAGAGGGACAGACAAGAGGAGTCCTTCAGAAGGTGGGGATGCTGGTTCTACTGACAGGCTGATCCAAAGGAGTGTTGGGGGAGGGGTAGGCCGTGACAACTTTTCCGACAGTTTTTCCAGTGCTCTTTCTTTACTTACTCTATAACTATTAATTTTTGACTGGCACACACACACACACACACAGCCAGCCTAGTTTTCAGAGGTCTGACAGATTGACCAATCAGTGAGCGTTTTGACTGTGGCTTGTGGTACAAGCTCATGAATATTTATTAGATATTGATCCAAATCTAGTCTATGTGTTCCCCTGACAATTTTGATCCCCCCTCCCCACCCCCAAAGGCAATTTCGGACATGCATCCAGGACAACTGGTACATGAAAATGATTGATGCATTGTACTTTGTTTTGGTGGTGGTGGTGGTGGTGGTGTGTGTGTGGGGGGGGGGGGGGGGGTGTTTATTGTAATACAAGAGACAAAAGAAGGTGACAAAAATTTTTTTTTTTTTAAATTGTGTGCATTTTGCATAGCTGTGTAGCTGTGCATGAACACATGAATGTGTTAGTACCTGTAACACTCAGATAAACACAGATGTTCACACCGTAACACTCAGATAAACACAGATGTTCACTCATAGTGTTAATATTACTTTAATCAACAGAAATATATAAACCAACAGCTTGATTATTTCTGTCTTATCCAATTATCTAAGACTATGAGTGCCTATCCCAAATTGCATGGTATACATTTTTCCCTAACATGCAATTTCGGACAAATAAAAATGGTCAATTTTTCATAAATCTCTTTGTCATAAAGCATAAACATAGCGAAATTTACACAGATCAGTGACTTCTATAACAGTGTGTTCCATAACCTGCTTGTACTCGACGTTTAAAGAAGCTTTGGTCAAAAATCTAAAGCAGAGGTAGTTTCTGCCGGAACATCGTTTTTCAGTTCAAGATGGCCGTCAGCGAGACACGTGACATTGATCGTGATTTCATCTCACTCTATGGACGCACGTTTACAAGAAATACTCCCAGAGCCACGTAGTTTTCATTATTAAGAATTATTCTTTGGATCATATAAGCTGGACAAATCCATTTTTTGAAAGAGAAGGAGGGGTTGGAGTTTTAGTGTTGCTACCCAGCCTGGGGGCCAGATTGTCACCATGGTTACCCTAGTGGAGGGGGGAGGGGGGTGGACACACAGACAGACACTTTTTTTAAACTCGTCTGTTGATGCGAACGAAACAGCTGATGTTATTTCAGACTATATAACATTTTGTGAAGAAATCTTAATTCCAAAGAAAACTGTGAAAATGTTTTCCAAATAACAAACCCTGGTTCACAAAATCTTTCAAGAAAACACTTAAGGAAAAGAAAATGACATTCCAGTCAGGAGACAACCTTGCAAAGAAACAAATACAAACAAAACT
>CM054143.1:68380829-68383329 GCA_028751875.1 Rapana venosa
CAACAATGAAATTCTGGAAACAAAGCATGTGAAGGATCGGCCAAAATGGCTGTGGCTTTGCGTACAAGCTGCTGAATGCAGAGCGACATGAGATGTCTTTGTTCTTCTCCAATTATTTTTTAGCAGATTCTTACACTTCTCTGCAGGCCATTCTTGTTTTCAGCACTAAGGTAAAGCATCGTATTAAATGTTATATGTCAGGAGAGCAGGCAGGAGAAGGAAGCCAGAAGGCCAACACCAGACAGCATGGAGGCCACGGGAAGAACAGCAACAAGGCAGAAACACAGAGAGGGACAGACAAGAGGAGTCCTTCAGAAGGTGGGGATGCTGGTTCTACTGACAGTCTGATCCCAAGGAGTGTTGGGGGAGGGGTAGGCCGTGACAATTTCGGACAGTTTTTACAGTTTTTTAAGTCCTTCAGATGAGACTATAAACGAGGCCCGTGTGCGAACGCATGCAGAACATCTTGCGCACACGTTAAATCTTGTTCCGCTTTTCGAAAGAGTAGGCCATTGTGTGCCGATGGGAACAGATGACAAAATTTACAAAACCGCATACACACGGGGACTGGATGTTAAAACAAAGCACATGAGTGCTTATTCCATTATCCTCGATATATTTTTTTTAAGCGCTTTGATTTGTTGCTTTCCAAGATTCTATATAAATTCCATTCATTATTATTATTATTATTATTATTATTAATTCAGTGTTTTAAAGACCATTGACTAGAAGACAGACTTAATTCACACACACACACACACACACACACACATATATATATATATATATATATAAAATTATGTATTGACTACACTCATAACAATAACAATCAGGCAAGTAATTCAGAGAAGTGTAAAATCTAGGTAGTCAACATCATTGTGAATTGTCTGATCCCAAGGAGTTTTGGGGGTTGGGGTAGGCCCTGACAATTTTGGACAGTTTTTTTACAGTGCTCTTGCTCTTACTGGGGGGACGGGATAGCTCAGTGGTCGGAGCACTCGCTTTCCCCCAGCCAAGTTAAGCAGCGTGGTTACCACTTGGCTGGGTGACCGTTTGCCGCCTTGGCTTCAGTTCCCCCAGTTCACCCAGCTGTAAATGGGTACCTGCCCTCTTTAGGGTCAGGGGAGGTAAAGCAGCGAGGGAGAGGAGATGGGCGCCGCCCTCAATATGCTGGCCCTAGAGAAGTGAGGTCTCTGACGCCTCGCTCCCCTACGACCTTATAGGTTATGGGACTCCTTTACCTATGCCTATCACACACACACACACACACAGCCAGCCAGCCTAGTTTTCAGAGGTCTGATAGATTGACCAATCAGTGAGCGTTTGGACTGTGGCTTGTGGTACAAGCTCGTGAATATTTATTAGATATTGACCCAAATCTAACCTATGTGACAACTTCAAACCCCCCCTCCCCCCCCCCAATTTCAGACATGCATTCAGGACAACTGGTACATGAAAATGATTGATGCATTCTACTTTGTTTTGGGGGGGGGGGGGGGGGGGTTATTGTAATACAAGAGACAAAAGAAGGTGACAAAAAATAAAAACGATTTTAAAAAAATAGTGTGCATTTTTGCATAGCTGTATAGCTGTGCATGTACACATGTATGTGTTAGTACCTGTAACACTCAGATAAACACAGATGTTCACTCATAGTGTTAATATTACTTTAATCAACAGAAATATATAAACCAACAGCTAGATTATTTCTGTCTTATCGAATTATCTAAAACTATGAATGCCTGTCCAAAATTGCATGGCGAACATTTTTCCCTAATGTGCAATTTCCAACACTAAAAAAATGGTCAATTTTTCATAAATCTCTTGTCATAAAGCATAAACATAGCGATGTTTACACAGATCAGTGACTTCTATAACAGTGTGTTCCATAACCTGTTTGTACTCCACGTTAAAAGAAGCTTTGGTCAAAAATCTAAAGCAGAGGTAGTTTCTGCCCGAACATCGTTTTTCAGTTCAAGATGGCGGTCAGCGAGACGCCGTGACATTGATCGTGATTTCACCTCACTTGATGGACGCACATTTACAAGAAATACTTTCAGAGCCACGTAGTTTTCATTATTAAGATTTATTCTTTGGATCATATAAGCTGGACAAATCCACTTTTTGAAAGAGAAGGAAGGGTTGGAGTTTTAGTGTTGCTACCCAGCCAGGGGGCCAAGATTGTCACCATGGTTACCCTAGTGGAGGGGGGGGGGGGGGGGGGGGGGTTAGGGGATGGATGGACAGACAGACAGACAGACACTTTTTTAACTCTTCTGTTGATGTGAACCAAACAGCTGATGTTGTTTCAGACTACGTAAAATTTTGTGGAGAAATCTTAATTCTAAAGAAAACAGTGACATTTTTTCCAAATAGCAAACCCTGGGTCACAAAATCTTTAAAGAAAACACTTAACGAAAAGAAACTTGCATTCCAGTTAGGAAACAACCTTGCAAAGAAACAAATACAAACCAAACTTAGAAAGGAAATACGGCATGCC
>CM054143.1:68390829-68400480 GCA_028751875.1 Rapana venosa
AGTGAAGGTGGGATAGTTCTGATATGAAACAGGAGGGGGGAAATCTTAGTTTTGAAATAAATATGTCTTGAGGCTGGATTTAAAAGTGTCATAACTAGGCTTCTGGCGAAGAGAGAGACGGAGCTCATTCCAGGTCGATGGACCCGAAATAGAGAAAGAGCGGCGGCCAACGGTGGATTGGTTGAATCTAGGTATTCGTAGGCACAAGGTATCTGCAGCAGAGCGGAGGGAACGTGAAGGAGTGTACAGGTTAAGACATTCACAGAGGTAGGAGGGTGCAGTTTTGTGGAGACATTTGTAACAGAGGGTACTGATCTTATAATTTACTCTCTGTGGCACAGGCAGCCAGTGGAGAGATGCAAGAGAGGGGTAATGTGCTCAGATTTTTCTTTCTGAGGACTAGTCGAGCTGCGGAGTTTTGTATACGTTGAAGGGAGTGGATAGATGATGCTGGCAGACCAGCCAGAAGAGAATTGCAATAGTCCAGACATGTGTGTGCATGTACGAGTGTGTGTATGTGCGCGCGCGCGCGCGCGCGCGTGTGTGTGTTGTGTGTGTGAGTTGAGTGTGAATGAGTGAGTGAGTGAGTGAGAGAGTGTGAGTATATGAGTGAAATAATTGTGGGCGTTTGTGAGTGTATGTGCGCTTGTGTGTGTAAATAGATCAGAGAAATTGTGTTATTATGTGTGTGCCTGTCTTATCTTATTCTTTTACATCGAGGATTATGGAATAAGCACTTATGTGCTTTATTACAATTAGTCCCCGTGTGTGTGTGCGGTGTTGTAAATTGTCATCTGTTCCCACCGGCCCACAATGGCCTATCTCTATCTATCTACCTATCCCGTAGTCTGACGACCGTGGGGGCACCCTCAAAGACTCAACAACCAGTTCCCTCCATTCCTCTCTCTGTTCTGCCTTTCTCAGGGTTTTGTTGAGTTCTAGGCCTGTCCATTCGCTGATGGTATCCTCCCAGCTCTTCCTTGGTCTGCCTCTTCTTCTTCCTCCCTGGACAGTGCCTTGTAGAACTGTCTTTGCAAGTCCTTTGGATCTTGTGACATGCCCATTCCATTTAAGTTTACGTTTTATCACGATCGTTAGAAGGTTCTCATAGGGTCCAATGGTTTGCTGGATTCTGTTATGCACGCTTTCGTTGCTTATGTGGTCTTTGTAGGAGATGCCAAGGAGTCTCCGAAAGCATCTCATCTCCACCGCCTGTACTCTTCTCTCCAAATCTGCACTCAGGGTCCATGATTCACAGGCATACAGAAATATGGATATGACAAGGGAGCGCATTAGTCTGATCTTGGAGATAAGGGAGATATTTTTATCTCTCCAGATGGTGTTTAGTTTTGACAAAGCTGTTATTGTCTGTGCAGTCCTGCATACTACTTCTGGCTTGGATCCCTGGTCTGATACAATGGCTCCCAGGTACTTGAAGCTTTGAACTGTTTCCAGCTTCTGGTCATTAACCCTGATATCAGTGCTAATGCCGTTGGTGTTATTAGTCATCAGTTTGGTCTTCTCTGCACTGATTTCCATGCCGTATGTTTTGGAGGCCTTATTCAAGTGTTCTGTTCTGTTGAACTGTTACGAAAAGCGGAACAGGATTTAACGTGTGCGCAAGATGTTCTGCGTGCGTTCGCACACGGGGCCTCGGTGTGTGTGTGTGAGTGTGTGCATGTATATGTGCGTGAGTGCATGCGTGCGTGTGTGTATGTATATGTGTATGTTTGTGTGTGTATGCATGTGTGTGTGCGTGTATGTGCGCGCTTGTTTGCGTGTGAGCATGCGAGTATGTGTGGGGGTCTTGCGTGCGCGCGCACGTGTGTGTGTGTGCCAATAAAATGACCTTTCAGTGGTCGGAGCACTCGCTTTCCCCCAGCCAAGTTAAGCAGCGTCGAGCGTGGTTACCAGTTGGATGGGTGACTGTTTGCGCGCCTTGGCTTCAGTACAGTTCCCCCAGTTCACCCAGCTGTAAATGGGTCCCTGCCCTCTTTAGGGTCAGGGAAGGTAAAGCAGCGAGGGAGAGGAGATGGGCGCCGCCCTCAATATGCGGGCCCCTAGAGAAAGTGAGGTCTCTGACGCCTCGCTCCCCTACGACCTTATAGGTTATTGGGACACCTTTACCTTTACCCAAGCACCAAAAAAGTTTATAAAGAACTTAGGGGCCCTTTCTATTTGAAAGAACTATAGGGAATGCTAATGTGTGTGTGTGTGTGTGTTGTGTGTTGTTGTGTGTGTGTGTGTGTGTGTGTGTGTGTGTGTGTGGGGTGTGTGTGTGTGTGTGTGTGAGAGAGGAGAGGAGAGAGAAAGAGAGAGAGAGAGAGGGAGAGAGAAATCAAATCAAAATGAAATCCATATTGTGCATACTGTCGGCATTGGAATGTCAATGGGTTTGTGTCTGAGATAAACGATTTTTAAAAAAGTGTTGTTACTTTATGATGTTGGCTACCAGATACTGTATGGAAACTTTTGTGGAGATGTACAGTTGAACATGTTGTTGTTGTTGTTTTTCTTACAACTGCAGTGCATTAGAAACCAGCTAGCTATTCAGTTTTATAAACGAAAGAAGGTCCATAAAGTTAAACTGTTGGACCAAGAAGGAACTTTCCTAATACATTAAAGAAATAAAACATCGCTGAAGTAATGTTAGTATGTTCATTTTATCAAAAGGTCATGAAGGTTTGGAAAAGGATGCATTATGTGATTGTGTTCATCTAATACTAGAAAATCATTTTGATGTTAATAGGGGTATGCTTATGTCTGAAAGATCGTTGAAGATAAGATTTTAGAGCTTACAGATGTGCATGTATTGAAGAAAAGAGATTTCATCAAATTGACCGTAACTATTGTCCCAGATATCACAGATAAAGATTCTCATTGTTTTAGAATTACATGCACGTCACCATGTTTGGATTACAGTTGCTCGGGTTAGTGCGTAGTGTGGAAATATGGCAAATATATGATAAATATGTGTATAAGTCTGAATGTATGTATTCTAATTTGGTAAATTTGCTGGATTTGATCATGGTTGTTTTGTGTGTATCAGACACAGGTAAAAGTGTAATGATTATATTTTGTTATCTGCTGATTTGTATTAAGTTTATAGATAGATGACACAACTGAAACGAACATAATCAAACAACGAAGCTTTTCCTTTTCAAGCTACTTGAACCATTTACTGTCAAAGATATCTTGTGCTTTATGTTGATCTACATATTGTAAATGACATGTTTACAGATTAAGTTTTGGAACACCTGGCCACTGTGTGGCTTTGAAACTGGTGTATTGTACCCCCTTCAGTAAGGGGCCATGGCCTATACTGAATAAACCAGTTCGAGTTCGAGTTCGAGTTCTCTCTCAGTTTCTCTCTTTCAGTTTCTCTCTCAGTTTCTCCCCCCCCCTCTCTCTCTCTCTCTCTGTTTCTCTCTCTCTTTCAGTCTCTCTCTCTCTCTCTCTCTCTGTTTCTCTCTCTCTTTCAGTCTCTCTCTCTATCTGTTTTCCTCTCTCTCAGTCTCTCTCTCTCTCTCAGTTTCTCTCTCTCTCTCAGTTTCTCTCTCTCTCTCAGTTTCTCTCTTTCAGTTTCTTTCCCTCTCTCTCAGTCTCTCACATCACAGAAAGCACAATTGTGGATGTGTGTGTGTGTGTGGAGGGGGGGGGGGGGGGTACCCACTTCGATTTGTTTTGTTTTGTTACAAGATTCAGCGCTATATAAATTCCATATATTATTATTATTATTACCCATTGCTGTCACCTGTCAACGTTGGCACACTGGAGACCTATTTTATTTTCTTCTTGCTATTTTCGTTATCGGCAGATCTGTTCGTTTCTGCCCTTGCAGTTTCAAAGCAAAAGTGTGGTAATAATAAGAAAACAGTCAAAGGCATCACGCTTTCTGGCGTCTATGCCGCGGACTGGCCAGGAGGTCAAATTTCTCCACAGTCAGTGTGTGTAGCACAGGTCAGGAATGTGCCCTGTAGCACGTTATTTTCTGGCTCACTCTTAATAATAATAATAATAATAAATGGAACTTATATAGGGCTATATCTTGTAAAGACAAATCAAAGTTCATGCATTCAACCTAATCTTACACAGTCATGCAATCAATGATAAATAATCAATAGTTTAAACAAACAGATATTTACAAACATGGTGTGCTGCAGACAACATCTATGAAATAAAATGTCAATAGTCAAATGTTTTACAAAAGCACACACACACTCACACAGGACATATACTTTAGCAGGGTGATAGGACATGGGTTAGTGAAGGTGGGATAGTTCTGATATGAAACAGGAGGGGGAAATCTTAGGTTTGAAATAAATATGTCTTGAGGCTGGATTTAAAAGTGTCATAGCTAGGCTTCTGGCCAAGAGAGAGAGGGAGCTCATTCCAGGTCGATGGACCCGAAATAGAGAAAGAGCAGCCGCCAACAATGGATTGGTTGAATCTAGGTATTCTAGCATTTCCTTCCTCCTCTTCCTCCTAAGCCTTTAATATCGCACTCACTTAACAATAATCGTTCAAGTGTTTCTACTTCCAAGACAATAACATTCAATTCATGGTCTCCCTAATCAGATCAATCAATCGTCTGCTACCAAAGCAGACAGAGGCCATGTTGTTTGGCCAGGCCGCTGCTGGCTTGAACAGCTGCTGTGGCTGCTGCTTTTCCTCCTTCCTTCCCAGCATCAGCCACACACACACACACACGCAGCGCGGCGTTCACCTGCCACCCAACCAAGGCAGCAGCGGGAAGCACTGTGCAGTGTGTGTGACACTTTGCTGCACCAGCTTCTTTCTGCAAGTGACAACCCTAGCCCTCACATCCATCCCTGCTCAACTCTGTGTGTGTGTGTGTGTGGCGGGGGGGGGGGGGGGGGGGGGGGGGGTGTCGGGGAGGGGTCTGTCTGTCTGTCTGTCTGTCTGTCTCTCTCTCTCTCTCTGTATGAGTATAATCAAAATGAGTGTTGATGGTGATGGTGTACTGTTTTGAGAATTATATATTTATAGTATCTATAAAACACACACACACCTACTCTCTCTCTCTCTCTCTCTCTCTCTCTCTCTCTCTCGCCCTCTCTCTCTCTCTCTTTTCTCTCTCTCTCTCTCTCCCCTCTCTCTCTCTCTCTCTCTCTCTCTCTTGGGACGAGATAGCCTAGTGGTTAGAACATTGCACTCGAAATTGACTACCCGGGTTCGATTCCCGTTCAAGGGATATTTCCCCGGGAAAGTTAACATCAGTGCAGACTCCACTCTCCCCAAAAGTCCTTCGGATGAGACTATAAACCGGGGTTTCCGTGGGGCGAAATCAGGCATAACATCTTGGCACACGTTAAACCCTTTTCCCGCTTTTCGTAAGAGTAGGCCATTGTGGCCGGCGGGAACGAAGGGACAAAATTTACAAAATGCATACACACGGGGACTGGATATAAAAAAGCGATAAGTGCTTATTCCATTATCCCCAATATAAAAGAATAAATAAAAAATAAATAAATAAAATCAATCTCTCTCTCTCTCTCTCTCTCTCTCTCTCTCTTCTCTCTCTCTCTCTCTCTCTCTCTCTCTCTCTCTCTCCTTTTATTGCTTTGCTTATAGTTATAGTTGTTGTGTATCCTGATGAAGGACGTATTCATACTTTATATTTTCAATATTATTTTGGGCTTGTCAACTGTACTTGAGTTCTAGTGAATGCCCTATTTCAATATCTTATTATGTGTAACAACTATGTGTACCATTTTACAATGTGTAGATATTCATTTTTATGACTTAGTTTGGCTTTTATTATTTATTTCGTTTTTTCTTTTTTTTTACCTGTTTTCTTGTTTTGGTGGGTTTTGTTGTTGTTGCTTTTTCTTTTGTTCGTTTATTTGTTTGGGGGTTGGGGGGGGGGGGGGGGGGTTCTTTTATTTCTTTTTTTGTGTTTTTGTTCCTTTTCTTTTATGTTTGTTTTTTTAAAAACTTTTCCCCCCTTTGTTTCTACTGTGTGAGAGTATGAGTCTTGGGTTTATTATTAAGATGTCTCCCTACGGGCGGGGACTGGATGTAAAAAAGCACATGAGTGCTTATTCATTATCCTCGAAATAAAAGAATTTGTCACTGTCACTGTCATTAAAAAAGGGGGACGGGATAGCTCAGTGGTCGGAGCACTCGCTTTCCCCCAGCCAAGTTAAGCAGCGTCGAGCGTGGTTACCAGTTGGATGGGTGACCGTTTGCGCGCCTTGGCTTCAGTACAGTCCCCCAGTTCACCCAGCTGTAAATGGGTACCTGCCCTCTTTAGGGTCAGGGAAGAGGGAGAGGAGATGGGCGCCGCCCTCAATATGCTGGCCCCTAGAGAAGTGAGGTCTCTGACGCCTCGCTCCCCTACGACCTTATAGGTTATGGGACTCCTTTACCTTTACCTTTACATTGTCATTGCTTCTCTCTCAGTCTCTCTGTCTCTCTCTCTCTCTCTCTCCCTCTCTCTCTCTCTCTCTCAGTTGCCACAGTGACAGTGTTGTGTATGGCAGGAAAGGGGCAGCGCAGATTGCCAGGGACAACAGGAGGGTGGAGACACGTCAGGTCAGATTGATGAACAAGCAACGTGAAAAGCCTGTCTCCCCTTCAGGTTCGTTTTTGCCCACACCCCCTAGTTTATTTTATAATGCAGAAAATCAAACTGCTTTGGACACAGTCATTGGGGACACGCTCACTGGCACTCCTCGCTGTGCTGTTCAATCTGCACGTGCAACACGGAAAGCCTCTCGTCTCCTGCAAGCTTTTTAAAAAAAAAAAAAAAAAAAAAATTTTTTTTATTCAGGTTTTTTTTTTTACTTTCACAGTTATAAGGATACAAAATATTGAAACATTATTTTAGAGAGAGAGAAAGGAGAGAGAAAGAGAGAGAGAGAGAGAGAGGAGGAGAGAGAGAGAGAGGGAGAGAGAGTTGAGAGAAGGAGAGGGAGAGAGAGAAAGGGAGAGAGAGAGGAGAGAGGGGGAAGGGGAGGGAGAGGAGAGGGAGAGAGAGAGAGAGAGAGAGGAGAGGAGAGGGAGAAAGGGAGAGAGAGAGAGAGAGGAGAGAGAGAGAGAGGGATTTTTGACTTTTTTTATATTATCGAGGATAGTGGAATAAGCACTCATGTGTTTTTACTTCAGTCCGTGTGTAGTGGTTTATAAATTTGGGCATTGCTCCACCGGCAACAATGGCCTCTCTTCGAAAGCGGAAAAGGATTTAAAGTGTGGCAAAATGTTTTCATGCGTTCGCACAGGCTCGGTTTATAGTTCATCCGAAAGGGGAGAGGAGAAGAGAGAGAGAGAGAGAGAGAGAGAGAGAGAGAGAGAGGAGAGAGAGAAGAGGAGGAGGAGAGAGAGAAAGAGAGAAGAGAGAAAGGAGAGAGAGGAAGAGAGAGGAGGAAGAGAGAGAGAGAAAGGGAGGAGGGAGAGGAAAGAGAGAGAGAAAGAAGGAGAGGGGCGAGAGAGAGAGACAGGAAAGAGAGAGAAGAAAGCGAGAGGGGAGAGAGGAAAGAGGAGAAGAAAAGAAGGGAAGGGGGGAAGAGAGAGAGAGAGAGAAAAAGAAAGAGAGAGAGAGAGGGGAAAGAGAGAGAGGAGACAGACAGACAGAGAGAGAGAGAAAGAGAGAGAGAGAGAGAAGAGAGAGAGAGAGAGAGGCTGTCAGGTAGGCAGAGACAGAGGAAGAGAGACGAGGAAGGGAAGCCTGACAGGAGACAGACTGACGAGAGGTCCCAAAAGGGGCAAAAGCTCAATACAGGCATGACAATGGGAGGGTTGCTATAATTCTGTGGGACTAAAAACAGAAACAGGTTTGTCTGTGTTTTTTAACATTTCGTACTAGTGTCAATTTTTTTTCAACAGAAAGGGCCCCACTGGAAAGGAAACCCTAAACAACACTGATATACAAATGCTGACTGTTTTGACTATGTTATCAAACAGAGGTTGATATGGAATCATCTATATGAAATTGTTATGTGTAAAAATCTTACGAGAATATATTCCTCAGTTAAGATTCTGTATTTCTTAATTGTTGTAATACAGAAAATACAGGTCTATTTACTATTCATTTACAATGATTTGAGTATTGTTTTGGCCACTGTTGGGTTGTTTCTCTGTTTCTGGTCCATCCACTGGGAATGACCTCACTCTTTACTTCGACAAAAGCCTTCCTTTTTATACCTTCTAATCCAGCTTCAAAACAAAAAACTTATTTCCTACCTGAGGACTTTCCCCAAAGATCTGTTCCCTAATTTTTAACAGCATCTTTCACCTTTAATGTTGTTCCCAGTGTGTGTGTGTGTGTGTGTGTGTGTGTGTGTGTGATGTTGTGTGTGTGTGCGCGCGTGTTTTGTGCGTGTATTGCGTTTCGCGCGCATGGTTTTGAAAAACCGTTGTTCATTATGTTTAAGGAGAGTTGCATGCCTGTAAATGATTGAGTGCAAGCGCTTCGATCTGTTTGTTTATTTACAAGATTCAGCGCTATATAAATTCCATATATTATTAGTAGTAGTAGTAGCAGAATGAAGTAAAAATTATCATCAATATTTATATTTCTGTCACATCCGAGTATAGCCAGACACTCTGTTATATTCAGATTGAACACATTCTGATATTTTTCATTCATTACTTCAGTAAGTGCCTGCCAAAAACTCTGAACAGCTGTGCACTGCCAAAACCTGTGTCTACTACTGTCTACTGCTGTATGGCAAAAATTGCATGAGTCACTGTCAGTCACACCCATCTCTTTCAGTACAATAATAATAATAATAATGTATGGAATTTATATAGCGCTGAATCTTGTAAAGTAAACAAATCAAAGCGCTTGCATTCAAGTCATTCATACGCATGCAACCATCCATAAATGTCAAGATAAACAAATATAAAAAAAAATTATATACACAACACACTTAGGTGGGGGTGGTGGAGGTGAAGGCAGCTATTGACAAGTAGGAACAGACAACAAGGGAAGATCTCAAATAGAGTACAAGTGCGTTTTGAGGATAGATTTGAAAGAATCAAATAAAGGCTTTTGGCGAAGTGGAAGAGGGAGGTCATTCCATGTGGATGGACCAGAAACAGAGAAAGAGCGATGGCCAACAGTGGTTTGTTTGAATCTGGGTGTTTGAAAGCACAAAGTATCTGCGGCTGAATGAAGGGAACAGGACGGAGTGTACAGGTGAAGACAGTTGCAGAGATAAGAGGGTGCAGATTTGTGGAGACATTTGAAACAGAGGGTATAAACCTTATACTTTACTCTTTGTGAATCAGGCAGCCAGTGAAGAGATTGCAAAAGAAGAGTGATGTGTTCAAATTTTTTCTTTCTTAGGATAGTCGAGCTGCAGAGTTTTGTATGTGCGATTTTAAGAAGTGGATGGATGATGCTGGCAGACAGCAAAAAGAGAATGACAGTAGTCCAATTGTGAGGGCAAAAAAGAGATGTGACAAGCTTGGGTGTTGTATCAGTGGAACAGATACTTGCGAATCGCACTTATGCGACTAATTGATAAAAAGGATGCAGGTTGAGTGATACATTTTGGATTGAGAGTGTGTTGTCGATAAGCACTAGTATTACAAGCGGGACGGAGGGACTGATGTATTGGCAATTCTGTGTGAAGTTGTTGAGATGGAGGAAAGTTTGTTTGGTCCCAATAACGCTTCGACGCA
>CM054143.1:68400980-68405980 GCA_028751875.1 Rapana venosa
TTTATTTTTTATTCTTTTATATCAAGGATAATGGAATAAGCACTCATGTACTTTTTTACATCCCGTCCCCGTGTGTATGCGGTTTTGTAAATTCTGTCATCTGTTCCCACCGGCACACAATGGCCTACTCTTACGAAAAGCCAAACAGGATTTAACATGTGCACAAGATGTTCTGCGTGCGTTAGCACACGGGGCCTCGGTTTATAGTCTCATCCGAAGGACTTTAGGGGAGAGTGGAGTCTGCACTGATGTTAACTCCAGGGGAAATATCCCCTTGAACGGGAATGGAACCGGGGTAGTCAGATTTCGAGTGCAATGTTCTAACCACTAGGCTATCCTGTCCCCAGAGAGAGAGAGAGAGAGAGAGAGAGAGGAGGAGAGAGAGAAGAGAGAGAGAGAGAGAGAGAGAGAGAGAGAGAGAGAATGATTTAATCACACATGGGCCTTAGGCACAATACAGAGAGAGAGAGAGAGAGAGAAGAGAGAGAGAGAGAGAGAGAGAGAGAGAGAGGAGAGAGTATGTTGTTGTGTGTGTGTGTTTTATAGATACTATTAAATATATAATTCTCAAAACAGTACACCATCACCATCGAGAGAGAGAGAGAGAGAGAGAGAGAGAGAGAGAGAGAGTATGTGTGTGTGTGTGTGTGTTTTATAGATACTATTAAATATATAATTCTCAAAACAGTAAAACCATCACCATCGAGAGAGAGAGAGAGAGAGAGAGAGAGAGAGAAAAGAGAGAGAGAGAGAGAGTATGTGTGTGTGTGTGTGTGGCTTTATAGATACTATAAATATATAATTCTCAAACAGTACACCATCACCATCGAAGAGAAAAAGAGAGAGAGAGAGAGAGAGAGAGAGAGAGTATGTGTGTGGTGTGTGTGTGTGTTTTTATAGATACTATTAAATATATAATTCTCAAAACAGTACACCATCACCATCGAGAGAGAGAGAGAGAGAGAGAGAGAGAGAGAGAGAGAGAGAGAGAGAGTATGTGTGTGTGTTTTATAGATACTATTTAAATATATAATTTTCTCAAAACAGTACAACCATCACCCATCGAGAGAGAGAGAGAGAGAGAGGGAGAGAGAAAAGAGAGAGAAGAGAGACAGACAGACAGACAGACAGACAGACAGAGAGACAGACAGACAGACAGACAGACAGACAGACAGACACCCCCCCCCCCATCCCACACACACACACACACACACAGGGTACAGTTGAGCAGGGATGGATGTGAGGGCTAGGGTTGTCACTTGCTGAAAGAACCTCGTGCAGCAAAGTGTCACACACACTGCACAGTGCCCCGCTGCTGCCTTGGTTGGGTGGCAGGTGAACGCCGCCCTGCGTGTGTGTGTGGCTGATGCTGGAAGGAAGGAAGGAGGAAAAGCAGCAGCCACAGCAGCTGTTCAAGCCAGCAGCGGCCTGGCCAAACAACATGGCGTCTGTCTGCTTTGGTAGCAGACGATTCATTGATCTGATTAGGGAGAGGATGAATTGAATGTTATTGTCTTGGAAGTAGAAACATTTGAAGGATAATTGTTCAGTGAGTCCGATATTAAACGCTTAGGAGGAAGAGGAGGAAGGAAATGCTGCAGTTAGGGAGAAGAGTGAGCCTGAAAATAATGTGCTACAGGGCACATTCCTGACCTGTGCTACACACACGACTGTGGAGAAAATTATAGACACCAAAGAACGATGCCTTTGACTGTTTTTTCATTATTACCACACTTTTGCTTTGAAACTGCATACCTATCAATAAAGTCACATTAGGACACAACATTTCTTCCTTCTATTCATGGAATGGAATATGTATCTGGATAGATATATCTGGATGAGGATGAGTTCACCTTTGCCCTGATAGCAGCAGTGTGTGTTGCTCTGTGTTTGGCTGTTAGATGTGTGTGTGTGTGTGTGTGTGTGCGCGTGTGTGTGTGTGCGCGCGCGTGTGTATATGTGTGTGTGTGTTTCCTGCCAAGAAATGTGTACATCTTTCTATTCCTGTTTTCACGCTGAATTGTATGATCAGGACATGTCTCTGTGTTATTACCTACTTTTTGACATAGTCCAATTTATAATTTCGTCTTCTGTTAAATTGTTCAAATGTGGCATCGACTTGTGAGTTGTGTTTATCTGACTGTGCTGGTCTTGTGACCCACTTCACTCTGACCCTGCTGCCCTTCAACAACTTGCACGTGATTCACGAACTTTAGGGGGGACGCGATAGCCTAGTGGTTAGAACATTGCGCTCATAATCTGACGACCTGGGTTCGATTCCAGTTCAAGGGGAGTTTTTCCCCTGGAGTTAACATCAGTGCAGACTCCACTCTCCCCAAAAGTCCTTCGATAAGACTATAAAACCGAGGCCCCGTGTGCGAACGCACGCAGAACATCTTGCGCACACGTTAAATCCTGTTCGGCTTTTCGTAAGAGTAGGCTATTGTGTGCTGGTGGGAACAGATGACAGAATTTACAAAAACCGCATACACACGGGGACTGGATGTAAAAAAAGCAAAGAAGTGCTTCTTCCATTATCCTCTATATAAAAGAATAAAATAAATTTAAAAATAAATAAATGATACTAGTCATCCATCAGAAGTGGGTAAAATTAATGGCATGAAATGGCATTAATGGCATTAATGGCATGACCTCGCTGACCCACACACCTCTTAGGTCCTGATGGCACTAGTCATCATCAGAAGTGTGGAATAGTGAAGTGTGTTTAAGGGCTAACCTTTCCCATTGCCTTGTCTGTCTTGTCTGTCTGTCTTGTTCTTGTCTGTCTTGTATGTCTGTCTTGTAGTCTTGTCTGTTTGTTGTCTGTCTTGTCTGCCTGCCCTGCCTGCTGCCTGCCCTTGTCTGTCTGTCTGTCTTGTCTGTCTGTCTTGTCTGTCTGCCTGCCTGCCTTGTCCTGTCTGTCTTGTCTGTCTGTCTGTCTTGTCTGCCTGCCTGCCTGCCTGTCTGTCTGTCTGTCTGTCACCTCTGACCCTGCCACGTGTGTCTCGCTCCCTAAGTCATCTGACCCACAGAGAACCAGAATCTCAACAAAAAAACAAACCCACCACAAAACCTCGGATTGGTTTGTTGGCATCAGACTGGAAGCACAGGCAGGCAGGGCACTGAGTGCTGGCAGTGTTGGCAAGAGACGCGGGCACCAGGGACACCTGCACCAACGGCTGCACACTTGCAGGGCTCGGAGAGAAGTCTTGACAGATCTATTTTATTTTATTATTTTTTTTTTTTTTGATATTTTATATGATACCACTTTAAGTCACGGATTTCTCTGCGTGAAATTGGGCCTGCTGCTCTCCCGGGGAGAAGCGCCGTCCGCCACAAGAGCAGCGCCACCCATCTGGCTCCAGTTCCCGTAGCTGTGGTTGACCTTGAACTTTTATCCTTATATCGTTTGTCAGTCCTTTCTGGTGATCCGATCTGTTTGATCTTCACCAGTGCGTAGCTGGAGAGTGAGAGAGGGGGGGGGGGAGGGGGGTAGGGGGGGAGAGGGAGGGAGAGAGATAGGGAGGGAGAGAGAGAGGGAGAGATAGGGGGGGGAGAGAGAGGGAGGGGAGAGAGAGGAGAGTGTGGGAGGGAGGGCGAGAGGGGGAGGGAGGAGACAGAGAGAGGGGGGGGGAGGGAGGGAATGGTGGGAGAGAGGGGTGCCGGGCGAGGGAGAGAGGGAGGGAGGGGAGGGAGAGATGGGAGGGTGAGGTTTAGAAGGGGTAGCGAGGGAGGGAGAGAGAGGGGTAGGTGAGGAGAGAGAGGGGGGGGGAGGACTGAGAGAGAGGGGGGAGGGAGGGTGGGAGGGGAGGAGAGAGGGGGGCGAGGGAGAGAGAGGGGAGGGAGAGATGAGAGGGGGAGGGGAGAGAAGAAGAGAGGAAAGAAAAGAGAGGAAGGAATGAAAAGGAGTGAAGAGGGAGACGGGAAGGGAGGGAGGAGAAGAGGAGCGAGAGGGAGGGAGAGGGATGGAGGAGAGACGAGAAGGAGGGGGAGGTGGATGGTGGGAGGAGAGAGAGGGGAAGGGGAGGAGTGGGAGAGAGGAGAGAGGGGGGAGGGGGGGAGGAAGGAGGAGGGGGGAGGGTGATTGTGAGAGGAGATGAGGAGAGAGGGAGAGAGGAGGTGAGCGAGAGAGGGAGGGAGGGGATGGGATTAATGAATGTGAGAGAGGAGAGGGAGATATTTAATTTATTTATTTAATTGTTGTTATATCGAGGGTAAATGAATAAGCACTTTGTGCATTTTTTTTTTACAGCCAGTCCCCGTGTTGTTGAGCGGTTTTTGTAAAAATTCTCCATCTGTTCCCACCGGGCACAATCAACGAAAAGCGGAACAGGATTTATTGTGCACAAAGTTGTTGATGTTCTGCGTGCGTTCGCACGCGGGGCTCTGATTATTGTCTCATCCGAAGGACTTTTGGGGAGAGTGGAGTCTGCACTGATGTGAAACTCCAGGGGAAAATATCCCCCCTTTGAAGCACGGGAATGATCCGGGGTCTCGTCAGGGATTGCGAGCGCATATGTTCTAACCACTAGGCTATCCCCGTCCCACAATGACCACAGCTGCCTTTTCAGAATCGTGCAGCTGTCTTACTTGACGACAGGTCATCTGTCACAGATTTTGTCTTACATGACGACAGTGCATCTCTGCAACATATTTGATCTTATACGATTCATCTGGTTTTTAACAGGTTTTGTCTGTTTATGATGTGCGAAGTTTCATATATGTATCTGTGCTGCGGTTATGTTTTTCCGACGGGGCGTACACGATTCAGCTTGTATCAGGTCTGGTTCTCTCCTCCCAGCGATGGGGTACGTGGAGGGGGTGGCCTGGCCTGTGGCAACTGTCGAGGCCGGCGGGGGTTGTCAGATGACCATGGGGGGCGCGGGCCGGGCGGTGTGGTGTGGTCTGCATAGGCGGCGCGTGGCGGGGAGCGAGGGGAGGAGGGGCGGGAGAGCGGAGGCGGGAGAGGAGGGGAGACGGAGAGGCAGGACGAGGGAGCG